>JAGDQO010001248.1:600000-1161406 GCA_018342035.1 Solanum appendiculatum
TCTGGGTAATCGCGTCTTACAAGGCTCGATCTACTTAACTATGGCATAAATAACTCGCGCTTGGGTTGCTGATTACCAGATTCATGATAGCGATATCATGTTTTCTGGTTATGAGCTCGCTCATTCTCATGATGCTTCCCAGTCGAGAAACGGGTATGGTTCTGTATGTGAATGGTTATCAACTTCAGTATGTCTACGCAATGAATATTATGCGTTATTCGTATCTGACCGATAAATTTTTGTTGTTCTTCCTCTGATATCTGACATTATTAGCTTGTCAATCTGTTAGGGGATAGTTAAATAGATCTTTAGTTGAAACTACAGTGCGTTTTTTGGTCGCTATACGGGCCATGTACTGCGAAGATTCACCATAAATTGACTAGTTTTACGTTTGTCCTATACTCACATGTGAGCTTGCTTTATTTATCAAGATATTAGATTGTCATTAATATAAATTTTTAAATCGTGGTCTAAATGGTCTATACGTTACGAGAGAAATATAAGGACGGCGCACACACAATTTATCAAAAAAAAAAAGGAGGGCACTCACACAACAATTATTACACAATTATTGTAATAAAAAACAACCAGCAAAAATTTCTGCTACATAAATAAATTGGTAATATTATGCACGACATGTCTGGAAAATAATTGTGTAATGATGAGCAAAGTATTGATTTCTCTAAATATGAAAACACTGCTAATTTGCTACTACTAGAAGACATGGCTTTAGTGAAAATATTAAAAATTGAGGGACCTAAATAATTACTTCCAAAAGAAAATTATGTTAGCATTTGAACTTTCAATTTCCCATGTGTCAATTGCTCAATCTTATCTACTTGTTTATCTTAAAATCATAATCATAATTATATGTAAGTCGAAGTTAATCATAATATGATTATTGATTACTGATTCATCGTATCGTAAAATATCAAAATTAATTTAAAAATATTGAATTATACTAAATTAATTTAAAATAGTAATAATATTATAATTTTTAAAATTTAAAATAAAATTTTCAATATCAAACCATATCTATCTCTAGATTCTCGGAACACGTCTTGAAATTAAATTGGATGAAAAGTATTTTCAATCATACCCTTACGTACACATCACAACGTTGTCATTTATAATACTTATGTCATAGTACAATAATTCTGTAAAAAAAGAAAGTCATAGTACAAAAGCAAAATAATTGACTTTTAAATAAACTTATTCCTATATGGATTTGATGGCAAATTTTAACTAGATATAAATTAAATAAACTTGTAAAATACCAAATTTTAAACAAATTTTATTTTCTACAACTTTTTCCTTCAAACATGAAAGGTGTATAGTAGTACTCTCAAATATGTATTCTCATGTAGTATGCAAAAATGCATAGGAGTTTAAGTTATAATTTTTAATTGGTAGCCATGAGAATGTAACAAAAATAACATTTTTAGATGCTCTTATCTACACTTTCTGAATATCGTTCGATATACAATGCATCTCAAGTTATTAGGATTTTAGAGAATATCACACTCCAAGAAACGTGACGTATACAACTTATCTTAATGAGTAATAATAATTATTTTCACAGTTCGAATTAGTTCCATACATATCACACGAAGACAACTTTAACATTACTTCGAGACTTCCTCATAAATAGTAGACATGATCTTGATGCTAGATACTATAATTAGTATGAAATCTAATCCTAAAGTTTGTATGAGGTTGAATATTTTATTAAGCTATTAATCCTATGTTATTTTATTATATTTTTCATTTTCTGTAATTGGTTTGGTGGTCCTGCAGATGACATTTTTTAGGATTATTATTCTTCTAGAGAGCTGCTGCTATTGGACTTTTGTCTTGAGGCCATTCCACTTGATCACATGAAGTCTAATCTTTTACTTACTAACTTTTCCCCTTTTTTGCGTCTCAGCAGATTTTTAATACTCCATGTGGGATGTTCCCAATAGTTGTTCTTGGATTTTGTCTTATCTGATCTACTGTCTTGGTTACACACTAAATTTCCGTAGTAAATCTCTTGCTAACTCTTTATTTGGTTCTCTTCTGACATTTTCTTGTGGAATTATTGGTATGGGTAAGATTGATCTTTGATTTCTTGAGTATTAGTAGTGGTTTTCTTTACTTGGGGTTTTGGAAAAATATGATTTTTCACTAAGTTTGATGGTTTTCTTGGGAATATGATGAGAAATTGGAGTGAGTTTTGAGTAAAGATTGGATTTTTATGATGTTATGAGATTTGGAGTGAAGATATTTGTTGGGGTTTGAAATTTTTTGTGAAGTTGATCTTGGCTTTTGGCAAAATATGATTTTTAACTAAGTATGCTAGTTTTCTTGGGAATATGATGAAAAGTAGGGCTGAATTTTGAGTAAAGATTGGATTTTTATGATGTTATGAGATTTGGGGTGAGCTGAAGTGAAGATATTTGTTGGGGAATGTTTGGATTTGTCCAATTTTTGTGAGAATCTTGGTTTCTTGAGTATTAGTTTTGGTTGGCTTTAGTTGGGGTTTTTGCAAAATATGATTTTTCACTAAGTATGATGGTTTTCTTAGGAAATATGATGAGACACTGGACTGAATTTTGAGCAAAGATTGGATTTTTATGATATTTTGAGATTTGGGGTGAAGAGTTGGAAGTGAAGATATTTGTTGGGGATTGTTTGGTTTTGTCCAATTTTGTGGGATCTGTGAAAACTGACTAGTTGGAAATGGAGAGCAATTCCAAGACAATTGTGTGGTTTAGGAGGGATTTGAGGATTGAGGATAATCCATCTTTAGCTGCTGCTGCTAGAAATGGAAGTGTTTTACCGGTGTTTATTTGGTGTCCGAAGGAAGAAGGGCAATTTTATCCCGGTAGAGTTTCAAGATGGTGGCTGAAGCAATCTCTGATTCACTTGAAACAGTCTTTGAAATCTCTCGGGGCTGAACTTGTGTTGATCAAAGCTCAGAGTACACTTTCTGCTATCACAGAGGTTGTCGATGCTGTTGGAGCAACAAAAGTTGTGTATAATCATCTATATGGTTAGTACTTAGTAGTAACTTCCCTTTGGCCTTTGCAGTTAGAGTTACTGTTGTAGAATCTATCGAGAAAATGTCATGTTATTGATAATTTGTATTGTGTGCTAATGTGATGGATCTAACCGTCCTAATAAACAAGCTCTAATTAGCTTTGTTTGTTGTTCTTGTTAGCGTTATAGAATATACAACAACATACCTAATGTAATCCCACAAGTGAGGTCTGGTAGCGTGATAGAATATGGTAGACTAAAAACAGAAGGTTGATGCACGACATATATGTTCATACAAACATATACATATGTGTGTGTGAAGTTTGAAGTATATATGGCTATAGATATTGATCTGATGTGTTCAATTTGCAAGCACTTGATTTCTGGTATCGATATTGATAGGTCTTGTCTTTGCTATAACGCGTGCTGCATCGTTTAGATTTAATAGGATTGTACAGAGTTCACTTGGTATTCAACCAAACAGATGTAAGATCATTTGGAGTTTATTGCATAACTTGTAGAAGCTTTCTAAAACGAATTCCTAGGAGGCCAAATGGTTCTTGAATATTTAAGTTCCATGTGCCCGGTATCCGATTCTGAGGAAGTACTTACATGATTAATTTTCTGTTTGATTTAGATCCTGTGTCACTTGTTCGTGACCACAATATCAAGCAAAAGCTTGGGGAACTTGGCATATCTGTTCAGAGCTACAACGGGGACTTACTGAATGAACCATGGGAAGTTTACGATGATGATGGAAAAGTTTTTACAACTTTTAATGCATACTGGGAGAAGTCTTTGCGTATACAAAACGAACCTGCTTCACACCTTCCTCCTTGGAGATTAACTCAAGCTGCAGGTATGTCTGAGAACCCGTGACCTCCTGGTCACATGGCAATAACTTTACCAGTTACGCCAAGGCTCCTCTTCTTGTTTTACTTCAACATGGTGAATACTGTTAATATGGATATTGAATGATGTTTACCATTTCTCAGATGCTTTATATTTTAAATACACATCGTACCGTATACATAGTAAACCTGATAATTTTCATTTCTCTCATTGACAGGATCAGTTAAAATGTGTTCAATTGAGGAATTGGGACTGGAAAACGATTCGGAAAAATCTAGTAATGCATTACTAGGGAAAGGATGGGCACCAGGTTGGAGCAATGCAGACAAGGCCTTAACCGAATTTGTAGAGAACAATCTACTCGCGTACTCAAACGATAGGCAGAGAGTCGGGGGAAACTCTACATCCCTTTTGTCTCCTTATCTTCATTTCGGAGAAGTAAGCGTGAGGAAAGTTTTCAACAGTGTAAGCTTGAAGCAGCTACTTTGGACCAAAGAAGAGAACTCTGTTGGAAAAGACAGTGCTACTATTTACCTTAGAGCTATTGGGCTTCGAGAGTATTCTCGTTACATCTGTTTTAATTTCCCATTTACTCATGAAAGATCGTTACTGAACAACCTGAGGTTTTTCCCTTGGAATGCTGATCAAGCCCATTTTAAGGCTTGGCGACAGGGACGGACTGGTTATCCGTTAGTAGATGCTGGAATGAGGGAGCTTTGGGCAACTGGATGGGTTCATAACAAAATAAGAGTGATTGTGTCAAGTTTCTTTGTCAAGTTTTTACTTTTGCCATGGCAATGGGGGATGAAGTACTTTTGGGATACACTTTTGGACGCGGATTTGGAAAGCGATATTATTGGTTGGCAATATATCTCTGGTAGCTTGCCAGATGGTCATGAACTTGAACGCCTCGATAACCCAGAGGTATATGTTTATGCTCATGTTACATCTGTCTATCAATGCCAACATATTGTTGATGTAAATGTAATAATAGATGATGTTTCTTGGCATGGTTTTGTTTTTTCTATTGTTTTTATGGCACAACCACAATAGAAGTTTCGGGTTCAGTAGAATCCAATAGCTTTGACTCAAACTCTATGTTCATAAACTTATAATCCTGGATCTGCCTCTATCAAGAGACTGCATAATCATGTCAAACTCAAGAAAACATTCCTTTTTCCTTTTTCCTTTTTCCAACTAAACATTTTCGACTCTATTTATGAAGGCCTTTTATCGATATTGAGAAAAAAAACGCCCTTTTTATACCTAGTAAAAAGCATGGTGTATTCTTGGGATATTTAGTTGATGAGTTGCGAGCTTATTTAGTTTCATCAACTCTTCATGCAGGTTCAAGGATTCAACTATGATCCAGAGGGCGAATATGTGAGGCATTGGCTACCTGAGCTAGCAAGAATGCCAGCTGAGTGGATCCATCATCCTTGGGATGCACCCCTTAATGTGCTCAAAGCTGCAGGGGTGGAACTCGGAATGAATTATCCGAACCCCATAATTGATGTAGATGTTGCGAGGGATCGTTTAATGCAAGCTATATTTATCATGAGAGAAAAAGAAGCAGCTGTGAATGCCTCAGATGCATGTGGAACCATTGAAGTTGTGTTTGATAACTCTGAAAATGTTGGAGATTCAGCCAATATCCCAAAGGACGACGTTGTTAAGGGAAAGGTGCCTTGCCCGAGCAGTTCATCTTATGATCAAAGGGTGCCATCAATGCAAAATGTATGCACATATAAAAAGAGACCAAAGCCTGAAGAGGAAACAAAGAAGCTCAACGATAACAAGAACGAAAGGATCAAAATGTCAAACGTGGACGGTGACTTGTGCTCTACTGCAGAATCCTCTTCTATGAAAAAACAGATGACCGTCAGCAGAAATTCATTTTCTGTACCTCGAACAAGTACCATGTCTCACGACATAAAATCCTTTGATGACGAAGCATCATCACAAGTGAAGCTGCAAAAGGAAGAAGAGATTGACACAGAAATCAATTCGTGCAAAAATGGTAAGACGCTAACATCCTAAGATTGAGTTTTTGTTTGTCTAATTGCTTTGTTTTATCCATTCAAAACAGAGGGGAGCTTAGCTACATAAATATACTTGCATTTTTTACAAAACTTTCGTCTCGTCTCTGTTCTAGTTTTAATCATCATGACTGGACCCTGTCTTCTTTTCTATATGCAGAAGCTTCAACGGGATGATTCCCTCTGCATCTCCAAACATCCGTCTGTTTCGAAAATGTTCAATAGGAGACAGATAGTTGAATCAACATATGCAGTGGAATGACGATATTCTGTTGAACATTTCTTCTTGTATATATATAACTACCTCTTAATCGTAGCAAGGTTGTAGTTTGTTTGACATAGTACGCGATAGAACTCATCGCGAAGCAGCTCAGATTCATGGTTTAATCTCTGCTTTGTTTAGTTTACATATATAGACTATGTATAATGTTGAATATGGAATTTCTCTTGTATTTTCATAGTAATAAAAAGATGAAAAGAGGTCATCTAGTTTTGAGAAAATAATAACACATCTTACTTTGGGTATGAACTATGAAGTGCTTGTGTATTCTTATTATATAACTAGGTAATCTACCCGCGCAAAAGTGCGGTTATAGATGACATCGTCAAGCTTAAAAATAATCCTTCAATAATATTCAAATATTTTGGGAAATTGGCATTACTAGAAACAAGGGTTTCTCCTACCAATGGGAAATTTGTATTATAGAATATAATTTTTCCACTTATTTTCTAGCGAATCAGTTCACTAAGAAAATGCATATAGTGGAAAACAGATTCTCACTGAAATAGCACCAAACTTCCTAATTTTTAAAAATATATGTGGAAATGACGACGAAACATTTTTCGAAAATTCATATTCAGCTATAATTTCAACTTTCAAATTTATTTATTTTAACTTTAACTTCAGATATAATTTCAACTATAGTTTATTTGGACCCTAAATATAATTTTCTGTGTTCTTAATACGGACTTGTTTTCTCCAAATATTTTTTGTTTCTTTATTTTGGAACAAAGAAAAACTGTTGTTTTTTATGCATCGAAATGTGATTTTTTTTTTCTTTTACAAAGTAGCCCACCGTTTATTCTTTGAATACAAATTGTATTTCATTGTTTGATGTTAATACCTGACAATAGAAATAAATTGCTGGACAAGACTCCATAGATTATGTTTAATCGCCCTCAGATTTTATTTCATTTTTCTATAATGATAGTGTACAAATTAATTTGCATGCAATTTAACTATTTTACGAAATACTTGCTTTCTCTGATTAGTAAAGATATTTCGTTATTTACATATTTGTTCTTTTTATTAATTATTGTTAGATTTTGTAGAGTCATAAATCGCTCATATATACCGACTTAATCCAATTTGAATCCGATAAGAAAAACCATATTTTTTTTTTGACTTTACATACTTTTTAAGAAATAAATGGATAATTACCACAATATCCATAATAATTGATATACCAGTAATAATGTTAAGGGCAAAAAAAAAGAAAAATAATAAAATAAAACCAGATGGTTTATTTTGATTGGCCGAAAAAGATTCCAAAGAATATTCCACTCCCAGTACTCGTACTATATAAATACATCAGAAAGAGAAATGTGAGTGTTCACGGAAACGATGAAAACAAAAAACGTTATGAGCGAGGCACTGAAGCGAGATTATCGCGTGTGCGAGGAAATAGGGAGAGGACGATTCGGCGTCGTTTTCAAGTGTAACTCGCCGGAAACCGGTGAGCAATTCGCCGTGAAATCTATCAACAAGCTTCTCATCGCCGATGACTCCATCGATCGTCTATGCCTTTACAACGAAGCTAAAATCATGCATTTGGTTTCCCCTAATCCTCACATCGTTCGTATCGTCGATGTCTATGAAGACGATATGTACCTTGATATCGTTCTCGAGCTCTGCAACTCCTCAGATCTCTTCCAACGACTCTCTACTCAACGAGTGTTTTCAGAGTCTGATGCGATTGCTGTTATGGTACTCTTTCAGTCCATCACACGAAATAGGGGAAAATGATCTGTGAATTTTAGAGCACTTGTGTTTTTGTAGATTCAAATTAAATGATTTTGACTGAAATTTCTAAAATGTAGTACTACTTTTCATCGAAAGTTAGTCAAATTGATGACTAAATAAGTGAGAGTAGCAAATGAGTTGTGATAAAGGCGGAGCAGGATTGATGTATATAAGATAGGCTTTTCTATTGTTTGTTGTCTTCAGCATTGATAATTTTTGGATCAACTGTTTGTCTAGGTTCCGTTGATGGAGGCAATAGCGCATTGCCATCGGCTCGGCTTAGCGCATCGGGATATCAAACCGGACAACATTCTGTTTAACGACTGGAACGAACTGAAATTGGCTGATTTTGGCTCGGCTCAGTGTTTCCGCGAGGGCGAGCTGATGAGCGGAGTGGTAGGGACGCCGTATTACGTTGCGCCGGAGGTTTTGGCTGGAAGAGATTACAATGAGAAGGTAGATATTTGGAGTGCCGGTGTTATTCTGTATATAATGCTGGCCCGAATCCCTCCATTTTATGGTAACTCTGCAGAGGAGATTTTCGAGGCTATTCTCAGAGCGAACCTTAGGTTTCCGACGAGGATTTTCCGTTCTGTGTCGCCGGCGGCGAAAGATCTGCTTCGGAGCATGCTATGTAAAGATGTTTCTAGAAGATTCTCAGCTGAACAAGTCCTTCGTAAGTATCACCACCCTATCATTCTTGTAGCCTATAATCTTTCCTAGATTACAGCATCTAATTATTTGACCAAATCTTTAAAATAATTAAATTAAGGGCATATCAATATGAAAAATAAAAAGAAGAAGAAGTAGAATGATTTGAATAGTTCCTAACTTTCATTTACAGTATTATTTTTAGGATATACTTAATAATTATTCCATTCTTATTGGATGAAATAATTCCAATTAAAGTCTATTTGGACTTAAATTTTTTTAGAATTTAGCTTTCTACATTTGTGCATTCAACAACGGAATTGAATTTAAAAAAAGAGGAGGAAATGAGATTTTTTCGCCTCTTACTATTTGAACGGAAATGTAAAACCGAATGATTCTTAATCCATTAAGAATTTGAGCATCATTAGTATCTGTGACCTGGTATGAGAATGAAAAATTAGATCATTTTATATATTAAAAAACATACCTTAATTTGTATGTATTATTGAATTGTCTAAACTTGATAGGATTGAACGAATCATATTTTTATGAGCTAATTTTATCTTGTAAAACTTTTTGAAGTTTGTGATACTATAAAACTCATCATTAAGAATAAAATAAAAAGTTTAAATTAATTATGTTCATATTTAGGAAGCTTGTCATTTTTGTTTTTGAAACGGCCTTAAATAAAAGAAGAGAACTACTACACAAATTGTTACTGAGAGAGATACAATTTGTGATTAAATACATATAATTTAAATTTTTTAAATATTAATTTAGTTATTTGCTTGGTTAATGAGGTGATATTATACACAGGGCATTCATGGATCACTAGCAATGATGAGACGAAGGAAGATGGTGTCATAGCTTGAGAATATTGGCCCCTAATTTGGACCTCTAATCCAACATTATCAATAGATGTGTAGATAACTCATAATGTTTTTTTTTTCCGGTTTTCCACCCAGTGTTCATGCATTGAAGTTCCAACTAAATACGGATCGTACACTGCAGGACTCATTTAGAGGTGACACTCCCAACATGATTTTTTTCATACCCAGAACTCAAATCCGAGACCTGTGGTTAAGAATAGAACATGCAGTAACACTACTGCATCGTAATCCATGTTGGTAATATTAATATGTGTTAAGTAGTATTAGTCGATTAAGATACTCGTTTTATAATCTTCTACCAAATATATGTGAATCATCAAACTAGTCTTTCCTTTAGTTATATTTTGATCTAACTTTTCATACAGAGATCGTGAGCACTAAAAAAGATCATCATGCATGAATTAGTTCTCTTTTACCACCAACCACAATAAGTTGGACAGTTTTTTCAACTGTATTATTAACTGAGATAAGGCACACACATGATTTTCTACAACTCTATTAAGTTTATTGGTCTTACTTTAGTTGAATCTAATTTCAAGAGGCTTTAATATTAGGTTGCTCTGTATATATAAATATATATAAATTGTCCCTTATCGTGCTTCTATACCAGCATAGTATATACTCTTTCCGTTTATGGGTTCTTTTTTGGTATCTCTTTAATTCTAACTTTTCACGTGACATATTTAAAATCATAAACTTGAAGACATTTTAGTACATTCTACATTTTGGACACTTTTATAGTTATTTACTGATTCAATTAGAAAATACTTTGGATCAGAATCAAGGAAAATACTTCTTAATTGTTTCTACGAACGTATAGCTCCAATTTGATTTTCTTTTTCTATATAGGATTCGTACTTCCATTTGGGACTTGGGCGTAGTTATGGTCGGAGATATATACTTCTGACCATTTTTAGCTTTATTTCAACCCCATCTCATTTAGTTCCAGTAACTTTTGGGTCAAAGTTTAGCTCAATTCATCTACTCCCTCAGTTCCTAATTACTTGTCCATTTTTCCATTTTAAGTTGTTCCTTTTTACTTGTCCACTTTACTTCCTGTGTCCAACAATACTTATCCACTATACTATTTTGGGATGTCCATCAATACTTGTCCACTTTATGAAATCAATGGATAATTTTACACTTAGTTCCTAATTTACCCTTATCATTAATTATAGTCATTTCCCTATTACATTTTTCAATACATTATATTTATTATATTCAAAGGGTAATATAGTAAAATCACCCTTCTATTTATTGTTTCTTAAGGGTGTGTCAAGTCAATAGTGGACAAGTATTGTTGGACAGAGGGAGTAACAAATCAAGAAAGGACAAATTATTTTTACCTATTATACCCTCAATTAATTAATGAATTTCTTGAAAATCTTAAATTTTTAATTCACCCACTTCATAATTAATAGGGGTAAAATTGTAAACTCACTATGTCATTCATTGCTTTCTTAATAGGTGTGTCAATTTAAAAGTGGACAAGTACGGAGGGAGTATTAACTTCAGCTTATCCCGTCTACCAATTGAACCTTTTACTTTATTCTTAGTTATGTATTTACTTCGTGGATAGGAATATCCGTTGGATCAAAATCTCGTGAAATACGTCTGGATCATTTTTACGAATATAAGTCCCCAACTCGAATTTTGCGATCCAAATTGTATATTTTTCTTCGAATGTATTTTATAAACAAATTACACGTGGAATGAAATTAGCGCATTCTATTATCTGTGTTGTTCAATTACAACAAAAAAACAAATAACTTGACTCTCCATTGAGAATATTCGAACAATCTATTCATAAAAACACAAAAAATCTTATATAAGGGTAACAATATGTCTTGAATTTGAAATTGGGAAAATGAAGAGAAACTGTAATGAAAAAAAGCTTGATTCAGATCACATGTTATTTCGTAGAGACGATTTTCGATGCAATTACAAATACTTGAAAAAAATATATATATCTATTATTTTGGACATTTAGAAGGGCTATTATAGTAGCATACACAAATAGATTTGTTTTGCTCTACATCTTGACACTCTGAATTAAGATACAATGCCCCATAATCTGAGAGAATTTGTTTGGCAAATTGAAAGTTCTTGAGAACAAGGAAGAGAAGCATTTGATTGTGGTGTACATACTAATTGAGCATTAGTTGTAGAGAGAAGTTGAGTCATCATGATCATGGCTGCAAAATCAAGTAATAAAATTAGTGTTGTTAAGAAATAGTATTCTTATAACATTCGTATATTAGATAACAACGATATTTGAGTCAGCTTATATAAAAGGCATCCAAATAAAGACAATTTTACTTGTAATGAAGGAAGTTCAATCGAATATCCTTCATTGCTAGGATAAAAATAACTTCTCCTTTTTTTTTCTTGTAATCTCCTAGACAAGAGGGATGTTTTCAATGTAATGGGAAAGGGTTTTAAAATTAGGTTTGGTTTACAACTTACAAGTTTAAGTCCTATGACGTTCTAGTATCTTTCTGAATCTCCTAATTTGAATTGCTAGCACCGTCACTATGGATCACATTCTCCTATAACTTACATTCTAGTTTATTGACCACTAGACGACTTTTTTCTAAGCGAAGAGATTTGGATATTCATTTCGGGTGTGCCTCCTCTTATATATATATATATATATATATATATATATATATATATATATGTATATATATCACAAAAATGGAAATACATATTAGAGTATAAAAGTAAAGCATATAGATGATACCTACCACAAATGTAAGCAATGAAAAAATTGAAACTAGGGAAAGATACACCAAAGTTCTCCATTGCAGAAATTATGTGAATAAAATAATTATTTCACTATCTTTTATACTAGAAAACTACAATTTAAGAGATTGTAAAAATAAGATATGATGCATCCTAATATAGAAATTTCTTGATGAAGCCAAATTTAGATATGTCATAATTATTTTGACAAATATACTATTAAAAGGAGGATTTCCTTTCAAAATTATAATATGGAGAATATGGAAAACTATTAATTGTACAAAATCAATCTTATATGTATAGTGTAAAAGTTTAATTTTTAAAAATCAATTTATGTGATGTAGTTTGACTTGACATAAAGTTTAAAAAGAAAGACTTTTGAAATTTGTGATCTAAAATAAGTGATAGATGTTTGTGTGACAATAAATCATTTTTTAAGAAGAGACTATAAATTATTTCATTAAAGGTAAATAGATATTTTAAAATCTAAATTGTTACTAAATATAGAATTATGTCATTTTTTTAGTGACTACAAAGAAAAGTGAATCATATAAATTAGGACATAAAAAGTAATATTTTTAGGAGTTTTTCGTACACTAAGTATGAGATTTAATTTTGATCACTACGCACCCCTAAAAATAATTGAAAGAAGTTCGTTTAGGTAAAATGGTTAATAGAAAAGGGTCAAAAAAAATGTCCTTAACGCATTAGAAATGCTGAAAATGGTTCGATAGAAAAGGGTTAATCCTTTTGAAGGGTCAGAATTTTATGTGAATCAATAAATAAAGGCTATGTGTTAAATTAAGATTTTATCAAACGTCATATAGTTATGTTGTTGAAGGAGGAGAAATCTTAAGTCTAAAAATAACGTTTGTGAGATTTTTGAATCTTTATAATACGTTAAGGGTATTTTTTGTTTATTTTACTAAATATGTAAAATGAAATGTGAATTTATTCGAATAAGTAGAAGGAAAACACTTTTAAGTCATTTCTATTTTGTAATAATATGTTAACAACATTTTTGATCCTTTTCCCAACATTAAATAACATGGTATAATTTGGTTAACCCATGCATTCTCTCTGCCCACTGCTCAAAGCCCATGATTATCAAAGTATGAATCCTATATAAAAAGAAATCGAATTGGAGCTTACGTTCATTGAAATAATTAAGAAGTATTTTCCTTGTATGATTCAAAGTATGTTTATATTTATTGAAATTGATTTCTGATACATGTGCATACGATTTATGCTAGTCTTTTTTTGGTTGAACTCTCCAATTTGGTCTATATTGTATCAAAGTTGGTCTATCCATGTATAGGGCCACGACTTGGAGTGGTGGCCTGAACCCAAGAGACTAGTCTTTTGGGTTGTACTCTCTTGGTTGATCTATAACATTGGTATCAGAATCGATCAATTCACATATGGGACTGCGATTCAGAGTAGTGGGCTGAACCCAAGAGGGGTGCCAGTTAGAGGCGGACCCACATGCCTTTTTGAGGGTGCACGTGCATTCGTTAACTTCAAAAATTATTGATCCTCTGGTTTAAATGCTGCAAAGGGGATGGCTAGTTTTGAACTTGCGTCCTATGGTGCAAAGTGAAGTTCAAAATCACCACTCCGCAAAACAAACTTTATCAAGTAAAGTCATTTAATTCATATTTATACGTTAGTACATTAGTTTTATATTTTTATGTTTAATAAAATTATCATACGAATCGCTATTGGGTTACAGGTTTTAACTAACGTGCAATATTGGTGGTGCACCCGTCGTCTTCAAATTTTGGGTTCACCTCTCCAGCTATGACCAACGAGGGCGTTGGTTTCAAGCGGGGGTGATTATTATGTGTCAATTATCCCTCATCGAACAAAAAGGAAAAATACTAATGATTTTATAAGTTAAATAGTCTATCCCACCTATCATTCTAGTCTCTTTTGGATTGGACTCTCGATCTATGACAAAATATTAGGCAGGCCAAAGCCAAACAAGCAACAAGGGACATGTGGAAAGTTTAGATGCCTTCTCTTAAAAAGTCTTGGTAGCTTTTATCCAAGACAACAAACAATTGGTATGTTTTATCAAAGGAATGGCCCAAATATACATAAGTAAGTCTATTTAAAGAGAATCTCTCTCTTTATTTTCTTGTTTTTTTCTATTCACTTTCACTAAGAAGACAAACTATGGTATTTAAATTGTCAATCGTTGAAACAAAAGGCAACCTTTTTTTTGTTTTTGTGTAGGGGAACTTGGAATCAATCCTTCTCAAGTTGCGCTTCGAAGGATGACTTTTTTATATTCACTTAAAGTCAATAAAATATCTTTAAAAACATTATAAGATATTGATGATGATAATTGTGAGACCCGATTGAGGGTGGTGGTTGGTGGTAGTATTAACTTATGATAGTTGTTGTAAATAGTAGCTAGTAATGATGGTGACTGATATAGTAATGGTAAACGAGTTGGTGGTAATGGTTAATATTATGAATTCATATTGCATGTGAAATCAGTCATGGATTACATCATGATACACTTGTCTATATTACACCCGTTTGAGCTACGGCAATACTTCATGTATTGAACTCCCTTTTGTAATGAACTCTGATGTATAAAATTTTGTACTCTTTAATAATTACATTGCGATATTATCATTTCTTATCGTAACATACACTAGAGAATCAAATCCATAAAAGGTTACCACAATAAGCTACGAACTTTTTCAAAAGTATAGAGGGTAAATTTTACTATACTGAATTTCTTTTTATTTCATAAATAACAATAAGAAAATCAAAAGCTCCTGCATCCAAGAATGGCAGAATTACACAAGAAAAAAAAAAACCCAAAGCAAAAAAGAATAGATGATAATTTCATCATATAAGATACAAAAACAAGAACATAAAGCTTATTAAAAAGCCTCAAAACTCTTGCTATATCTCATGATGTTTTTGCTCAAACATAAAAAATAAAATACACCATAGTAAATATTAATTAAACTGGAATTGCTTGTGCATTTTCCCCCTTATATATTTCTTCTTGTCCTTCATTTTCCTTTGACATTTCCTCCAAAGATTTTCCTTTTGATTCTGGTACTAACAATGTGAACACCATTCCAAGAAAATTCACACAACCTAACACAATAAGAGCATTTTTTACACCAATTCCAGTTGGATAACCCGCGTCAACTTTTGATGGATCAGTTGATTGAGCAGCATACAAAAATCCAAATGCACCAACAATTGCACCAGCTTTTCCAGCTGCAGCTGATATCCCGTGGCACGTTGATCTCAGCCTAGCTGGAAAAATCTCCGCGGGTACAACAAATGTTGTGGCATTTGGACCAAAATTCGCGAAGAAAAATGTAAGTGAGTACATGATAACAAAACCAATTCTGTTTTCCCTTTTAGTCCAATGATTATATGGTATGGCTAACGCGAACATAAACACTGTCATGAAGAAAAACCCCATCAATTGAATTGCAAATCGACCCATTCTATCGATGAATGCAACTGTAAACCAGTAACCAGGTACAGTACTACAAAGGGCAATAAGTGTTTGTGCCTTTGCAATTTTGAATACCTCATCCAACGCGTTCATCGTCTCTGGATGAGGTATCCATCCAATTTTACTAAAAATATCCTTCTGAAAAAGATTCTGACTATAGAAAGCGATATCTAGTAAAAACCAAGTACTAGTTGTTCCAAGCAAATGAAGCCCATGACGATGAAGAAACTTCTTAGTAAACAACCCGAAATTATTCCCCTGTTGTTCAACAATCTTCTCAATTTTATCTATCTCTGCTTCAATCTCAACATTCAACACTTTAGACATATCTGAAGCAGCCTTCGTAGCATTCTTAGCTACTAAAGCTGTGTAACGCGCTGTCTCAGGCATCTTCATACGCCAATAGTAAGTAAGCAAAGCCGGTATAGCACCAAACATGAGAATGATTCTCCATACGAAATCAGCCTCAGGAGGAGTTGAATCTTTACCATTAACCAAATAAATTGGTGCAGGGTAGGCGTTTTTAAATGCACCACTAACAACAAGTGCCACAATTCCTCCTGCCAAAATTCCAAAACCTTGCATAGCGAAAACTGCAGCTATAAAAGCTCCACGAGTCTTTTTGTTAGCGTATTCAGACATTATCGTAGCAGATAAAGGGTAATCACCACCAATACCAAAACCAAGCCAAAATCGAAAAAAACATAGTGTAGCTATCACACCACTAGGTGTTTTACCAAAAGAAAGACCCGAGGCAATCGAGCAAATGACCATGATCATAAGTGTCATTCCATAAACTTTCTTCCTTCCCATTTTATCACCTAGCCACCCGAAGAACAACTGCCCCGAGAGTGTCCCAACAAACGCGACTCCATTCACTGCAGCTGAGATACCAGGAGGGAGAATTCCTGGCTTAGGTGCACCTTCATGATGATAGTAAATTCGACCAAGCAATTTCGTGACAAGTGAAATGCAGAAAAGGTCATATGCATCAGTGAAAAATCCCATTCCTGCTATGACAATTGCTGTGAAATGATACAATTGTGTTTTTGCAACATCAAGGGCATTTAGTACTTGTAATTGATCTTTAGCCATAGCTAACTATAGTTACTAATATTTCTCAAACTACTATAGTTTTTATGCTAAGATATAATGTAAAAAAGGGGTTATTAATAGAATGATTTGATAGAATAAAACAAGGACAAGATTACAACAAGTTCAATTTTGAGAAATCCTTAATATTATCAACTTATGTACATACTCCCTCCATCCTAATTTATGTTACGTTGTTTGACAGCATGTGAAGTTTAATAACGAAATTGAAAATTGTGGTCTAAAACAAGTCATAAACATTTTTATGGCAAAAAAGAAAGAATGATTGATCTAACAAGTCGAGGATAAGATTACAAAAACAACATATATATCAGTGTAATCTTACAAGGGGGTCTAGGGAGGGTAAAATGTATGCAGGCTTTGCCTCTACCTTTGTGGGGTAGAGAGGTTGTTTCTGATAGGCTCGAGGACAAGATTGCAACGAGTTCAATTTTGAAATATTTTTAATATTAACAAAAAAAATATATAGTATGAAAGGATTATGGTGTCATAGAGAAGGGTATATTCGGCCGACTTTGCATATATTAGAACAAGAAGGATAGTTGTTAGATACTTCCAATATAATGCAGCTAAGTTTTCTAAGTTTTTTTGTTCTTGTTTTTAACTTATAAACATCTTGAGAAACAGCCTGGTCCTACTGACACAAACTACTAATGCATGTCCAAATATAATATTTGGCATAACACATAGACATAAACATATTTTTTAATTTGGTTTTAGCTGATATTATGTCTTTCAATTTTAAATGTGCACAAGTACTAAAACTTGTATAAAGTTGAACAAGTAGAGACATGCGTCTTACGGGATAATTTGCGTGAAATACATTCAAACTGATTTGTATTATGTCATGTAGAACGTGTGTGTCTACTTGTTCAAATTTATACAAGTTTAAGTGTCTACTTGTGCATACCCAAAGTTGAAAAGCATAAATGTTAGTTGAGATCAAGTTAAAGAACATGTTTATGTATTATGCCCTTTATATTAGCAACTAACTATTTTAACTCGGTTACAGATTCACGTAAATCTAATAGCTTTTTCCAAGACCCCATGTGTGTATGTATAAAGAAATTCGCTAAATATATATATATATATATATATATATATATATACATGTGCAGATACAACACTTTCATGTGTTTTCAGCTGAAACATTATGTGCTGATACAATTGATACATACTTGATACAACTGATATCCGTTGCCCGAATATGACTCTTTCGTTGATACAACTAATATATGCCTGATACAACTCTTCCGCCCATACAATAGTTGCAGCTACATTTTGTATTACGCTCTAAACTAAAGTTATTTATAATTTTCTCTTAATTTTACACCACAATAGGTTTATACAAGAAGTCCACATACTACCAACAGAAAATCAAATCTTTAAAAATCCAAATCAAAGTATATATTCAGAATAAATTAATAATGACTATAATATCCATGAGCTGAAACAAACTCCTTGTGGAAAATGATAATTAATGGATGCACATTAACAAAATTTAATTCAGATAAAAGTTCCTCGTTGCTACCTAAGCACTTATCTAAGAACATGCTAGATTCTAACTCATAACTTTATATCACAAGAATACGTCCAACATATCAAAAGACGTACTCCCTTCGTTTTAAATTATCTGTCACGATTTCTAAAAATAGTTATCTCAAATTATGTAAAAGGTAAAATAGTTGTAACACTCTTTCTAATTATTGATTCTTAGAGACGTGTAAAAGAGAATCATGACAGATAATTTGATACAGGGAGTATAACATTTAAGACTAACTAAAAAATATAGTTTAATACTATTTTAGTTACATATTAGAAGCAAGCCTTATAAGTGTAAACATGCCAATTTCGTCAATTTCTTGTAACAATGATAAAATTTTAGACAATCATCATTGTATATAGACACATAAATATAATTATTAATCATACAAATTTTGGGTTCAACCTTATAATTAATTGAGTTTAATAATTGTTTTGGACTTCACTACATAGTATGGTCAAGTTTCTTTCTTTCTTGATAATCAATAGAATCCATCATTTCCAGTAAAACGCGACATGTTTGAATTATGATTGTTTTTATATAAGAAATTAAATTTATTGATAAGCTTAATTATTTTTCAAAAATCGATAGCGTACAAGTACCGGAGGAATAATATAAGTGTAACACTTGTGGGCCTTCAATTGACATTTTTGTTCTTAACGAAAATACGCGTTCTACATGAAATAGACATACTAGAAAGGGAAATATATATAATCTCAATCAATCAATCACGAGTGACATAAAGTAGAGATATTTACCTAGTTTTCAAGATAGTTAATTAGCAATTAACATCTTATGTGTAATAGAATATATGGTTAATTATTTTAATAATAAATAAAATAAATAAGAAGATAATGAGCAATTTCTTGGTATTTAATTATTGAAAGATAAACAGTACACGGCAAAAGGGTTTTGGCTGATATCACTAACAAGAATATTACCTAGGTAAGTTATTTTTTTGTTTTTCATTTGGTGTTTGGTGTTCATATTGGTACTCCGATTAAATTCGAATTGCACACAGCATAATACATTTGGGGTGGTGTTCCCAACATGATTTTTTCCATATCTAAGGCTCGATGAGATTTCTGATAAGGATAGAGCAGTTCTATCACTTCACCATAACCCATGTTGTTAGATTATTCTTCTTTAGTATCCACTAATTAATACTTAATATTTTTGGTATTTAGACACATTTATAACTAAAGACTATAGCATTTACAAGTTATATATATTAAAATTTCGTGTTCAATTAAACTAACATACTTGTAATGAAATGGGGGGGAGTAGTTTTCATAACAAATTAATTAATAGTTCATCAAATGATCTCTAGTTCTCTACAATCAATAATAGGTCTTTTGAGTTGTGAATGGAAAATGAAATGTTGTTTTTCGAAAAGACACTCCACCTTTTTTTTCTCTACCTACTCGTAAACACTATAAATAGAGAGGTCTTTTCTCATTTTTTTTAACACACAAAAATTCCGAAATCCCTCCCGTCTTATATGTATTGGTTTACCATAACAAACGTAAGTGTCAACTGCGATTCGCTTTGCCTTTTGATTAAGTTCCTTAAAAATACACAAGAATTTTATGGACTCGAAATAATTTTTTCGTTTTTTTTAATTAAAATAATTGTTGGAAATAATAATTCAAAGTTGGAGTAGGAATCCTAAATTGTTTAGGATTTGTTATTTATGGTATTTACTTATTTATGTTTAATTAGGATTTGTTAGTTTAATAGTTTCCTAGTCTTAGTTTAATTTGGTTTTTACTTCTATAAATAGGGATGTTACTAGTTAGTTTTTAATACAAAGAAAGACACAGAGAAATATATAGAATAGATAGAACTTGAAGTAAGATTCAAGAACTTTTGAGTTTATAAATAAAATACTTTCCTTCAAATTGGTATCAGAGCTTCTATGATCCTGGTAGAAAATCTAAGAGTTTCCGTTGCCGGCGGACGGCTATGACCAATATATGTCGTCCGTCTGGCCAATGATTGTGTCGACAAATATCGAGCGAATGATATATGCATGAAAAACATGCTAGGAGGAAAGACTTACCAAAATATTGCAGATTTAAAGAAGTGCAACGTAGCACAAGAGGGAGAAACTCTTCGCTAGATTAAAAGTTAGAGAAAAACAAAAAAAAAACACAAAAAGAAAAGGAGTTGATGGGAAGGGCATCAACGAGAGTTGGAGAGAGAGTGCTCTAACACCAAAAAATTTAAAAAAAAAACAAAAAGAAAAGGCATTGATGGGAAGGGCATCAACCTTGGAAGTTGGAGAGAAGTGCTCCAATATAACCAAGAGAAAAAATATCGTAAGTTGGAGAGAAGTGCTCCAACACCAAAAAAAATCCTAATTAAACATAAATAAGTATATACCATAAATAACAAATCCTAAACAATTTAGGATTCTTACTCCAACTTTGAATTATTATTTTCAACATTCTCCCGTAATTCAAAGTTTTATACTCTTGCCTTTTTCTTCTTGTCATTGTTGTTGTATTGAAAATTTTCTCTTTCAATCTTCAATTGTTGGAGTACTTCTCTTGATCAATATAATCTTCAAATTTTTGGAGTAATTCTCTTCAATTCTCTTTCTTTTTTTTTTCTTAGATTGTGTTGAAGCACATTCTCTCTAACTCTTTGTTTTGAACAAAGAATAGACCAACAATCAATAGACCATTCCCCACCTGAAGAAGAATATTCAATGAAAGATTATGAGGAGGAAATAACATGGAAATTTCTAATGTTAACGAAAACAATTTTTAATGACAATAAATATGCATATTAACTAAGAGTGTTAAAATTTCTATCGGCATTAGTTAATTGTCATTGAATCCTATGTCGTTATAGGCTTTAAAGACATTTACAAAGAGTGTTAATTGCCTCTAAAATAAATTTATTTAATGATAATTAAATTATTATGATTAATTAATCAGGGCTAAAGATCATATTTGGCGCAGTGATTTCTGCTTTAATTTGTCTTTTGAGACTAATCTTCTAAGTCTTTAAATTCCAATTCTTAGTCTTTCTGATTTTGAAAGCAACATACCAGCAACTACAAATTTACCGCAGGCAAAGAACAAATGCCGGAATCACAATTTTTATTAAGAGGGTTTAAAATATAAAAAGGTAAATACACGAATAAATTAAAGAGATTCAACATCTACTAATCTATTATATATACATATAAAATAGTTTTGACTTTATATATACAATATAATTTTTCGACAAACCCCTTATGGTACTCTGACTCTGTCCCTGGCAAGAATATTCAACGAAACTACGAGGAGAAACAAATTAATTATATTTCTAGTACATTATGTTGTTAATTTCCTTTGATTTAACGTAGAGATTAAGGGAAAATATTGTTTTTTTCTTGTAGATACAACGTAACGCAAGCTGTTCTCCAAATATTTTATTTTTAGGCCAAGCTGATTTTTAGTTTTCTTATTGTGACTATTAAAATTTGATCATTATATAAATTGTCAACATATTAGACGAATCAGAGCCCGACATCGTTTGTGATTTCATTATTTGGTCTTCTTATATAATTTTTTACGATCCTTATCTCATCATGATCTAACTTTTGGGATTGGACTAGACCGGTTAAGATGCATTTTTTTGTCTGACATCGCGAATCCAAACATACAATGAAAACTTGCTTCACAGTTCAATATTTATAAATATTGAGTGAATTCTTTAATTTCAAACATATGATTTGTGCAAAAACTATTATGTCCGTTCTAGGTTCCGTGTCTATGTCCAGTCCTGGGCATGCAGAGGGTGTCATAGTCCCACATCCGTTATGAGTGAATTATTTGATCTTCCTTGTATGATCTCGAACAATCTTTTTATCTCACTAGCAAGTTCTAATAGTCACTTCTACCACCATAGCTATTGATATGCTTAACATGTCTGGTACTTGCATTAGAGCCTGATTAAATCTGAATTCACCCTAAAAAACCTCACATCTCCCGGGGAACTCGAGCTCGAGATCTCTGATTAAGCTTACCAAGTTGTTTACACATGAAGAAAGAACATAAAAAGATAAAGAGTCAAGAAATGTTTTATAGAAAGAGATAGACAACCAAAGAACCTTTGGTTACTTATATAATCTCAGAATTTCTGAGATTTGCAGAACTAAGGTAATAATGTTTAATTACCATCAGAAACAAACAAACAAAAAAAGGTAAGAGCTTATTCCATCTTACAACAAACCACAAAACATCTCTTTCTATCCCAAAGATTTGTTGCTCCAAAAACCTCAAACTGCATCATAGTATATACTTGTTATAACTTGTCTAAAATTAAACAGGAACTGTCCTTCCACTTGTTGCCCTCATTTCAGCTACAGTTTCCTCTTCCCCTTCATTTTCCCTTGACAAATCTTCCAATGACTTCCCATTGGATTCTGGAACCAAGAATGTGAACAACATACCAAGGAAGTTAACGCAACCTAGGACGATCAACGAGTTCCTCACACCAATGCCAGGAGGGTAACCAGCATCAGTCTTTTTTGGATCCGCGGGCTGAGCAGCGTACAAGAATCCGAATGCACCAACCATAGCTCCTGCTTTTCCTGCTGCTGCTGATATTCCATGGCATGTGGACCTAAGCCTGGCTGGGAAAATCTCAGCAGGGACGACGAATGTTGTGGCGTTTGGACCAAAGTTGGCGAAGAAAAAGGTGAGTGAGTACATGACCACGAAGCCGATTCTGTGATCTTTGAGAGTCCAGTGATGGTATGGAATGGCTAAGGCAAACATGAAGACTGTCATCATGAAGAATCCCATCAACTGAATTGCAAATCGACCAATCCTATCAATGAATGCAACTGTGAACCAGTAACCAGGAACAGTACTGCAAAGAGCAATAAGAGTTTGTGCCCTTGCAATCTTGTAAACTTCTTCCAACGCGTTCATGGTTTTTGCTGGTGGAATCCATCCAATTGCACTGAAAATGTCCTTCTGGAAAAGGTTTTGACTGTAGAAAGCAATGTCCAACAAGAACCATGTGCTAGCAGTTCCAAGCAAGTGAAGTCCATGGCGACGGAGGAACTCCTTAGTGAACAAACCAAATTCATTGGCTCCTTTTGCTCCAGCAATAGCCTCAACTTTCTCTGGCTCTGCTTCAATTTCGACTTGCAACACCTTGGACATGTCGTTAGCTGCCTGTTTCAAGTTCTTGGCGACCAAGGCAGTGTAACGGGCAGTTTCAGGCATCTTCATACGCCAGTAATAAGTAAGTGCAGCAGGGATTGCACCGAACATGAGAATTATACGCCACACAAAATCAGCCTGAGAGACTGTTGAAGCAAGAGCATCAACTTCATATGCTGGTGCAGGGAATGCGCTCTTGAATGCTGCAGCAACAATGATTGCCACCATTCCACCAGCCAGAATTCCGAAACCTTGCATAGCAAACACAGCAGCAATGAACGCTCCACGAGTCTTTTTGTTAGCATACTCAGACATGATGGTGGCAGAAAGGGGATAATCACCACCAATGCCAAATCCTAGCCAGAATCTGAAGAAACAAAGTGTAGTCATAACACCTTTTGGTGTATGACCAAATGAAAGCCCCGAGGCAATTGAACAAATGACCATAATCAAAAGAGTCATTCCATAGACTTTCTTTCTTCCCATTTTATCTCCAAGCCACCCGAAGAACAACTGTCCAGCAAGGGTGCCACAGAAGGCGACTCCATTAACAGCTGCTGAAACATTAGGGGGCAGAGAGCCAGGTTTCAATGCATTGTCATGATGGTAGTAAATACGACCAAGCAATTTAGTGACCATAGAAATGCAGAAAAGGTCATAAGCATCAGTAAAGAATCCCATGCCAGCAATCACAATTGCTGTGAAGTGATACAGTTGTGTCTTTGCAACATCTAGTGCATTTAGCACTTGCAAATCGTTAGCCATGACTAAACTTCCTGCAAAGATAGAACAAGAGGGTGTAAATTATAAGAATTCAACTAACATCACTAACATAGTAAACATTTTTTACAAGAATGTATACTTTAGCCTGTTATAACAAGGAACATACTTATTTTTCAAGGTTACTAATCCCACTTTACACTATCAGTATACATAAGTTAAACTCAAATTACAGAACAAAACAAGAAGATATTTAGGATTCCATCAATCAAATCTAATCAGAACTAGAGGATGTAAATTATAAGGACTTAACTACATCACTTATAACATAGTATATTTTAACCTGATATAACAAGTAACATACTTATTCTTCAAGGTTACTAATCCCGCTTTTTATTGTCACTTTATACTGTCAGTATACATAAGTTAAACTCAACTAACATAACAAAAACAAGAAGATATTTTGGGATTTGCATTAATCAAAGCTTATCTGAATAATTAATACTACTAAGTTTGTAAGTTGTCATGTAGGGGGTAGAGAATTTGACTTCTTGATAAAGAAGACAAAGTAAAGAGGACCACAAAATTCTTGTTTTCTATCTATTTGTTTTATTAGTTTTAATTTGACACATGCATGTGTGCTACTTTTCAAAGCTGGTGACCTAAAGTTGTGACATAATATTATAACTATAGTGTATATGTGAAAGCAATAAAGAACCTAAGAAATTTAATAGTCAAAATTGAGAAAAAATGGTTAAAAATCACATCAGCTATACAGTGCTTACTACTACAACAGTTATTTCCAGATAGGGATAAACAGATTCCTTGAGATTCTGGCTGAGGAGCGTAATCCCAAAAGTGAAGTCTAAAAATATGTTCCCACCTCATAATTCAACAACCCTTGTTACTATAATCCTAAATAATGATATGAACCTAGTCGTTCAATCAGAACTCAATTCTAAGATCGTAAACTCAGTCTTACCCCTACCTTGGAAAGACAAAATAACGATTTCCGAAACTCGACTAAAGTAAAGCACTTGGAATAAAAAAATAGTTCATTCAAATAGTTGTGGCAAGATTAAATCACAAAGATACATAAATTTATTTAAAAAGTATTAACAAGTGATATTATATTTTAACATATGGAGTGGTTGATATTAGTAAAAAATTAGGTTTAAAGTTGCTATCAAAGACCAATAATTAAGAAAAAACAAGTAAACTCCTGTTTTGTTTATATATAGTCCATGCTATGAAGTCATGCAGAATTATATATATATTTTTTAAAATATAGTATTTATCTATTTCTTCTTAGAAAAAAAATGAAGACTTTGCAAAAAAGAAAGGAACAGCCTAACATCTAAAAAGAAAGGAACAGCCTAACATCTACATGTGAGCCATAAATCTAGAAGACAAGGTAGTAGTTTTCACAACCAGTGTTTACTGAACAGAACTAAGCATAGGACCATACAAGTGTCTTTCATAATTCACTTTTTTTTTTTATGACAAGGGAACCCGCGGTCGCTATGAGGGTGTGCACGGGTAACCCCATTCCTATGCAATAGCTTGCAAACCACACAGGAGAAGTGACCCGCGTTAGGCAAGCCTGGTGCGACGAGCTCGACCCACAAGCAACATATAAACACTAGAAAAAACAAGAACTCATGCTAAATCAAAATGATTTTTTTTTCTTATACAAATTAGACCCTTTTGAATAACTTTATAAACAAACAAGAAAACACCATCAATATTTAAAAAAATACAATCTTTTTCATTTGGGGTGCTTAGACAAGGGGTAAATCAATATCTATATAAATCCATCAATACTGAAACAAATCATATAAAATACAAAAAAAAATGAAATCTTGAAACTTTCACCAAGACATCATAAATGTGCTAAAAATTTCATTTTTTAGATAAATTAGTACATGGATATGAACAGAACAGATACCCATTCATCAAAACCTCCATTTCCACCATGAAAAACAATCAAGAACTCTTTTTTTCACTATTTATCCATCAAAACACTAATGCATGGAGTAAAAACACAAGAAAATTAACAAAAAGGTAAAAAAAGATAAATCTTTACACTAACCTTACAGAGTCCACCAAAATCAAGAAACACCAGAAAAAAAAAACCAAATCTTGAAAAATATTGGTTTTTTTTACGTTCAAGAACTCCAACAAAGATACCCAAAAATGAAAAATCAAAACTTTGGGTTATTTTGCATTTGTAGTTTTAGTTTCACTGAATCTGAACTCTCTTAAGAAAGAAATAACTGAGTATTTATGACGAGAAATATGGAGAATTAGTGCCGTATTTAAAGGGTATTTAATAACGGCATATTTTTATGGTATATTCCTTTTACTAACCTTCTTTGTAGGCTTTTGAACCGTTCTGATCTTGCCACGTATCAGAGTGGTTTATGAATTTTGTTTTTTGATGCAAGTTAAAAGTCTCTTATAAGACACGTACTTCACCGGATCACCCTATTTCCATCTATGTTTAGTGTTGACCACACTATTTATATTCTTTTTTTTTTTAAAAATGAATTTATATATTTTTATATTAATATACTATTTATGTTTGAGATTAAGATCCACGCATATTTTCTGTATTTATGTAGATATATTAATTTTGAACCCTTTCATGTAACATGAAGTAAGTTGTAGCATAGTGGTAGAATTTTTTTAAGTTGACCCTAACGTCTAGGGTTCAAGACCCATTGTGAACATTTTATTTTTTTAATTTTAGGACCAATCTTTCACCTTTTTTGTTTGTTTTTCTTAAAAAAAACGTGCTAAAAGAGTATATTTAAACCCAAAAAAATTCAAACGTGCTAAAAGGTCTCCTGTAACGGAACAAACTTTTTGTACCTAAAAACTATATACTAATACTTCCTTGGAATTGTGTTTTGTTGGCTTATTTACACATTTATACTTTTATTTTGCAAACCCCTGAATGTAAATTCTGGATCTGCCACTGGTTGTAACTATTGTTATTGTTGTTGCTATTATTGTTTTGATTGGTTGAATATTTATTACGTGAATACTTAAAAAGTGACATAGTTTAATTTGGATAATTGTAATTAAAGTTATTCATTGTTTTTGTAAAGAAAACTTGGAAAAACTTGAAAGATGAGTACAAGATATATGGTAGTTGAGCTACCCATTAACTATTGAAACAGATCATTATAATCCAAAGTTATAATTGGGTAATTGAAATTATTTAGAGTTTCCATATTCAAATTTCCCTTTAAAATACTAAATGTAAATTTATCTGTTTTAGTTTTGAATGACAAATTTTGTGCTTGTCGATAATAACAAGTTGTCCGGCTTATTAATCTAGGTGCATGCATATTATTTTAGAATCGTATTATTGTAAAAGAGAGATAATTAACGTTATTGTGCTAGAGATCAGTCGCTTAAAAACTCATAAATGAAACTCTTACCCTAAATAATTGTTCTGCATGTTATAGTGATCCTGATATGTTTGTTCACGATACCATTACTCTAATTAAAATCAAAAGACGAATTTTATAACCTGATATAAATAGTAAATCAAATTAGGTTAACTTTTTCTCAAAACAACAAAATATAGTAAATGGTTCTTAATGAAGCTATGGATTTGCCTAAAAATACCTAATTCAACGTAATCATATAATAAAAAGTCATATAAATATTTGTGTATATAGTGTAAAAAATCCTTATATATATATATATATATATATATATATTCAACTTAAATCCCAATAACAATCCTAATATTTTGTTAGAAAAGTTCCCACTTGCAACTTACATCATATTTTTCGAATCTCTGTTTACATTTCTCTTAAAAAATAATATTGTGTCATATTTCCTAGTCACTCATTTTTTATTATTTATACTTTTATATGGATATGTTATGTGTGGCTGAAAATAAAAAAAATTCTTATATGATAGTTTTCGTTTACTTCACTACTTTTATTATTTATTTTTGTTAAATTTCAAACGTACTCTTATAAATATTTTTTTACATAAGCCTATATGTATTTAATTTTCGAAGTCATGCTAGCCAATCTTTTGTTAATATCTTAAGTCAAAATATGATGCATTTACAAGTTATCTAGTAGTAGTAGACAGTAGACATGTTGTGATTCTGGGGGGTGGGGGCGGGGGGTGGGGGCGGGGGGGGGGGGGCAAAATTCAATCATTAATCCGAGTCTGTATAAAATTGTTGAAGTGTGTGACCATGAACACACTTTTTATTATTTAATTATATTCTCAACAATTACAAAGAGAATATTAGTTTGTCGTCTAATGTTGGTAACAAGTTACAAAATTTTAAATAGTAGTTTCACATTTTCTCATAAGATTTTTAATAATGATCTAAAAGCTTACTCATAATATTTTCAATTTTTTTGAAAAAGATCTTATGATTATAGTCTAAAAGGTTCATGTACTACAATAAATAAAGAATTTAACGATAATAATATGATTAACCTTTTATTATATTTAGCGATAATAATAAATATGAATATTGATAACCAACACTTTATATAAATAATGCTAAAGATTTTAACGACTCTCTACAAAAAAATTACTAAAGTACACACATTTAAGTATATTATCTTCTATTTGTCCCTATATCTTTTAAAAATAACTAAAATCCCTTATTTTAATAATGTATCCGTATTAATGTATTAATGTATCCGCGCTTTCATTAATGTATCCGGATTTGGTTAATTTTTATTTTAATAATGTATCAGTATTAATGTAATAATGTATCCGTGCTTGTATTAATGTATCCGCAATTTCATTAATATATCCGGATTGAATTAATTTTTATTTTAATATTGTATCTGTATTAATGTATCCGAATTGGGTTAATTTTAAGGGATTATTGTAATTAGAAAAAAGTAGGGATAGATAGTAATTTCATCTTTACACTATGTGATTTATGTAACTTAACTCAATTACTATTATATGTTTTCACAACAATAATAAAGTCCCCACCCACCAGCTGGCCCACTTAATGTACTACTAAGCTTAAATTAATGTCTATTTAAATTACATCATTAATTAATTAATTACCCTTATATACAAGATACATTATTCATGCTATTTCTAATATAAAACAATATTTTTTTCCCTATATATATTCAAATAATTTTGATGGAAAACTGTCATGCTTGTTAATCGGCGACACGAAAATGTTAAATTATTTTTAAATGAAATTAGGAAAATTTAACTAACTATTTGTCAAATACTTAGTTATAGAAAATGTATCTATTGATCTTATCTCTTTTTAATTAAAAAATAATTAAAATTATTTCTTCAGATATCGTATGCAACTAGGAGAATGGATTAACGGGTAACAATGATCTTAGTTTAAGGGACAAACGGTAATTTGAACTAATAGTTATTATTTGATAGTGGGGTTTGAACCCACAAACATTTTCACCAACCTTTCTTACCACAGGATAATATACACATATATTTATTTAATTTTCTAATATAAATACAGAATCTACGAAAAAGCTAGTGGATTTTTCCGAACCCATGAACCCCACCTAACTCCGCCTCGGGTCTGCCCATATTTATTTTCAAAAGTCCAATAATATAAATCTTTTTTGTTCTTCTTTTTCTTCCATATAAACATAATCTGCAAACGCAACCCCAAATAAAGTAAGTTGATCGCCCACATAGTTTTACTTTGAAATATTATAAATTCTTTTTTTTTTTGGTCAAGACCAACTTTTCACATTAGATTTTTTTTTTACATTAATGATTGATTATTATTTTTTTAATTTTTCTTAAAGAATAACAAAAGTCCCGGTGGTTAATGAGATGGTGGACTCCTTATAAGACTTGGGCAATCCTCGTCCCTCTGAGCTAGCTTTTGGGGTATGAATTAGACCCAAAACGTAATTTTATAAAAATATATTATAATATATGAGCAAATATAATACTTGAATCTAACGTTATTCGTAAAGATAATATTTTTCGAGGACGATATATTTATGTTACTTTTAGAAGAGACTGGTGGGGACTCTATTATTTGTGAATATAGGAAGTCTCAAGTCAACGGACCATGCTAGTTGTTACAATTGTATAGAATTTCTTATATTTTGTCCCTTTTCAACGTCAGACTTATCATGTTGGTTCAATTATTAAACATAATATAATATAATTCTTTTATAAATATTTTATTTGTCATGTGACAGTTGGATATTTGATCTTAGAGTCAACTATAATATAGCCTAATTATCTTTAAAAACATTATTGAAAAAATCTTTAAAAGCTTGTTCACATTCTATTACTTAAGCGGCATTATACCAAACAGAAGAATTATTTTCTATATGATTTGTTTGTATTTTAATTTCTTATTGATTTGGATATGTATTAATTGAGTCGGGGTTTGTTGGAAATAGTTTCTATAACTTCATAAGATAGAGATAAGGCTGCATTTGTATACATTATTGTTGTTCATTTTTTCCATTAATTTTACTTGTTCAGTTTTGATTTAATACACGCCTTAAAGAGCAATAAATAGAATGAGAATTTTACTATTGAATAGAATAAATTCAATGTTTTGAAAAGTAAATTGAGAAATGACTATAATTGATAATTAAATTAAAAACTAGCTTAATAAAAAATTATCTCTTAATTTTTTTAACTGGACGAATAAAAATAAACTGAGGAAGAATTGTTGTCATTCCAGTTGTGTGGGAGTTCACGAACAAACTTTATAATTAGAAAAAACAAAAAAGGGACAATTTTAGAATATGGTTTCTAATTATATAGTAAGTGATAATTCCGTGGTCGTGTGTTTCTAATTTCTGTATATATCGACTTTAATATCCATTTTCTATTGTTTGACTTTCTAACTATAATTATTTTTCGATTGTTTTAAATATTTATTAGTTCCAGCTTGATCCCAACAACATATAGATTCCACTATTCTTTTTTTTTTTAGTTTAAGTATGCCATGGTAGATATTTGGATAAGTACTGAGATTTCAGAGTGATAAATAGTTGTCTGAAACTCAGAAAAATCGATTAATTTGAATTCATATAGTAATCTAGGGTAGAAGTTACAATCATCATATCATAATTGTATATACTTACGTCATAGATTGAATTTCTTCTTGTGATAATTAATACTATCAATAGTAAAATTTAGATTCAGCAACAATTCGAAAGGTTTCTCTATTTGGAAATCTTCGGATCTATACTTATTTTCGACTCCCTGAAGCATTTCGTCAATAATATAACATTTAGAGTTAGATTAAAAGATGCTCCAATTATGTATTGTAAAAGAAAATGAATTCTGAACATAACTCAACTCAAAAAGCTAGCCTAAAAAAAGGATTAAGTCTTCAAACCCTATCTTACGCTTAAAACTAGACATCTGATGCATAGACAATTTTATATAAGAGCCCAACATGGAAATATGAATTGGGATGATTCCCGTTTTACCATGTAAAAAAGATGGATTAACTCCAAAAGAAAAGTGAGAATTGTCCAAGTCATGATATTCCCTCCGTCAAATTATGGCACATTGTTTAAGAAAAAAAAAGTTTTTATTTGAAATTTGTGATCTAAAATCTATTTGATCATTTGTTTGGTTATAAATTATTTTATTAAGGGCAAAAGTAAAATTTTAAAGTTGAATTATTTCTAATTATAAAAAATTCTCTTTCTTTTTTACACAAACTTAAAAGGATATCATATATAAATATAAATGGACAAATAAAGTATTAAAAAGACCAACATTCCTTAAAAAAATCGACGTGAGAATCTTCACATATATGTACTCTTATGTAAATGCCAAATCTCCTAAAAGAATTACCTTTAATGTGGAAACCTAATTATAACTTAGCTTCCAATCATAGTTGTCATTATAGGCACAATTAGTATCCCATAATTAACTAAATTTTTCTTGTCATTCTTTTGTACCAATAAATTTCTCCTCTTGGAAAAAAATAGTTATCATTAAACTATGTATGTTGTTTGTCCATCCCACTATTTACAATTTGGATAGTTGATAATAGCTAAGAGTATGTTTAAGTTGAATTAAACCTACCATAAAATTGTGTTAAGCATCCGGTATATCTTAAATCTACTAGGGCGATTAATTTAGATTTACATCGAAAATCTATTATGTAGGGTATTAGCATTTCTTGTCGGAAAGGATTTCATTATTAATTGGTCCTTGAACATGAAGAAACCTCTAATTAAAGATGATGAATAGAATTTGTATTGTTTTATACCGCACCGTTCAAATGGCTTGGTGAGCTAAGAAATGATTATTAATAAACCTTTTGTAATGGTGTATAGATATAGGTTGAGATCATCATAGGGTCTTCTTTGGTGACGAAAATTTATAGGATGTGTGCGAGCAAAGTCATATATTGATTGTAAAAATGTTTGGGTATAAATAAGTTTTTAAAGGTGTGAGGTATATATATTGGGACAAATCACACAAGTCTTGCCCATAAAAGGACAATAGCTCACATCATATTAAGAATACCTTTAGTCTGATTTAGCCCTATAATTGATCACATTAAAATCAAAGTGTGACGAGATGCGTATGAAGATGGTAGAGTGACAGTGAAAAACTCAATTAACCATGCCAAAGCAAAGGTAACTTGGAGACGTGCACACATATACACACACAAAAAAAGCTAGTTGATCTGGACTTCGGTGATCATAAATAATGCTCAATCGGTCATTTAATTTGGGTACGTGGCATACAGTGAATCTCGGAAAATGAATCTATGAATTGTGGTGGACCACGTGAAACCTAGTTTGAAGGGGAGATATAATTGGATGTAAAAACAAACTCTCACATTGGTAATTGAAAAGGCTGAAGAACTACATATAAGAATACTCTTAATGGTGTGAGATACCTAATAAAAAAAAATCATGGGAGGAGCCTAAGCAAATAATATCACACCGTGTTAGAAATATCTTTGAAAAGTTTAAAAGGTGACCAAAGCATAAAATTAATCAAACTACATGCGTAGTATTCGATTTGGTAGTTACATATTAGGTATATACATAGCAAACGTATATAGTGAACTCATCCAAAGATTCCTTGTCAATTTTATTGAAACATAATAAAACGTAGTAGACTTTATTTATTTATTTACCAACCCTACCTTTTTATTAGTTGTCATAATAAGAAGTTGTATGTATAATTAAAGCTCCCTTTTTCTTGTTGGTTGTTTCAATTGCTCAAGAAGATGTAGAAAAATTCAAATAGCTATATATAATGTATCACATGAATCACAAATTGTCAAAAGTTGAATAGGGAAGAAAAAGAAAGTTTAGCATTATTTCTTCCCAAAAAAAATTTGGTTTCCCATATTCGGTATTCAATATTCGTATTAAGTTCTGAATAATTTCAAATTCGTGTATTAAAGGTCCAATTTTGAAGGTGGCGCTCTCTAAAAGATTTTTTTCATTTTCAATCGAATTCGAAATTTCTGATTAAAAGTAAAGGAATCTCAACAATTACATCACAATCGAAGATAATACACATTTTGTACCACTCGACGTCTTATCCATAAAATAGTGTGGAAAATCAAAAGATTCCTTTGTCATTTTTTGAAACATGAATCAAAACAACCTAATATTCTTTTTCCATTGTCAACTAATAAGCAAAAGCTCAATTTTTCTTGACGAGTTGGATGAAACGGTTCAAATCCCACTATCTCATGTAGTTAAAGGGTATCCACAAGGAAGGCGTAGCTTATTACACAGCTCACTAACTCAGTCTGAGGTATGGGTACCTATTATTCGTTGAGTAATTTGGTTTAATATATATCATTAAAAATAAAAAACTTTTTTAAAGCTGTTATAGATATTGAGGCTGTTTCGCCAATTGACTAAATAAGCACTTTTGTTAAAATAATTTTTTCAATTTTTTTTTTTTTGCTAGGATTGTGAAGAAAAACAAGGTAACAAATTGACAATCGTAATCATGAAAAATTAGTGTCAAGTCAAAATCATGATTTAACTGTTGAGACGACTTTTCCAAGTCCAATAAAGAGAAAAAACTATGAGATCTAAAAGTATTGAGATATACCATATAGTTTAGGAAAAGGGATTGAATCAAAACGAAACATATCTTAATAGTTATAAGCTAGGCATGGACCATGATAAAGAAATGCATGCAAGTACAACTAAAGTAAGATAATGGGGGGAAATTGGAAAGAAAGACTAGGAATCAATACGTGAAACTTAAGAGAAAATAATGAAATAAATGTAGAAAGGGAGTGGACATTTGAGATAAGCAAGATATGGGAACCAATTGTGTCTAAAAGTCAAGATTTTTAATATTGATATGTGGACACACAAGGCTAGTAGCTATAAAAGACTACTCAAAGTAGATAGAAATGCATAATATTATGAAAGGCGAATTTAAAACTTAAAATTTATGAGTTTTTAATAATTCACAAATTAAAAAAGAAAACTTAATTTGAAGTGTCGAAGGAGAATTAAATCCTCATCAAGGAAGACAATGAATCTTTAAGTGAATTCTATTTCTATCACGGGACCAAGAGCCTATTCTATTGGTGAGTTCCTTACATGTATTTAATAGATTTCTCAATATAAATATTGAATCTCGGCAAAAGTTAATGGGTTCTCGAAAATTCATACTTAAAGCATAGGATTCGTCTCTAAGTACAATTATTATTAATTACTCCTTCAGTTCTTTTTTACCTTGTTATACTTATTAGTCGCATCAGATGTTTATAAATAAATTAATGAAATTTATTGTATTATATATATATATAGGGGTGGGGGGGTGGGGGGTTTCCAATTTCCCTTTAGCATTTAATTTGTCTCTATCTATAGCTTTCTTCTTTTACTGGAAATTCAAAATTACTGTGGAATTTATATATATATAAGTGACATAAAAGTGGACACAATATTAAATCTAACATTAATGGTCCCAAAATGTACCAAAATTCCACAGAAATTTTGAATTTCCAGTAAAAGAGGAAAACTATAGATAGAGACAGATTAAATGCTAAAGGGAAATTGGAAACCCCCCCCCCCTCTTCCCCACCCCCGCCTTTCCTCATATGTAGATTTATATAGACTGTCAACTCGAGCTATTTAGGTGGTGATGGAATGATTAAAATTCTTTTATTTTTAACTGGCGATCGATCGCGTATTTAAATTTCTAGGAATCAAAAAGAAAATTCTAGGAAGCGCCACTCAAAAAATAGATCATGTAATATGTAAAATCAAATTTAATCAAATTTCAATATGACTATCGAAAAATTGTGTCAAACAAAAAGAAGACTTTTAGTCAAAGTCTTCATCCCTTCCCCCATCCCACGTATAGTACTAGCTTTCACTTTATTGTTCTTGACTTATTCCCATATTTCATCAATCAATGTAGATACATTCATTTTATTTAATCGTGACACTATAGTGATGTCAAAAATAACGGCAAAATTAGGCGTGCTAGCCATTTTTTGGATCGTATTCAAAGACTAAACGTCGTTGAAATGTAATTGAGAAATAATCAACTATTGTTATCAAAGTAAAATTTAGATAAAATACATCTAGCTAAAATATTTAAAAAAAAAAACTCTGAAATGGTGTGTTTGAAGTTTGAAGTTTTACAAGTGAAACTCTATCACGTTATGTTGGAGTTCTAAAACTCCTTATAGGTGAAACTATACGTAAGATGGAATTTAGAATTTTTATAAGTGAAACTCTATCACTTATGATGAAATTTAGATCTTTTATAATATAAAAGAATAATACCATAGTAGAGTAGTATTTATTCACGTTATAGGCAAGGTTTATCTAGTAGTCACTTTTCTCGTGGTACTTATTAGCTCCGTACAAAATTGAATAATTACTAGCTATGATAGCAATACTCAAAAATTGATTACTATTGTTAAGAGTCATGTCACATCTTTAGTTCACCGAAGATATGGTCCTAAAATAATTAGATAGGAGAGAATGAAGGTCGAGAATTAAAGTAGACAATTAGTAGATAGTCGAGCATTTTCTCCTTTCCCAATGATGGAGCATGGTTTTAATTTGGAGCATCTTTCAGTTTCATTACCAATGTTATTATTATTACGCTATATTATCTTATACTTCAATTTTATTACTATTTTTTTTCTTACTTTGGTTATTCTACTAATTTTATTGTCATTGTTTCTCTTTCTTTTCTATTTTTATCATAACTTTTTGCTATGACATTCCTTTCAAAACTCTTCTGTAAAACGATTTTTTTAAGTCAAGGGTATATTGGAAACAACCTTGCTATCCCATAAAAATTAGGATAAAATCTATGTACATCCACTCTCCCCAAACCTCATTTAAGAGATTATACTGAGTGTATATGTTAATTAATGTTGTTATTGTAAGATTATAAAGATATACAGATGTCGAAGAAATACAAACGAGGATTAAAAAAATAATGGACGATAGACTATAGGAGGTTTTAGTAACTCAGTTAGATGGCTACGTAACCTTTACCTTATTGGTGAGGATCCGATGCCTCACCTTGTACTCTCCTTCTCCATTTCCCCTTCCCCTACCTTTAAACCAAAAAAAAAAAGACTAATAGATACAATATACTTTTTTGAATAATAACGGACTATAGTGTTTAAATACCAATAACAAACAATATTCTTTTTTATTCAAATATGAAATGAAATATAACCTACCTAGCTCAAAATAAAGTGTTTTAAAAGCCCTTATATAAAGTATGGTCAGCATAGGAGGAAACAGGCCTCCAAAATAAAGGTAGTTGACTTTATTTCTTTCAAGTTGAAACGGAAAGACAATGGGAAAAGAAAGAAAGAAAAAATAATCAACGAAATCATGCTTTAGTTAATAATTTTTTTTGTTTTTCACCCGGTGTCCGGAGCCCTAATTAAATTCGAATCGCGCACTGCAGGGCTCATTCGGGGGTGGCGCTCCCAATAGAATTTTCTCCATACCCAGGGCGGTTCGAGCCCTCTGATTAAGGGTGAAGTACTCCCACCAGTACACCACAACCCTTGTTGGTTAGTTAATAATCTTTATCATACTCTATAGTTGTGTTGGGTACGAAGAAAATATGTTACTTGTCATTACATCAAATTAGAAAATATTTGACAAGTAAACAGGGACAGAGGGAGTATGTAAGTAAAAAAAATATTATCCTAAAAGTATTTGCATATAATCTAGATACAAATATGAAAAGCGAGGGACAGAGGGTACGGGGTAGTGGGATGGGGGCTACAAGGGTGAGAGTGAAGATGTTGTCTATTAAAGGTGGGTATAAGATAATTAAGGAGCAAGAACAACGATTGTGCACCTTATAGTTACAACATAATTTATTGATCTAACTACCAAAAGAATCAGCTCAAAGTCTACTTTCGAATCACTAGGAAACAAAGCGTTTTCCCACAAATTAGATGCCTTTGTGTTTTTATTTTTGTGTTGTGAGAATTCTGATTTCTTTTCATGCTTCTCTTTCTCTGTTGAAAGATGAATATATAGGCCGAAGAGATAGTACCGTTATTTCATAACTACAGTAAACCTTCTCTTCTCTTATCTAAATCTAAATGGGTCAGGTCAATCCAGATAGGCAACTCACGACCCAAATTAATTATCCAACAGGGGGTTGTGGAGGACACAATTAATGTGAAATAACTTTGTGAAACTTGTTTTCACTCCCACTAGTAAAAGTCATTTTCCTTAATTTTAACTAACGTATCTTCTTCAATAAATATTTTTCAAAAATTTTAACCAACTAAATTTAAAAAAATTAAAAAATACTTTCTGAAAAATGTTTTCCTTCACCGAACACACCCTATGTCTATTGTTGTATTATTACCAACTTGGAATTTTAATTTTTATCAAGAAAATACTTTTAAAATCGTGAGTTACATTATTGAGGTTAAAACGTATATGATATATTTGCTTTAAAAATTGGTTAAGGAGATTATAATACGTTCCAAAAGATTATTTTAGAATAAAAAGTCCCAAAGGAATCTTAACTAATTCTTTTATAACAATAAGAAAAGGTTTTAAAAAAATAGAAAATGAAGTTTCCACACAAATACCATTGACTCTTGGGGTGTGTAAAGAAAATATTTTCAATTCTTTTCATTTCTGTTGATAAAAAGAATATGGAAATATCTCGAAAATAAAATTCTTGAAAATGAGAAAAACGATTTTTTTAAAATGAAAGTAAGGTAAGCAAGTTCCATAAATGGTATTTCACGTTGATTATATCCTCCTACACACCTTATTTTCACTCTATCCCGACAGCCTTCATCCCCATCACCCCACACTCCTACCCCTACTCCCCACCCCTATTGTATATCTAATTTATCTATATTATATAAATATTTTTAAAATAATATTTTTTGTTCATGTATATCGTACAAACACAAATATACATCTTTTATGAAAAACATTTTCCTTCGTATCGAACACACCCTTAGGTCTCCTCTACCACGTAGTACTTTTTATGTCTAAGATATTTTGTTGAAGACAAGAAATTAAATGCATTAATTGTAAAAGTCAAAAGTCAGCTGAATTAGCCAAAGTTATTTAATTTTTCGAGCGGTCCATAAGTAAACCAAATGGATTTTTGACCCACAAATTTGATAACTATAAATCGTGCGCATGAGATGCGTATAGAGCGCTCCCGGTGCGAATTCAAATTTAGTCAACCCCTAATATGGATACCAGACACCAGATGGGGGATCACAAAAACAGATACTAAAATATTCATGAACTAATAAACAAGCCGAATTTTGTTGAGCTTAGCTCGACTACTATTCAAACTGAAAGCTGAACTTTTGTTCACAAACAGCCTGACTCATTTACACCCAAATAAAAGTGTTGAAGGGTTAGTAAATCTTTTTGCTGGTGAATCATTAGAGGTCATGTTCACCAGATTTTGGTTTATAGTATACAAACAAAACAATCAGAATTGTTACATATTTCCCGATTCTTATCATGCGTAGGTATCTTCATCTTCAGACTCTTCTTCGATGATTGCAACCCGAGCCAAACATCTGACGAGGATGCATGTCACAGAGCTAACTGAGGTGATCGATAAGAATGAAGTGTTCGGTTAATTTCATCCTATTTTACCCAGAAATGACTGCAAGAAATTTAGATGTTAATGTTAAACAAGCACTAATGTGAGGGCATTGAGAAGTAATAAAATGCATACGAATAAGAAGCAGCAAAACTGAAAGGAGGAAATACAAATGAATAGCAAGAACCAACAACAGAATGAAACTAACGTCACTTCTTTATTACTACCTTGACTGGATTAGGAAACTGAGATCACAAAACACGCAATGCATGAAAAATTATAGGAGTAACTTTAATCTGATCGTAAGATGACTTGCGAAATTCTAGAAGTAGCCTGCATGGCGATGATTCACATAACGCCATTGATCCAACATTGCGAGAGTTGCATAGTGTTTCCTACTAAGACATATATTAATGACTGGGGAAAAGATTTCCAAAATGCTTGCATACTCTTCAAGGCTGATAAAGTGTGATTTTGGTAACAACAATGAGAAGCTTTTACTTTCTTAACCTAGCGTGATTTAGAAAGTTGGAACTGTGGGTTCAGGAAGACCTAGAAGCGCCACCTTCTCTATTTCTTCATAAAGAGGAAGACCTGGTGATTTCTTATATAGACTTGGGCAATCCTCCCTTCTTGAGCTAGCTTTTGAGGTTGAGTTAGGCCTAGGTGCCATATTTTTACATTGTATCAAAGCCAGGTCCATTCCCGTTTGGGCTCCCGGTCCACGCACCAGTTGGGATTGGGTGTGAAGGGGGGTGTTACAGTGGGTTAGAGTCACACAATGGTTGGGGAATAGACTAGTGATCTCCTTAGGTTGAGCTAGCTTTTGAGGTTGAGTTAGGCCAAAGTGTCATGTCGTTAGAGAACTAAAGGGGTTATCAAAGATTATAAAGTGATGCAAATAGATCCAGTCATCAGAACTAATAAAACGATCATGGATCAAGATCCAAACAGATCATCTTGCTGGAACTTGGAACACACACCCTTGTCGGGTATTCCAAAGGAGTAACCTAGACACTGAAAGAAGGGCATAATACTTCAACTACAGAAAGATCAATGAGTTAACCAAACCCCGACCCAGCATCCCATATCTTACAAGTCCAAAGTGATTCAATGTCCAACTACAAATCCTCCCTGAATTGTGTTTAGGATTAAAATCATTTGAAGTACTTATACTACGACGTTATACTTAGACCTCCGAACTTTTTCTGGATGGTGATTTTTCTCTCATATTAGTAATAAAATAATATTACAAGCCAACTGGATCAACAAACAAACGACACCCTGCTTTTTTCCGTAAAAAAAAAAGTTACCTTTGTTTTGGTCGGAGAAGTTCCATTTTTAGTGGTGCTTCCAAATCCAAACTTAGGCTTCTTCTCTGCAGGCTTTAATATCTGGAAAGAGCACATCAGTGTCTCATCCACACTCATCACGGCACCAGCATTGTCAAACTCTCCACAATAATTAGGGGCTGAGAATATAGTCACTAGCTGTCTGTCAGCGAAAAACTCGTACCCATCTTCCACGACCTATGTTAAGTACAAATAACCAATAGAATTTAAAAAAAAACAAAATTCTGAAAAGAAAGAAACAAAGGAAGGAAAAAACGACTACTGCTGGAAGTCATATTCAGTTTAAAACCTGGTGGGCACGGCAAATGAGATCAAGATCTAGCTTCTGAAGATACTCTGTCACCTTATCCGGACCAAATGTGTAGGAAACACCCCTATCACTTATTCCCCACCCTCTAATGTCCCTACTAGGATCTGACCATAAAAGATCACAAAGCAGTCCAGTTTCTGGAACATCAGTTGGTCGATGGAGGTTTCGTATCTGATCCAGATGATGAAGGTCGGGGGAGAGTCCACCATGCATGCACAATATCTTTTCATCAACCAGAGCTGCCACAGGCAGGCAATTAAAACACTCTGTGAATATCTTCCACAATCGAACATTGAACCTTCGTTTGCACTCATCATAGAATCCATATATACGATTAATGGAAGCACATTCATGATTTCCCCTCAAAAGGAAAAAGTTTTCGGGATACTTTATTTTATATGCAAACATAAGACATATTGTTTCCAGACTCTGCTTCCCACGATCCACATAATCGCCCAAGAATAGGTAATTGGATCTTGGAGGTAATCCTCCGTATTCAAATAGCCTCAGTAGATCAGAATACTGACCATGGATATCCCCTAGCAAATATGGCACCAGAAAAGAATTAGATAGGAAGTCATGTTTTCTTCACCAGAAAAAAAGGGCAAGAGCGAGAAATAGCAAGAATGTTTCACCATATATTTCAATCTTTTAAGGGTTATAATACAACCAAATATTGGCGCCTCAAGAACGAGAATGAGAAGCAAAGATATGAGCAAAAGTTGGAAAATAGAACTATACCAAAATTAACAATAACTTGAATAAAAGGAAACAATTTGGCAATCATCATACAGGCACAATTCGGAACAAAGAATACGGCAAGCTTAGATCTTTTGGAGAAGTGCTCTCAGGCAGACGAAATGTACAAAATAGCATAGTCTCAGAGACTTGTGAGCGCTGAACCAATGCTTATACAGCCAAATTCAATTAGATATGGGATGCAGATATGGATGATTCAACTTTCAAGAAAATTCTTAGAGTTAAACTGCTATGACATTGTTCTTGGTGAGGAAGACTTTAAGAGGTTTTCTACTAGGAAGAAGATAATAAGAAAAGAAACATGGACAAATAGTATTCATAGTATTAGCAAATTCATCAGCCTTTACAGTATTGGGCAGACCTGCACTTTCTGAGTACTTGATTTTGGTTTTCACATGTGAAAGTTCTGTTTGGTATTCATGTTCTAAATTAAAAACCACAAATAAGATACTCTATATCTTGCTATTTTGCTATGTATTTTCTTGCATCTGTACTTTAATTACTGCTCTTTTGAGCCGAGGGTCTATCGGAAACAACCTTCCTACCCAACAAAGGTAGGGATAAGGCCTGCGTACATCCTACCCTCCCAGACCTCACTTGTGGGATTACACTAGTATGTTGTTGTCTGCAAATTAGATACTCTTAACATATTCTACGTTCTTAATGACTTCCAATTCCTAAGTTTATTTCTCTCTCTTTTTTTTCTATTTTAATTCTCTTTTGATTAATGTTCAGTTTCAAACAAAATGCGATGTTAGAGGAGAAAAAGAATGTAAATACTGGTAAAGGAAAAGAAACTGAGCAGAAACTACAAAAACACAACTTTATTTTTTGATACTCCTAATTTGGTTTTGTTCTGGTTATATAAGACCATTAAAGTTGGTTTGAGGTAGACATCCCACTACCCAAACTATACACAGCCTAGCCTGGGGAGGAGCAACACTTGGATTTAGCTTTTTCTTATGGTTTTATGTACTGGGCTGTAACAAACAAACACCACCTAGCCTTGGGGGCATGATTTTATTCTCACCCCTCAAAAGTGACTTCGAAACTGCTGCAGCACTCTGATCAAGTCTCTTCTTATGGTTTAATGCACAGGGATTAAGGACATCGAACCACATTGATTGCTGTCTAAGAATAGGTCAGTGTATTTTGTAGCCAGTACTTTTACTTCCATTTTAGAACAGCAAAATATCAGTTGAATGAATGCCCTTCAAATTTAGTTACTCAATTTTCACACAACTGTTACTTATTTTCAAAAGGAATGTACACTTATTTATGGAAGATCTGTTCCCAAAAAAAGAGTACCAATTATGACAATAAGCATAAGCACTTGATTAGTTGATGAACTTATGATTGGAAAAATGGTAAATCTCGAGATGACTGATTATATTTTGGACTCGACAAAAGGTTAACCTAACAATTATTTAAACAGAATTCCATAAATCAATTGCATGCCCATTTCGAGAGTATTTACATGCATTAAAAAGAAAGCTAAATATTATAGTGCATCAAGACTCACTGATGCACCATAGTCTATATGTGCCTGCATCCTATGGGGTAATACGAAAGGAAAGGAGAGACTGTCTTTTTTAAGGAACAACCGTAGCTCCACACACACTCAAATACAAATGACTGGACTTACTAGCTTTTTGGTCTAACATGAGAGATGTATACAATCTAGATAGAGTTTTTGAGTTCCTTCACACTCTACAGAAACTGCAGGACGTCCCCTTCATCTTTTGTTATCTAAAACAACGTACATATCAGCACTCATTTAGTGCCAATTAAATAATACTTTGCTCCATTGGGAGAAAAAGAGATGAGAATTTAAAGTGAAAAGAAATACAGCAGCCATAAAATAGCATTTGAAGACCCTCCAGAGTTAGACTTAAAGTGAAATAAATCAAGCAGTCTCTTGGTGAGCATCTACCTTCCCTTGGACTAAACACAAAAAAGATAAGTCTTTTTACACTGGCTCTGGTAGATATCAAGAAGCTAACTTAGGGAAAGGATCATAAGTAAACATGCCAAAGGCTAATTTCAGAGCTTTTAAAACTGGTATCGTTCATCTGAATGAAACTATTAGCCAGATACACTAAGAATTCTGATTTTTAAAACGGTATCCAAACGAAGCATACAGCGACACCCTCAAACTAATCATGAATAGAAGCGCTAGCAACACCTTTCACACTAATCATGGATGAAAACTATCTCCAAGTTTATGAAATTGAAGAACAATTCTAAACTTCAAGCATCAAAACTCATGCTCCGTGGCACTAATTTTGAAGCAACAGAATGAACCATAAGTTCCTAACTACTACCAAAGCAGGTCTTAAGCACCAGATCATAACCAAATTCCTGTCAATAACCAACAAAATAAAACAACAACTACGCCTCAGTTCCAAACAAGTCGAGATTGGCTATATGAATCCCCAATTCTTTTCTTTTTTGATTAACATGATGTCCAGGCCAGCTTGCGCGCACCTCAACTACCTCAACTAATTCCATGGGATACTTGCCACCTCCCACCAGCAACAGGTATCAGAGTTAGCACTTAATTATCAGGTAACTCTATCCATCAAGACTAGAACATATGGAAAAAAAGTCACCGGGTGTTTTTGACTCTATTAGAAATTAAACCTGAAACATCATGTAGTGCTCATCCCTATTCACATGAATCCCCAATTCTTCATTTAATTTCATCTCATTCATGTCAACAATCAATATTACTTTTCAAAAAGTCCAAGAACAACTCAAAGACTCAATTTTTATACAAAATCAAAACACCCCACTTTAAGAAATGCATCAATAAACTCAACCCCACTTCAAAAAACTCAAAATTCCATTAAAGCAAAACAGTGCAAAATCAAAAAAATCAAAAAGGGGTTGCAGTAAAGTACCACAGATCTTTATTGGTGCATCCAGCTCAAGAAGATTAGGCTGCTTCAAGAAAATTTCTTTAGACTGAAGACAAAGATGCCTAATTTCAGCCTCAGATAGCTGAACTTGTTTCCCTGGTCGATGACGAACTTCAAGTAAACGGTTGATTATATCATCCAAAGCTAAGGAATCCATAACCTTCTTCTTCATAGACATTAATAAAACCCAACAAAAATTGTATTTTTCAAGATTTTGATGAAGCACAAGAACAAAACCAAGAATGTTTATATTTCACTACTGCAAGTCCATTTGTTTTCAATTCTTGGTAGAAATATACAGTGACACGTGTACTTGATGAACTGTAGTGCTCCATTTAGGGGTAAGCCCTCTTTTATAATAATTTTTTCATACTCAAAATTCGAATCTAGAACCAGAACTCTTATTTAAAAAATAATAATTTTACTCACGACACCACATTTTTAACAGTATAATCTATTTTTAAGTGCGCACAAAGTGATTCGAGCAATATGTAAAGGAAAAAGAAGAATAAAGTGGAGTGGAATAGTGGATTGGCATCTTATTAGAGAAAAAGAAAGAGGGAATTGAAGTCAAAAACTTCAACTTTTTGGGAGAATTAATGCTTGTGGGTGAAGGGGTTAGTGTTTGAAAAAAATTGAATTAATGGTAAAAAAATAATTTTTTTCGGAAGTTTCATATCTGAATTATTTATTATATATTTATATTAAAATATAATTTGATGTTGAATTGATCAAATATTTATTCTCAATAATGAGATACCATAGATCAATTGAGTATAGCACTACTCAAATAATGAATAATTGAAATATAAAACTGACGAAAAGGCAATTTTTAAATGTATTTTTGGCCGTTAACTTATAAAGAATTTGCTTTTTTAATTTATGAAAATATGCGGCTCTAGGAATAGTGAATAGATACCTCAATATGTTGATGTCTTTTTCTTTTCTTTTTTTAAAGAAAGAAGACTTCCTAGAGCCGTCAATGACCTTTTTTTTAAAATAAAAAATAAAAATTGATTATTTAAATAGTTTGTAGTATTCGTTTTAGGGTAAGATTAATTTACATTTTATGAAAAGTTATATTTAGAATAAAATTGTTTTTGGCTAAGCTCTTGTTTTGATGGTTGTTATATACTTATATACCGTTTTATAATGTATTATACTATAAATTTTAATAAATATTTAAATAGATTATATTTTTATTCGTCGTTTTATAATGCATGAATCTACAACAATTGAAGTATTAAATTTATAATATTGCAATAAAAATTATCGTACATTTAATATATAAGGAAAATAGTAAAATAGAATTATTAAATACTAGTAATGAATAAGGGTAATAGGAGAAAAAATAGGGTAATTATATTAAATTGGTCATCTCATAAAAATATATGTTTTATTATTATTATTATATAATAATAAATTTGATAATATGATATAATAAAATTTAAATAGCATCAAAATAAATGTTATATTTAAAATAATAATACGAACAATACAATAGATAATAACCATCCAAACAAACTGTAAAGACAAATACATGTTTAATTAAGGATCAAACTCGAAAATTCTAATTTAAAATGAAAGAATATGTATCACTTAGTCATGACCCACATATTTATTGTAAAACTAAAGTATATATTGGAGGAATTTAATGTATATATTTGTTGAGTAACTTCATCATTGACAAGAAATAGTGTTAATGAAATGTCAAGCTTGTGGAGTCATTTTCAACCTTTGTAAGCACAAAAGAATAATTAAGGAAAAATAATTCCCATTAGAGACAAGTTGACAGTAGGTAAGCTTTTGGATTTTCACAAGTCAAATCTTAATTAAACAAATAAAGACTTAGCAATAAAGTATGATTGTTTGGTGTTTTGGTATATATAAGGTGTAGTTATGACAATATTATAATGCAAGATAATATGATAGTGACCCATTATGCTATGTACAAGAATGGATAACACAAATTAATCCCTAATTATTATGTGAAAATTATTTATAAGTTGAGTGATTTTTCTCTCTTGAGATACATGGTATTATTGAGCTTCTCCAACAACTCTTTTCCGGTGGCTGACTTAGGATTATTTAGGATGCGAGCCTCATGTTGCTCCCAATCGTCCTTTGGATCAAAAGGCGACATATATGATTGTATCTAGATAGTAAAATTTGAAGGTCAATAATTAAAGTGTAGAAGATTAGAAAATAGTCGAGTTATCGCACTTTTTATGAGAGGTGAGGGCTAACCTCATTCTCTCCTCTTTTTCGTATTAAGTAGTACAATATTATTTAGTAGTCGTGTAATCTCTTGTTCTTCAATTTGTATTACTATATGTATTTCATTTACTTTGTGTCTTGCTATTTTGCTGTTGTATGTTTCTGGCATGAAATTCTACTATGAAAATTAGAATTTTTGCAAAAATATACATTCCAATACAAATATTACATCTATGTAATCCATACCTTCAAATTACACCCGCATAACTCTCTCTCTTTTTCTTTTTTTTGCAATGGTTCTGATATAACGGTTTTTATGAACTAATTATTCCACACTTCTTACTTAGCATAGTTTGTTACATGAGTCGTGAGTGGGAGCTTAGCTTTCGTTTAGGTATGCAACCTTGCATACAATTTATAAACCTTGTATAGAGTATAAACCTTATATAAGAGAGTTATACACACTTTTATATTGTTATTCACCTTATACATAATTACATGGGCGTATAAGGGGGGCTCACTGGGTTCACGTGAAACCATGCTCCCCTCCCGAGATCATATATAATAGTGTTATATTTTTTTTGAAATATTGAAATATAGATGTGTGAACCCATACTAGGAGTATCATATTATGTGACGATGATTCGGTGCACATCTCTAAATGAGGTTAGAAATCTGAATCTTATATATGCATAGATATATTCGATCAAATTTACATCTTAGATCCACCTTTTTACAATAGTGCACCCCTCATCTTGAAATCCTGAATACGCCTCTGCTGATAATTATACAATATATATACACATATATAATATTTAAATAACATATCTACACTGTATAAGTGTGTATAAACATTAATTATATACATTTTTACAACATAAGTTTTTATATTTATATCATAATATCTCATAAGTTTTGCCGTAAAATCACAAAATTGTGCCATGTGCCGACGTGCAGTGGCGGAGCCACCTTATAGTCAAGGGTTCATCCGAACCCCCCTTCGGCGGAAAATTATATTATTTATACATGGTTAAAATAATTTTTTAGGTATATATGATAGATATTGAACCCCTTCGGCTATTTCATATGTCTATTTTTCAGATTTTGAATCCCTTTATTGAAAATCCTGGCTCCGCCAGTACGGACGTGCATCATGTATTTCCGAAAAAAGAAAAAAGAAAAAACAGACCCAAATTATTATTTTTCTAAAAATGATACAAATCATATGCCCAAAAAGTATAATTCAATTTTAGGACATGCAACAAATTTTGAAAAAAAACTTCACAATTGATGTCGCATAACTTAATTCCTACGAAATTGATATTGAGCGGGCAAGAACTTTTGTAATTGAGTTAGGTCGATAAAGATACATATAAAATTAAATATTTATGAGATAGGAGAGGCAAAAATTAAACACAAAATCTATTTGAGTGGCAATACTTGAAAAAACCCTGTTACCAATATAACTAGTTAACAGATTCTATGCATCTAAGATTCTTTGAAAATCATTGCTTTACATGGTATTTCATATAGGGCAAGATCAGCACTCAGCAGTACTCATAAAATCGCTTGTTTTCTGAAAAAAAACTGAGTAATCAGAAGAAGAAGAAGAGATGGGAAGCAGGAACAGAGGAGATGTAAATTACAGAAATCCATGTCTGACAATGCATCAGCCATGGGCTTCTTTGCTTGTTTATGGTATCAAACGCATTGAAGGAAGATCTTGGCCTGCACCAATTACTGGTAATTCTTGATTTCCCTTGTCTTTTTGCCCTTTTTATTGTTTGTTAACAAGGGGGTGGTGGTGCGGGGGGTCATAAAGTCGTAAACTTTACTCCATTATCTAGTTAATTGATGATCTTTGTTAACCTAAACTGGGAAAGTTGCCCTTTTTGACCCCCCTTCCCTAAATTAGGTGAAATCACTCTTTGGGAAGTAACTTTTTGATTGCGATGATGAGGTGGCATGATGAGTGCTAGGGGTGGGTGGGGGTGGGGGTTACATCTAGTTTTTGAATTAGGTATGTTTTTGTTTATTCTTAAGTTCCCCTCCAACTCCATTTGTATAGTATTTTGTGTTTAGATGGTACATGAGGAATGGGGTTGAAGGGTTTAAATGGAACAAGGTTGAGATGGAGTGTCAAAACGAAAACTGAGGACAAGTTTAGATGGGTTGTTTAAGTATTTGGCCTTTTCTTTTTCTTGCTTGTTCTTTTGTTCACTATGCAGAAGAAAGATTTGAGGGGTGGGGTGGGGGGTTGTAAAGTTGTAAGCTTTATCTCATGTTATAGTTGATTTTAGTTATGGTGGTGTGTGGGTTTTTATTTGGTTCATTACTCTTTGATATCAGAAAAAGCTACAGTGCATTTTTTTTCTTTCTAAATTAAGTAAATTCCTCCTTGGTGAGTAACTCTTTGATTGCACATCATGTGTAAAAATCCTTTCTTTGCTTGGACAGAAATCTATATCCGTGATCAGAGTATTAAAAGATTTCCTCTTTAAGGATAATTGTTCTCTAGTGTATGTTGTGCTAAGGACTTAAGAGTACTTTCGTCTAGAGTACCATGTTGATTTATGTGGCTACACCTAACCTGAAACTCAAGTTTAGTAGAGTGGCGAGGCATTTATTTATATTTAGGTTGTCTTTCAGTTAGTAGTCGTAGTATTGCTCCTGTAGCTTCTTGTCATCTGATTTCTATTACTATATGTTGTTTCTAGTACTTCAATTATCATATTATTTTGTTGTAGTTACCGTTCAGAATGTTTTGTTATGCTTTCACTTCCGTTACTTATTTTTCTGGACTGTTTTTCCTTGAGCCGAGGATCTATCGGATCTCTGAGGTAGGGGTTAGGTCTACATTGAGTATGTTATTATAGTTGTTGTTTCAGCTTATTAATTTTATAAAGGACTAGTTTGTTCACAAGGCTAGAAGGTCTTTCCTTTGCATAATTTTGTGTGATTTGGAAAGAAAGGAACAATAGGTGCTTCTTTTTTTTGTTGATAAAGGAAAAATTGCAGTGCTTCACCACCGAGCCAGTGAAGCTCTGATGTCATTCTTTATCTTCAAAGCACCTATTGAGAAACATTATGTCGTTCCTGCTTTCACTCTCTAAGGCACTATCAATATGGCTGCAGAATTTCCAATCTCACCATTTAAACGATAGTCTCTCAGCCTTTTTTAAAACTCTTGGGTAACTTTTGGAAGGCGGATCTAATTGGAACTATTCGTTGTGAACTATTTCTAATTAGAGAATGGCAAAACATCCTAGTTCTCCAGTGTGCTTTTGCCCTTCAATGGTTTGGATGTCAGTGCTATGCATGCATCATCTCATCTTTAGGGCAAGAGATGAACTCCCAGCCTGCTTTACTGCAGCTCCTCTGAAATCATTCAACAAAAAAAATTAGTAGTTTTGATTTGTCAAATATCACTAAATCATTTCATCAAGATGATGCCAAAAATATATGTGCTATGCGGGAGTGTAGGACCCAAGATATATCTTTTAATTCTCTGTGCATCAGCTGAAACAGGAAATGTCTATTGATAGAAAGTTTTGCCATTCCGCCACTTCTTCAAATGCATTTCTAATTTCAGCTGTCATCGTCCTCCCATTACATGAAGTCCAATGATCGCAGTATAAGTATTTGGCTAAGGCGTGGCCATATAGTAGGATTTAGTCAATAGGCAATTTTAGAGAAAGTCACCAGGAGAAAGAATATGTTGTCTAGGCATTAGAACACCTGCACCCAATGGGACGGATGAGGAGCATTTGTGACAAATAAAGGCTCTTGCTTCAGAGGGTCAACAGTGGATCAACTTTTAACGTGCAATGCATGGCTAAAAGTAGGTGAGATGAAAGCCCAAAAAACAATGCTAGTGGTAGTGTATATGTTGCAAAGCCACGTCTAGCACTATTTGCTTCACATTGTCATATTCGAATAGATGTATTGCTAATGGTGGGGTATTCTTGGGACACATGACTTTTATTCTTCGTAAATATGATTTGAAGCTTCACTAAGGTGTTGGTGCTAACCAAAATGTGTAGATTCTGTTTTCCGTAATTTTCTCCGCTATTCCCTTTTTGTATGATTGCATTTGTGTCCAGTTCAATTTAGTTTCAGGCTGCAATAGTGCAAGAGTTTTTTCTCTACTTATCCCTTTCTTTCTTGTATAATTAATCTTACATTTTCCTGTTCCTTGTTGGAATTCAATTCCTTATTATCTAATTATAATGCTTTTCTTTCTTTCATGAAGGTCGACTTTGGATTCATGCTGCTAGTAAGATCCCAGAACCAGAAACTATCAAAGCAATGGAGGACTTCTACAGGGAAATCTATGCTGTGAATGGCGTAACCGATCTCAAGTTTCCCGAGCATTATCCAGTTTCAAGACTTCTAGGTGACGAACTCCTTGCAACATAATTTTGTGTACTAATTAATTCCTTTCCTCTGTTCTGAACTAAAATTACTTTGAGTGGGATAAAAATTTAGATAAGATTCCTATCCTTAAAATATCGTATTTACTTGAACAGACCATTGAAGTGCTGGATCAACATCCTATTTAGAACTCATGCTCGAGGGGGTACAAACTTAATGACAACTTATTTTATTGCCTGGCATGTTTGTGTCAATTAGTTCCAAATTTTGAATCTACTCATCCTTGGGGTGTCGTTGCAAATTTTTGATGGAGATAATATATGATTTTGCTTTTTCGTTTCCACAATTAAGTGTATTTGCATGTTTTTTTCTTGCTTATGTCATACTAAGTTTACCAATGATAGCCAGATAAATCTGAAATTGGCAGAGACATGTTCCTGTCCAGGTTTTCGGTTTCGTCTAAAAGATATCTAACTTTCTGCATCTGCATTTTGACTTAAGTTGTGATCACTTTTATGTTTTCTTCAACGTAGAGATTACTTGTTCTTAATTGTCATCCGAAAATTCTTTTGAAACTTTTGGTTTGCACAGGTTGTGTTGAAGTAGTTGGATGTGTCACAGGTGACGAGCTAGTCAACTGGGATCAGATTCCCGAAGGGGTAAGCTTCAAATGTCTCTTTGTTCCTATCCATTGACGCAGTTTATTCCACAAGTATTTTGGTTTTGTTGTGTGATGTGTTCTTATTTTATTCAATACATTTTGCTTACAGGTGAGGCTAGAGGGACAAACAAAATTTTGCTGGCTTTGTGAGCAGCCACAGGTATTTTGGTTTATTTGGAAGTCAATTATCTGTTTCTTTCGTATTATCTCTAGCAAAAGAATCATTATTCTCCTTTTAACTCGTGCAGAAACTTATCGTACCATTTGAGATGCGAGGGTTCCAAGGTGTTTATAACTTGGAAAGAAAGGTATAAAAATTTGAGAAACTTTATTATCTTTCCCTATTATACATGATTTAAGACATTTCCACTTGTAGTTGATCCTCTTTTAAAGCTCATTTTGCTGTTTCATCTTTAGTTTATTGTAACTTTTTTCATTTGAATTTGTGTTCTAGATATATGAAGCTGCAATCCGAGGTATTTCTCCTGTTGCACCCCCACTTCCAGTGAAATTTCCCCTTCCAAATCCGCGGGATCCTTTTTCTTTGAAGCCAAGATCTCTTGTTTCCTCCCCAAGTAGCTCCAGTACATCTGAGGTAAATAACCGATCTGAAAATCTTGTTGCTGCAATAGCTGGTGCTCGAGCAGCTGCCACACAGTTTTCTAAGAATCCGTCCAATACAGTCGAGGTAGGAGATGATTCAAGGACAGGAAATAGGTATCGGAGGGCTCAATGATGCGCGAGTTGCTAGAAAAGCTTGGTCAAATAACTTCATTGTAAGTTCGTGGCTAGAATATCTATATAATAACTTATCAACAATTATGCAGTTTTTGGAGGTATAGTTATTTAGTTGGGGCTTTGTTGTTATGGTTCTAAGTTTCATTTGAAATTATGATATGTAAACTGCTGGTCAAAATGCTCATGTCATGTGTATCATATTCTCTTCTGCTTTTGATCTACTTGGGAGTTATGAGAAAGGAAAATGCAGGTAGCCTCTAGTTTTGAGTCGTTTGGTGTGAGGTATAAGGTATAATAATCTCAGGATAAAATATATGATTATTTTATCCCGCGTTTGGTTGGAGGTATTAGGTAGTCTTGAGATTATTTATCCCACTATTTATACCTTAGTGATGAGATAAGTTATTTTATATACGTGGTGGAATAACTTATCCCACAATAAGTTATTCCGGAAACAAGTTATACTGGGATAAGTTATTTCACCATGTATATGTGATAACTCATTCCATCACTAAGGTATAAATGGTGGGATAAATAATCTCAGGACTGCCTAATACCATCCAATCAAACACAAGATAGAATAGTTCTACATTTTATCCGGGAAAATGACTCCTAAGTGACGTGCAATTTCACTCATGCTTTTTCAAATTTTCCATGTTTAGTTGCAAAAAATTTGAAAAACAGCATACTTAATCCCACAAGTGGAATTTGGGGAGGATATGATGTATGTAAAATTTACCACCTTTGTAGGATAGAGACTTTTCCGATAGATCCTTAGCTCTAGAGACAAGAAAAAAATCCGAAACATTTTCTTTAGAAATTAAAGTTCCTTTAAATTGAAGACAATGACTTACCTAGTGGAAGTAGGCAAAATAAATTTCATAAGTGATATCTCACATTGATTGTGTCATTTCTATCCTTAAGCACACCTCATATCATTATTTGTTTTTGGTTATACATAATTATAAATGCTTTTATAACATTATGTTTTATTTATGTATCGAACATAAGAAAATAAGTAAGAATTTATTTATCTTTCTAGAAAACATTTTCCTTCCTACCTAACACACTCTCAATCAGAATTCGAAGTCAAAATGACCACTTTTTAAAATTAAAATACAATAACCAATACGTTCGTTATGCTTTCCTAGTCATAGTTTTTCTCTTTGTTTTGTTCTGTTATATGATAAATATATCTATAGTCAATATTGAACTATCAAACAAAAAGGCATACTGGTCAAAACTTTAAAATTTTAGTAACAAAAAAAAAAATCATTTTGATATTTCAAATTTGCCGGCTCAAAGGACACTATCATAAGATTTATGTCGAAAAAGTGTTAAATAGAAATATCTGCTTTATTAAATTAATATTAGAATCAATAAAGAAATTACAACTCTCTCGAAGGAATTGTTCAAGGTGAAAAGCAAGATATTTGACTAATCGGGCGTAGCCTTGATCACGTTTTTAGAAAAGAAAGATGTTTGATTTCGAAAAATAATGTGATTGATAGATAAATTTTTAGACAAAATTAATTTTTCATTTTCACTAATTAATTTCCTTTTTTCTAATATTATTACTAATTTATCAATTCGCGAAATTATTTAAAATTCAAAGGAAAAGAACATGTTCCTTTCGAACAAAAAGTCACCTCTCTTCAATTAATGGAAAGTTACCTCTCTTCCCAATTGTTGCCTTCGCATCTATTAGGGGCCGTTTGGTTACTGGTTAGAGTTATGCAGGTATTAGTTATGCAGGGCTTAGTTATACAATTATTAGTTATGCAGGTATTAATTATGCAGGGTTTAGTTATGCAGGTATTAGTTATGTAGGGTTTAGTTATGCAGGTATTAGTTATGCATGTATTAGTTTTGTGGGTATTATTTAGTTATGTAGAGATTACATTACATAAATTATTAACTATTGAATATTGAATTTAATATATATTATTTACAAATAAATAAGCAAGCAAATAGTATAAATTCTCTCTAAAAAAAATAAAGAAAGGAATTTTCTCTATACTTAAGTAGGAATTCTGTTTTTTTCCTCTATTTTTTAATGTTTAAAGCTTATAAAAATAAAATATTATTAATATTAAGTACATAATACTATCCTATTTTATATAATGTAAATTTCTATCAATATGTTGCATGTATTTTAGTATACCAACTATATGAATTATTATAAATTCACATTCTAAATAAAAAATAATAATACATGATAATTAAATATGTGGAATATATTTAGTAATATATAGTGCTAATATATCATTAGCATTTGTGTTGTCAAAATTATACATTCCGATTCATAATATTAATAAAATATTTATATTTTGATTTCAAAATGAAAACAAATAAAAAGTTGTTCGTATACAAAAAGAAATAAGAAACAAAAATAGTTAGGAAAATAGAATAGTTATGTAAAGTTTTCAATAAAAAAAGATTTAAAAATAAATTAATAGGGATAAATGTGTAATTTAACATTTTAATACATGTATAACCAATACCCACATAACTTATTTCACCTTCTATCCTGCATAACTTATACATAGATTCCCTCATAAGTTATGTAGGTATTAATTACGTAGGATTACAAAAAATGCAACCAAACACCGTATAAAATTAATACATGAATAACTTTTATACAATATTTAAAAACCTATCAACCAAACATGGTACAAATCATGTTGACTTTTCTACCTAATACAAAACTTTTACCAAACATAGTAAAAACTAATACATTTTTTTATACATGAATAAGATGCCTCTTATACGGTAACCAAACGGCCCCTTAATGTATAAATTTTTAAAGGTTTCGCCTCATTTGATACACTGGAAAACAAATTTTTTTTACTTCCTAAAAGCAAACAAAATTCAAACTTTTATTCTCTTCTTCTTTGCATAAAAGTTTTCAAAAAAAAACTAGTAAATATCGTGTGATTTACTTCGTTTGTTGAGTTATTTGAAATTCTACAATGTATATCAGAACAGTGTTCCATTCTATTATGAGAGAAATTAGTCAAAACCTTGAACAAGTGTGAAGAGATTAAATTCTTAGAGGAAACACAACTCTACTCTATAAGCTTGGAGTGGTGTTTTTTTCTTCATTATATTGGTTTCTGTGTATATCTTGATTGACCTTAACCCAAGTTAACATATGAAAAATCTTATTAAAATATTTAAATAATTTATTTATTTGACATGTGAATAAAAACAAAAAAAATTTTGTTAGTTTTGTTTGGTAGTTAACCAAATTATAAGAAAATATATCTATAAGAAATTAAAACTTAGTAAAAGTTAAGCGGTGTCGAGTTCTGAGCCATTATTTAGTCTGTTTGACTCAGTTAATCTCTGCCCAATGAGTTATATTAGTTTCATTATGCACTCTCACTCTGCCCAAAGAACTTTTGTGCAGGGTTAAGCAATGAGTTATTTATTTATTCAATTCATTTTAATCTGTCCAAATTAAAATTGTGCCATCCCTAATGCTACCTCCCCTGCTACATCCTTAAACTGTATACTTTTGTTTTCTTTTTAGTATAATCTTTGTTCAGACATTACTTGTCTAACTTGGTGTTTACACCAAGCATGTGAATGTACGATACACGTCGTATATATAAACTTTTACCACTTATCACGATTAAATGATATATACGTAATTTCACTCTAATTCGTGACTCTTATGGTTAACTTACTTGGCAATTTGATGTAAATTCTAATTGCAGTTAAGTATTTTCTGTCCTTACGCTATATTCTTCTAACATCCATATAGTGAATTCCTTAATATAAGGAAACAAAACATCACACAAATTTCATGTTCCTATCAAGACAAAAAACTATATATAAAGAAGACCACAATGAACTTTAGTATAACAAGCACATTATAACATTGCAAACATGTCACCCTCCAAATGTTTGCTAATCATGTTCCTTGGACTAATGGTCCTTACCACATTTACATTTGCTGATCAACATAACAAACATACTAATGATGAGGTTAATTTTGCCACTAATCAACAAAAAAAGAAAGATTACATAGCCAGGGAACCTGATCCTGATCCTGAATATATATATGAATCCAAATATGAGAAGGATGGTGGATAAAAGATGATAGACTTTGAGTCACCTTAATGATCATGTAATAGTAATATCAAATATGTTTGTATGGTTAAATAAAATGCATTTTTGGTCCTAATAAAAGGACCAAATTGTTGTAAGGAAAAATACCAATATATGAAAAACTAATGTTTTAATACTTTTGCGTGAATAATTATCTGTCAGAACTCTCTGGCATAAATTGCTTGGCTTGGACATGATATTTAGTCCATGTTGCTATTCGTGCATCGAGAGAGGTATACGTTTTGTGGAATAATTTTTTAGATGTATTATCGTTGGAATCATCATTAAAACATTTCCTCCCTTTTTAAATAAAAATATTGTACTACGATTTCATTTAAACTACTCTATCTTTAATTAATATTTTTTAATTGATGAGTAATAAAAAATGGTGTCTACATAAAAGGGGCTTAAAGCCGTTTGCTTTAGTTGCTTTATAATAAAACCGGCCCTGCTTCTTCTAACTTCTATAAAGCAGAAGATCATGTATCCATTAATTAATTATTTTGGAGAAAATGGCCAAAAGCCCCTCCAATCTATATTCGGATTTCTAACTACACACTTTAACTTCACGAGAGTCCTATTACCCTCCTGAAGTGTTTAAAACTGAAATTATTATCTCCCTGAATGCTTAGCTGGCAAAGAGAGTGCATTTCACTCTGTTTGAGAGAGTGAGCAGAAAAAACACATATTAGAACTTTATTTTTAATCTCTTTTATAAATATATGTATTTTTATTTTTTTTCTTATTTATTGTCTTTCTTCTCCATAGCAACAAAGACCAAATTCCTCCACCATTCATTATCTCTACCCCTACCCCTGACCCACCCCTCCACCCCCATCCCCACCCACCCCCACCCCCCAAAAAAAAACAAAAATTTAAAGTTTATTTTTAAAAAATATTTTCAATTTCAAAATTTTATTTTCTACTCTCTAGTATAAAAATAAAAGATATTTTCTTTAAAATGTTTTTCATTAATAAATCAAACACTAAAAAATATTTTTCGAAAAATATTTCTACTCACCAACCAAACATGAGAAAATAAGTCAAAATCCACTTGTTTTCGAGGAAAACATTTTCCTTCCTACCAAACACACCCTAAGTCATTATGAATGAAGGAAAAAATCGCATACTCAAATGTTATGACGAAATCAAAATCATGAAATTAGAAATAAATCACAAGGAAACTCAATAGTAAACCAACTTGTATACACAAATGCACAAGGAAACACAAGTTAAGTGAAGCTTTACCAGAACAACCAAACAATTGGGAATCGCCGGAGAAGAGCACATTTGAATTATGCGATATCAGAAGCTGTTGTAGCCAAAAAGGAATTAACCAAAATGAAAGAAATTTTGACAGACAAGAAAATATCCTCAAAAGTTCAATGAATAAAAATTAAAAATTTACTTTTAATATTTTTTCGTAAATACATGCATTTTAATTTATTTTTTTTCTTATTTATTTCTACTTCTAATTTGCTTTCTTCTCCAAAGCAACTTAGTAGAGCATCAATGGAAGCCACCAAATTTTGGACCCAAAATCTTTCAAATCCAAACAAATTTAAATCAATACAGTGACACTCAACTAATTTTCTTCAATAAACTTTCAATACAAGGAAAATTCTTGATCCTATATTCAATGCCCAAAAGACCCACAAATTAATTCAGAAAAAGGTCCAAATATTACATATTGAAATAGTTCTATAAGAAAATTGGGAACTTCTCTGGAAATAATTCAAACAAAGATTAGGAAAGTAAATTTTTTTATTACAAATGGAACTTGAAATTTTCATTTCAATGGCAGAAAAATTTTAGCCAAAGAAAAGGAAAAAAAAAGAAGAAGAAATGGGGCTAAAAAAGATTAGAAAAAAATATAAAAGGGAAATAAAATAAAGAAAAGGAATAATAATATTTTTATATAAAATAATTGCAGAATAAAGAATTTTTTTTTTTAAAAAAGTTAATATTACGTGGCAGGGCGCGTGCTATTCACTTTTTTATATAAATCTGGGTGTGCGTTTTTAAGGGGGTATATATTATACTTTTAAAATGTTTAGGGGGGCAATAGGACTCCCGTAAAAAATAAGTGTGTAGTTGAGAATAGGGTAATAGATTAGGGGGGTTTTAGACCATTTTCTCATTACTTTGTTATAAATATTGATTATGACAATTTTTCATTTCTCCTTTGTTGAGTTGTTTATGAAAAAAGTGATCATGTAATGTTTTTTGCTCGGATGAATTTTATGAGTTGTATCTTGGCTATTATGTTGTTTGTAAGAATTCATTGAAGTGTGTGTAATACATGAATGAATTTCTGTAAGTATTGATGTCGTGTTCATCAGACATCAATGTTCGATACTCTTTCTAAGAGGTCAATATGATCCATTTTTTGGTTGAAGGGCCAACCCGTCCCAACCCGTGGCCCACTTAGGGCTGGGTTGGACTACTATTTTATAGGCTCTTTAATTAAAATGGTCAGCCCATCCTAACCCATTTAACTCTCTAGCCTGTTAGGATTGGATTGAGTTGGGTTGGGTCAGCCCATTTTTACAGCTCTAATGTCTGATATCTATATTAAGAACAGACTAAATTTGAAATTGCATCGAAAAATTTCACACGCTTCCTAACAAGGACGACTCTATTTTCGGACAAAGAGAATCTGACAATGACATTGAATGTGTTTTTTGTAGGCAAAAGATATTTCAATCTATGAAGTCGTTGTACCGCAGATATGAGTCCAAAGTTGGATGGTAAGGGCAAATATATCAAAAAAAGTATGACGAGGGGTAAATATAGCCCTTTTCTAAGAGTACAAGGGCAAATATGACCCTTTTCCGTTTTGAAAATGGTAGAACTTCTTGAAAATCTGATGTTTTTAATTTGTTCACTTCATAATTAATAGGGATAAAATGGTAAACTCACTATGTCAATTATTGTTTTCTTAATAAGTGTATCAATTCAAAAGTGGGAAGGAGTATTAAATTACATAATAATATCATGAGGTGTCATTTGATCTGAGCTGTACAAGAGTCAACTCTCTCATAAAAATCAACATAAGCTTATATAGTATTTAGTTAGGAGTTTTAGGAGGTCTAACACTAATTAATATACATTTGCTTGCTCCCTTTTATTTTTTTCATAAATAATAGATGCATAAGTTATCGCATGTGAAATATTAGCAATACATGGATTAAACATGCTAAAATGATAAAAACGAACCTTCATAACATCGAGAAGATTTTATTTTGTTTTGAATAAATGACGAATGAGATAGGTTTAAATGGAGATTTATGGTCTTTGTGAAGTTTCATATAACCGATCCAACTTGTTTAGGACTGAGATATTGTTAGACCTATTGCAAAGCATAAGGTGCAATAACTACTACCCATTTTTTCATCCATTTCAAGCCACAAAGATAAAATTAATATGGAAAAAAAAATTCTATATTGTTAGAAAAAGACTTGGAGCCCGTTTGGATTGACTTAAAAAAGTAATTTTTAAGTCAAAAATAAAAAATCAAATTTAAATGACTTTTAGTCAAAAAATAAAAAATAAAAAAGGCCTACTTTTAATTTCTAATTTTCAGTAGTCAAAAACGAATTTAAAAATAGATTTGACTAACTTTTGGAATGTTGACCACTTTCTTGAAAAATTAAAAAGCATTAGATTCTTGAAACAAAATCTTGACTTCTTTTTTTTGTTAATATACTACATAACTCTGATTTCCACTATAAAAGTAGCTCTTGAGTGGTTGGTGATTAGTAGCCAAATTATTTATCATTAGAATGAAAATGGCATACTTGGTTTTAATTAGTTTAGTGTTTACTGTTTACTTTTCTTCCTTTGTTTCTGCTTATGATCTTGATCCTCTTCAAGATCTATGTGTTGCTGTTCAAGATTCCAATAATTCTGGTAAACTAACTTATCTATCTTTATTTTATTTTATTTTCCCTTTTCTAGATAATGTCTTGTGTCCGTGGAGTTTCTCTATAGGATTTAAGTTATATACAATGAGAACCACGAAAAAAACAAAGTAATACTTTGTTACGAAATTCATTGATAATCTATCGCTGGATAACTTGTAGTAGCTGATAGGATTTTTTGATAATTTGTTGTTAAATAGGATTAGCAATGGATTTTTGTTGTTTAGCGACCAGAGTTGTCTGCCACCGTTTGTTTTTAGTGGGTAGTGAAAAGATTTAGTTTAACTTGTGATAGCAGGTTAGATATTACACTTGGCACATTTTCATCTTACACAAGGTATAATTCTAGATACAAAGGTTTGGAGATCGAGGATTACTGGATTAGGACAAATAGGTAATAGGTAGCCGCATGTAGGAGTACTTTTACAAGGAAGAGGTAGGGTGCTAGTCTCCTCTTCTCATTTTTTAGTAGTATTACCTAGTATTAGCATAGTACCCTATTATTCTTCAATTTTACCGTCGCTTTATTTGTTTTGTTTATCTTGCTATTCTGTTGTTATTATTTTCTCATCTATCATGTTTTTAATATACTTCTTTTGAGTCGAGAGTCTATCAGAAACAACCTTTCTACCCCACGAAGGTAGAGGTAACATCTGAGTACATGCTACACTCCCTAGACCCCAGTTTGAGGGATTACACTGAATATGTTGTCGTTGTTGTTACTGAGCATTATGTTCCTAAGGTTGTTCTGTTTCATTCATGTTTTGCAGTTTTTGTGAATGGAAGGTTTTGCAAAGACCCAAAGCTAGCAAATGCAAGTGATTTCTTTGCTTCAGGTTTCAATGTAAGTGGAATACCAACACCAACAAATCTTGGTTTTTCAGTGAATGCATTGAACGTAAACCGAATGCCAGGACTCAACACTCTAGGCATTTCGATGGCTCGTGCTGATCTTGAACCATTTGGATTAATCTCACCTCACATTCATCCTCGAGCAACTGAGCTAATACTCGTATTGGAAGGTACTATCTACGTTGGATTTGTTGTTCCTGATACAAGAAATCCTTTCAAATCGAGGCTATTCGATAAGATCTTACATCCAGGGGATGCTTTTGTGATCCCACAAAGTATGGTTCACATTCAATACAATTTGGGAACCACCAATGCAACACATTTGAGTAGTTTCAATAGCCAAAATCCTGGAGTACACATGATCCCTTATCAACTCTTTGGGTCAAATCCACCAATTCTTGAGGAAGTTCTTGTTAAAGGTTTTCAATTGGATAAGAAAGTGATTGAACATCTTCGAGCTCAATTCTCATAGAATTCGATTGACTAGTTTTTGAGCAAATAGTCAACATGTTTGCTGGCCCAAATTAAGGAGCCTATCATAAGATTTATATCGAAAAAGTGTTCAATAGAAATGTCTGCTTATTAAATTAATATCAGGATCAATAAAGAAACTATAGTTCTCTAGAAGAATTATTAAATTAATATCAGGATCTATAAAGAAACTATAACTCTCTCGAAGAAATCTTACAAGGTGAAAAGCAAGATGTTTGATTTCGACAAATGACGTGATTGATAAATTTTTGGACAAAATTAATTTTTCATTTTTACTACTTAATTTCTTTTATTTTCTAATATTAATAATAACTTATTAATTCGTGAAATTATTTAAAATTCGCAGGGAAGGAACATCTTTCTTTCGAACAAAAAGTCACCACCCTTCAATGGAAAGTTACCTCCCTTTCCGACAGTTGCCTTCGTATCTATTGATGATTATAAATTTTTAGAGACTTCATCTTATTTGACACACTGAAAAACGAAATCTTCTACTTCCTAAAAATAGACAAAATTCAAACTTTTCTTCTCTTCTTCTTTACACCAATATTTTCAAAAGAAAATCAGTAAGTATCGTGTAATTTACTATGTAAGTTGAAATTCTACAATTATGATTATTAATATTTCAGAATAGTGTTCCATCCTATCCTAGAAGGAATTAATCCAAACCTTGAGTAAGTGTGAAGAAATTAAATTCATAGAAAAAACACAATTTTCAATGGACTTGACATGGTGTTTTTTTTCCTTCATTATATTCGTTTCTGTTTATATCTTGATTGCAAGTAACATAGTCTACCTAAAAATGAGGTTGATTTGACGTTTAGCCCAATTTGACATAGGAAAAACCTTATTAAAATATTAAAATAATTTATTTATTTAATATGTGAATAAAGACAAAAAAAAAAGATTTGTTAGTTTTGTTGGATAGTTAACAAAATTATAAGAAACTATATATATATTAAAAGATTAAAAGTTAGTAAAAGTTGGGTGGAGTTGAGCTCTGAATTATTATTTAATCTGTTTGACTCAACTAATCTACGCTCAACGAGTTCTAGTAGTGTCATTATGTACTCTCACACTTGGTGTTTATACCAAATAGGTGAAGGTAAGATACACATCTTATATATAAACTTTCATGACTTATTACGATTAAATGATATGTAATTTTCACCTTAATTCGTGACTCTTATGGTTAACTTACTTGACAATTTTGCGTAAATTCTAATTGCGGTTAAATATTTTCTATCCTTACACTTTATTCTTCTCACATCCATATAGTGAATTCCTTAATATAAGGAAACAAAACATCACACAAATTTCATGTTCCTATCAAGACAAGAAACTATATATAAAGAAGACCACAATGAACTTAAGTATAACAAACACATTAACATTGCAAACATGTCATATTCCTCCAGGCTCCAAATGCTTGCTAGTAATGTTCCTTGGAGTAATGGTCCTTACCACATTTACATTTGCTGATCAACACAACAAACATACCAATGATGAGTTTAATTCTATGAGTCCAACTGGACTTTTAGTCATCTTAATTATGTAATAGTAATATCAAATATGTTTGTATGATTAAATAAAATGCATTTTTGGTCCTAATAAAAGGACCAAATTGTTGTAATGAAAATACCAATATGTGAAAAGCTAATGTCTTCATACTTTTGTGTGAATAATTATTTGTCAGGACTCGCTGGCGTAAGTTTTTTGGCTTGGATAAAACATTTAGTCCATGTTGCTATTTCTGCATTCAGACGTTCAGTGGAATAATTTTTTGGATGTATTATGTTGGAATCATCATTAAAACATTTCCTCCCTTTTAAAATAAAAATATTGTACTACTTCATTTAAACTACTCCATCTTTAATTTTTTTTAAAAAAAATTATGACTAATAAAAAAATGGTGTCTACATAATTAAGGGACCTAAAGACTTTTGCTTTAGTTGCTTTATATTAAAGCCGTCCCTGCTTCTTCTAACTTCTATAAAGCAGAGATTATGATCCATTAATTACTTTGTATAAATATTGATTATGACAGTTCATGCATGTTATTATATATTTGTTGGATATTGCATAAAATGATTGGATTTGCATTGGATGAAATATTGATAATTTTCTTCCAATCATGTTGGACAAAGGCGGACCTACATGTATAAGTAAAGGTATACGTGCATTCGTTAGTTTCGAAAAAAATTATGTATATATATGTGTATATACTTTGAAGATTGGATATATATTCAACTGTGCAGCCTTACAAACAGAAGTGCACGTTTGGGGCGTTGGTTGAAGTTGCTACTTCCATAACTGTAACCTCAGATCGATCTCAAAATATTTGACATGTATATTTGTATTTCCCCTACTGCTCACATCATTATGATCAATTGGACACAATATTATCCCTCAATCATCAATGAAAGTTTTGCTAGGCCTACGTTAAGATAATGGTACCCTGCGATCTTCAAATCTCGGGTTTGCCATTGTTAGACGCAATTATTTTATAAAAAGAACTCTTTTTGGTTCTCTTTCAATGTCTGATATCTATACTTAAAAAATAGACTAAATTTGTATTTACATAGAAAAATTTCACACGCTCCTCAACAAAGACGGCTACGAGAAAAAGAGAATCTGACAATGACATTGAATGTGTTTTTTGTCGGCAAAAGATTTTTATATCTATGAAGTCATTTTACCCAACTACCCATTTTCTTCATTCATTTCAAACCACAAAGATATTATATGAAAAGAAAAATCAATATTGATAGAAAAAGACTTGTTGATGTTGACAACTTTCTTGAAAATTTAAAAAGCATTAGATTCTTGAAAAAACTAATCTTGACTGTTTTTTTTCTTAATGTACTACATAACTCAGATTTCTACTACAAAAATTTCCAATAATAACTCTTGAGTGGTTGGTGATTAGTAGCCAAATTATTTATCATTAGAATGAAAATGGCTTTGTTGATTTTAGTTAGTGTAATGCTTACTGTTTACTTTTCTTCCTTAATTTCTGCTTATGATCTTGATCCTCTTCAAGATCTATGTGTTGCTGTTCAAGATTCCAACCATTCTGGTAATTACTCACTTATATCTATCTTTATTTTATTTTATTTTCCTTTTTCTGGATAATCACTTGTGTAGTTTTTCTATAGGATTTAAGTTATATACACTGAACAACACAAAAAAAGTAAGTATTAGCTACGAAATTTGTTGTTAATATGTCGCTAGATAACTTGTAGTAGGCTAGTAGCTGATAGGATTTTTTTGATAATTCGTTGTTAAATAGGATTAGCAATGGATTTTGTTGTTTAGCGGCCAGAGTTGTCCTTGCCAATTGTTTTTAGTGGGTAGTGTAAAGATCTTTTTACACTAGATTTGTGATAGCAGGTTAGGTACCATTTATACCAAGTTACCTATTAATATGTTTTTTATACTTAGCACATTTCAGCTTAAGAGGACATGACCCTAGATAGAATGGTTTGTAAGTCGAGAATTAGGGCAAATAGGTAGTAGGTAGCCGTGTGTTGGAGTACTTTTCCGAGGAAGAGGCAGGGAGCTAGTCTCGTCTTCTCATTTTTTAGTAGTATTACCTAGTATTAGCATAGTACCCTCCCTATTCTTCAATTTTACCGTCATTTTGTTTGTTTTGTTTATCTTGCTATTATGTTCTCGTTACTTTGTTGTCTATCATGTTCTTATTACACTTTTTTTGAGTCGAAGGTCTGTTAGAAACAACCTCTCTACCCCATGAAGGTAGGGTTAACGTCTGCATACGTCTTACACTCCCCCGACCCCAGTTTGTGAGATTACACTGAATATGTTGTCGTTGTTATTACTGAGCATTGAACTTAGACTAAAAGAAGTAGTTGCTTGAAAGCTAAACCTTTGTTTTAACTTATTTTCCTAATGTTGTTCTGTTTCATTCATGCTTTCGCAGTTTTTGTGAATGGAAGGTTTTGCAAAGACCCAAAGCTAGCCAATGCAAATGATTTCTTTGCTTCAGGTTTCAATGTAAGTGGAATGCCAACACCAACAAATCTTGGTTTTGCTGTGAATATATTGAACGTAGATCGAATGCCAGGACTCAACACTCTAGGCATTTCGATGGCTCGTGCTGATCTTGAACCATTTGGATTAATCTCACCTCACATTCATCCTCGAGCAACTGAGCTAATACTCGTAATGGAAGGTACTATCTATGTTGCATTTGTTGTTCCTGATACAAGAAATCCTTTCAAATCGAGGCTATTCGATAAGATCTTGCATCCAGGGGATGCTTTTGTGATCCCACAAAGTATGGTTCACATTCAATACAATTTGGGAACCACCAGTGCAACACATTTGAGTAGTTTCAATAGCCAAAATCCTGGAGTACATATGATCCCTTATCAACTCTTTGGTTCAAATCCACCAATTCTTGAGGAAGTTCTTGTTAAAGGTTTTCAATTGGATAAGAAAGTGATCGAACATCTTCGAGCACAATTCTCATAGAATTCGATTGACTATTTTTCGAGCAAATGGTGAACATGTTTGTGACATGGGTGAAAATGTAATGAAACAAGTTCTTGTTAGATCATAGTTGTTATTGTAATTTTTTTCAGTAACTTGGTGATGTTCTTTTGAAAGTTTTGTTTTGTACATGAGATCTTGTCACACACCTAAAAAAATAAGTGGACTGAATGTGCGGATTAATTCATATTCACATCGCATATGGTACATCTAGTCTGGTTTGCTTCTTTGCGTTCACTCGCGGAGTTCTAGTTAGGTGAATTCTTTACATCTATCAATCAAATGAATGCTAAAATTCTCTCACCAACCAAGGGTGAAATGCTACTTATGTAAGCTTTCTCTACTCATTGGGATCGAATATGAGAACTCGTTAAGGGTGGAGGGATCTCATCAATCTCACCACAGTCTTGGTGACAAAGTAAAATTGGAAGAAATTAACAAATGGCCACTTTTGTACCATTACTTAAAACTAAACCATAATTTCAAATCTTTCCAAACTTTAGCTGCTTTTTAATACAAATTACAAAATTACAATGGAAATATTGAAACAACAACCAGCTAAAAGATAGAGATAAGAATGGAGATGATAAAATTCAGACTCTGAAAAGGGAAATGAGATAAATCAGATTCTTTACTCGACAATAAGCACAAACTCGGAATCACTTACCACTACCCCTTTGATGAGACCGTTCTCACATCCAGTACTCAACCTGTATCCCAAATTAACTTGGTCCTATTGCTTGTTCTCGGCCCAATACCTACTTGTGTAACTTTGATAACCACATTAGACTAGACCTGGTTCATAACAATACTACAACTTTTTTCTAAGTTTTTAGCATCAACCTCATTATTTATACAAAAAACATACATAAGTTTACTCATATATGCTAATTTCAGACATAAATGTCTTATGCTTGTTTCAATTTCATTGGCTATATCAAAGGTGACTAAACTTACAAATTTCATAAATTTAGATTATAGCCCTTTACTAGGAATCCCAAGTCAACTTCAGCCTTCATGTGCATACGTATATCTGAAATGGCTAAACTACAAAATTTATACAGTTTGACTACACGTTAAATAGGCATCCCAAAATCGGCCCTTTTTGAAAACTTGTTCCTATGAGAGAAAAACCCGAAATGACAGTATCATCTTCTTCATAGCTGAAACCCTAAAAGCCCTAATTGCGGCAGAGCTTGAGAGAAGAAATTGCAGCACACAACAATGGCGAACAATCAATTGTTAAAGATTTCAGAAATAGAAGGAAGAGGAAGAGGACTTGTTGCTACTCAACCCCTAAAACCTGGACAAGTCATCCTTAAAGACTCTCCTCTTCTTCTTTACTCTGCTTCTGTGAAGAACAGTACTTTTTGCTCAAATTGCTTCAGGGTAATCCTCCAATCTCCAATTCCTTGCTCATGGTGCACTTCTTCATTCTTCTGTACCTCTAATTGTCAGTCTATAGCTCTATCCTCTTCTCACACTCCTTGGGTTTGCCAATCCTTAACTCACCTTAGGAAAACCTTTTCTTCTCATAATAATCTGAAGGTAGATCAACAAATTCAAGCTCTTTTTCTTATCTCCGCTTATAATTTAGCAGTTATTTCTCCTTCCTCGTTTCGTGTTCTGTTATCCCTTCAAGGGGATGCGTCATTTGTGTCGGAAAGTGATGTTCTTTTGCTTCATTCTCTCGTTGCTACGTGCCCGTCGACGAATCTTGGTGAATTTGGGTTCTCTAAAGAGCTTACTGAGGCTCTGTTGGCTAAGGATAAGGTGAATGCGTTTGGGTTGATGGAACCTTTTGAGGCTGATAAAGAAAGGGGTGTTAGGGCTTATGGGATTTATCCGATGGCTTCGTTTTTCAATCATGATTGTCTTCCGAATGCGTGTAGGTTTGAGTATGTGGATACGGATGTTAATAGCAAGCGTAATACTGATATTGTTGTTAGGATGATTCATGATGTACCTGAGGGGAGGGAGATTTGTTTGAGTTATTTCCCTGTGAATTTTAAGTATTCGGAAAGGCAGCAAAGGTTGAGGGAGGATTATGGTTTTACTTGCAATTGTGATCGGTGTGTGGTTGAGGCTAATTGGTCTGATGGTGAGAATGATGCTATGGATAAGGAGGGTGAGGAAAGTGAAGAGGAAGAGGATGAAGAAATGGAGGAAGATGTGGATGATGAAGTAAATATGAATGGCGAGGTGGAGGAGAGGGATCAAGATTTTCCTCACGCGTATTTCTTCCTTAGATACATGTGTAATCGGGAGAATTGCTGGGGTACATTGGCTCCATTGCCTCCTGATGCATCTCCATCCTCAGTTATGGAATGCAATGTTTGTGGTAATCTGAGCAAATCTGATGAGCTATAAGGTTTGCGCTGGGACTATTGAAGTATGTCACATTTCCATTTTAGCTAGCTTGTTTCTTGGCAATTTGCTCTTGCGTGTTTGACGTGCTTAGATTTATGAGCTTAGTTTGTAGCTAGAACTTCTTGTCCCTCTGTATTTGGTAGCTCACCTTGGTTTTCCTTTTTGTTAGCTTTTGAGCAAGTGCCAAAGTATTGACTTGTGAACCCCTCAATTTTCATGTATACCCTTTGTGAGTGATATGCTGAGCAGTTTAAAAATCAATCTATAAAACAAACTTCTCTCCGTGGAGGTTTACTTTGAATACTCTATACCACTTCGGTTTAACTTGGAAGATAAGCTGCAAGAGGATTTCAACAAGCCTAATCCCTCAAGTTATGAGTATCAATTATTGAAGTGTTAATTTTGTGATAGAATTTATTATACAAATTTGATATTTGTAGCTATGACTCTGATGAAAAGTTTTATCATCATTGAGCCATCATCAATAAACATGAATTTGCTCATATATATTTTTTGAGACATGTGAATTCGCTTTATATATTCGTTGCTTCAAAAAGTGTAAATCGGCAATGGCCATTCCCATTTTTGATTTCCTTAATGGATCACTTCTAGGGGGGGAGGTTCAATACTCGAGTATATCTATTGACCATTTTTTGTAGCATTAACTTCTTAAGTGTTTCATCAGTTTTTCGATGACTCTGTTGTAGCCCTATACTGATTATCCCTTAGGAAAAGAGACTCAAATCCAAGAAGCAAATCATTCTTGTGTCATGATATCTTTAGATATAGAGATACCTGCTGGTTGAGATGTGTCCTCTGCAAAGTATCAAGTTAAATGTAGATGTATTTTGATTCTTAGCATCTTTGGTAACTCAGGAATAGCTGGAACAGTATTGATGTGGTATCTTAGAAATTAGGTTTTGATAGTTTTTGTAATATGATAGAAAAATTTAAGCCTAACTACTTGAGAGTGCAAAGGGCTAAAGATGATTTATGACCAATGTCGTCTCATAATTCAGTCTATGTTGAATGTCAGGGTAGTTTTTTGTGAAGTTCCACATTTGATTCATGCTAAGATGAGAACATTCATTTGTAGGAGAAGTAACAATCTAGCAAACAAAATTAGGACTACATGCTTAAGTTAATAATTCATTTCTCAATTCAAACTCCAAAATTTATGCGAAATGAATCTCTTGACTAACCTGAGTCTATGAGGTTGAAGTTAAAGGGGTCTGACCTCATCCATGACACTGTACACAGCAGATGCTCACATCAGATAATTGTTTAAAGAGGATGTTACATCTGAACAACCCATGACAGCTGTACATACATCGTTGAAAAGAATGGTTGGGTACTTATAATTCTGTACAATCAAGAACTAAATGAATTGTCAATCATTACTTTTTAGAATATTTACATATACATGGCACCATCTCATTTACACATCAGTCAGGTTCTTCTTCTCTTTAGCATTATTTAAGAAACTAGTCAATGGGTGCCTAGAATTCCTTCTCTATGAAATTATTAAATCCATTAGGTTAGTAAGCAGATCTAATTAATAAACCATTTCTTTGACTACTGATTATATTAAAGGTTCCTTCTTTGGATTGAAATCTGCATTTAGAAATGAGAACACCTGGACTATTTTTATGGATAGACGGAAAACAAATATTAAATATAATTTAAAATGGAAACAAAGATATGAAAAACGACTAAATCAGATTATAAATAGTCACACCTTTCTGGTTGTTTGAAATAAATCATAACAAGTCCAAAGTAAAACAAACTTGTTACCAGAAAAAGTTTGGTTTTTTACCAAGGAACCAAACTTTGCTATAACAATGAGGATGTGCTGGTTCATAACAACTTTAGCCATCATTGCTTTCTTTCTTTCCCCTGCTTATGCTTATGATCTCAATCCTCTACAAGATCTATGTGTTGCAGTTAATGACTCTAAGGCTTCGGGTAAATCATCCTTCTATAGTTGTTGTATGTTGTATAATTTCTGTCGTCTGTTAGCTCTTAATATCTGAATTACATGCTTAGCTTCATTTCATTTCACTTGTGCAGTTTTAGTAAATGGGAAGTTTTGCAAAGACCCGAAGTTTTCAAAAGAGGATGATTTCTTTGCTTATGCACATTAACAAAGAGTGTTTAAACCCTTTACTAACATTAGTTAATTGTCATTAGATCCAATGTCGCTATAGGCTTTAGCGGCTTCACAAAGAGTGTTAAAATGTAATTGTCACTAAAAAGCATATTAAGCGGCAATTAGGTTATTGCCGTTAATTAATTGCCATTAAAGATCATTTTTGGTGTATCCATTATCAAAAAAAGATCATTTTTGGTGTGGTGAATCCACAGCAAATGCTCACGTCAGGTAGTTGCTTATTGAGGTTGTTACATCTGAACAACCAGGACAGCTCTACCTACATTCCTGAAAGCATAAAATAGTTGTTTATTGAGGATGTTAAATCTGAACAACCATGAAAGCTCCCTATTACTGAAAAGAATGGTTGGTTACTTCTAATTCTGTGTAATCAAGAAATAAATAAACTTTCAATCTCTACTTTTCAGGCAAGTTCTTCTCTTTATTCAACCATTTAGGTAATGAAGCTGATCTAATTAATGAACCACTTTTTGACTACTGATTATATTAAAGGTCACTTCTTTGCACTTAAATCTACATTTAGAAATGAGAAAATATCTACACTATTTTTTTGGATCAGATTATAAATAGTCACACCTTTCTGGTTGTTTGAAATAAATCATAACAAATCCAAAGTAAAACAAACTTGTTACCAGAAAAAGTTTGGTTTTTTACCAAGGAACCAAACTTTGCTATAACAATGAGGAAGTGCTGGTTCATAACAACTTTAGCCATCATTGCTTTCTTTCTTTCCCCTGCTTAGGCTTATGATCTCAAACCTCTACAAGATCTATGTGTTGCAGTTAATGACTCTAAGGCTTCGGGTAAATCATCCTTCTATAGTTGTTGTATGTTGTATAATTTCTGTCGTCTGTTAGCTCTTAATATCTGAATTACATGCTTAGCTTCATTTCATTTCACTTGTGCAGTTTTAGTAAATGGGAAGTTTTGCAAAGACCCGAAGCTTTCAAAAGAGGATGATTTCTTTGCTTATGCACATTAACAAAGAGTGTTTAAACCCTTTACTAACATTAGTTAATTATCATTAGATCCAATGTCGCTATAGGCTTTAGCGGCTTCACAAAGAGTGTTAAAATGTAATTGTCACTAAAAAGCATATTAAGCGGCAATTAGGTTATTGCCGTTAATTAATTGCCATTAAAGACCATTTTTGGTGTATCCATTATCAAAAAAAGATCATTTTTGGTGTGGTGAATCCACAGCAAATGCTCACGTCAGGTAGTTGCTTATTGAGGTTGTTACATCTGAACAACCAGGACAGCTCTACCTACATTCCTGAAAGCATAAAATAGTTGTTTATTGAGGATGTTAAATCTGAACAACCATGAAAGCTCCACTATTACTGAAAAGAATGGTTGGTTACTTCTAATTCTGTGTAATCAAGAAATAAATAAACTTTCAATCTCTACTTTTCAGGCAAGTTCTTCTCTTTATTCAACCCATTTAGGTAATGAAGCTGATCTAATTAATGAACCACTTTTTGACTACTGATTTTATTAAAGGTCACTTCTTTGCACTTAAATCTACATTTAGAAATGAGAAAATATCTACACTATTTTTTTGGATCAGATTATAAATAGTCACACCTTTCTGGTTGTTTGAAATAAATCATAACAAGTCCAAAGTAAAACAAACTTGTTACCAGAAAAAGTTTGGTTTTTTACCAAGGAACCAAACTTTGCTATAACAATGAGGATGTGCTGGTTCATAACAACTTTAGCCATCATTGCTTTCTTTCTTTCCCCTGGTTATGCTTATGATCCCAACCCTCTACAAGATCTCTGTGTTGCAGTTAACGACTCTAAGGCTTCGGGTGAATAATCCTTATATAGTTTTTGTTTGCGAACAAGGCATAGTTGCTATATGTTGTATTAATATCTGAATAATATGCTCAGCCAGTTGCGGATCCACATAACAACTTGTGGGTTCATGGGTTAACTTTTGTTTAGACCATGTATATATATATATATATTAAGAAATTTATTGAATATCTATAAATATTTGATTGTGAAACTGAAGTTATTGTAGGAACTCATAAACTTCAAATTCTGGATCCGACTCTGTGCTTAGCTTCATTTTATTCCACTTGTGCAGTTTTTGTGAATGGAAAGTTTTGCAAAGACCCGAAGCTTGCAAAAGCGGATGATTTCTTTGCTTCAGGTCTTAATCTTAGGGGAAATGCAGTGCCTCAGTTGGGTTTTGCTGTAAATATTGTGGATGTAAACAAGATGCCTGGACTCAACACTCTTGGTATTTCTATAGTTCGTGCTGACTTGGAACCACAGGGTCTCTCTCCACTTCACATGCACCCTCGAGCTACTGAGCTCATAACTATCCTAGAGGGTAATATCTATGCAGGATTTCTTGTCCCTGCAGCAAACGTCTTTAAGAGTCGTCTCTTCTCCAAAATCATGAATCCTGGCGATGTTTTTGTGATCCCACAGGGGCTTATTCACTTCCAGTATAATGTGGGACACAAAAATGCTACTCTGCTTGCTTCTTTCAACAGTCAAAATCCTGGAGTCGTCATGATTCCTAGTACAATCTTTGCTTCAGATCCACCTATTCTGGATGACGTTCTTGCCAAAGGCTTCCGGCTTGATAAGAAAGTGATTGAAGAACTTCGAAAGAAATTCTCCTAGATTATGACATTACAAATATGATTGTGTGTTTACTGAAAGTTGTTTGGAGCGCGATCATCACTAGTGATTTGTGAAAGCGTTGGAATAATACGTTATTCTCTCATTGTTTGTATTTTTCCAGTTTCTGGAGTGAACTTATTCGTTTATGGAAGCACATTTTCCCTAATTCTTTCCATCATGCTTTTAATTTTATGAAAAGCGAAATTAAGTCGATGAACTTAGGCTATATGTTATATTCGTAATTAGGGGTGGACATGGACTGTCTATACTTTGTGTTGATTTCAAGCCATTAGGTCACTCACCAATTCATTTACATCCCGGTTTTAGTTTCTCATTCTTGATCCAATGGATCGATGCAAGAGTACTCACCTCGTCTCTAAAATCTTGAATCCTGGCGATGTGTTGGTGGTTTCTCAGGGGCGTATTCACTTTCAATATAATGTAAGACACAATGTTAGTTCAACATTATTCCACTATTTCAACAATAATAATAGCATATATAGTGAAATCTCACAAAGTGGAGTCTGGAGAAAGTAGAATGTACGTAGTAGACCTTACCACTACCTCGTGGAGGTAGAGAAGCTATTTCTGAAAAACCATCGACTCAAGTGCATCGAACTCAGGTAAAAGAAGAAGAAAAGAATGGAAGAAAGCATAGCATGTGGCTGTATATATGTTTTAATTAGCAAATCATCTCTTCTTCTATGTAGCTTGCTTATTACCTTATACAACCAAACCATTTTCCTAACTTCTTCCCCCCTCGTAACTATCGGATTCAACTGAATTGAACATCTTCGACAAGAGATATAAGTAGACAATGAGAAGTTATTAATTTTTAAAAATATCATAACTCGAAATCTCCAATTAAAAATGAAAAGACATTTACCACTCACCAGTCACCACAACCTGAGGTGGTAAAAGATCCAACTATAAATAATGTTACATCTCCAATGGTTTGACAGAAATACAAACAAGCCCTTGAAAGAGAAAAGCAATATATTGTTTTGCAATGGAACCATCATATCAATGTGCTTTTTTCCTTTGCTTCTGAAGCTCTTGGATATAATTGAAATTATAAGAGTCAATTAAGTTTTTCTTTGATAAGAATTTCCTTATATACCTTTTAAATATTTTAAATTGTCAATTATTATGCTTTATAATTTGTTTTAGTAGATTCCAAATATAAAAAATTATTTTTTTAAAAAAGCTTAAAGCTTTTACATTCGAACTTACGATCAAAGTTCAAAAATTTTAATCTCAAAATTCTAATTGTGTCACTCACAGAGTGAGCACTAAAAATGACAAAATATATATACAACAATGTTGTAGTTAAAGATCCCTACCGATTCTGGTAAATCATCCCATTATAGTCAACAATTTTTTTGAGCTAAAGCGACTATTAAAATGAAACGAGTGCAGTAATTGTTAGCAAATACTAAATTAAGACAACATGCTTCGATTAACAATTTGATCAATCGTGGACTTTTCTCATTTTTCCAATCTTTTCTGAGAAATGTACCAATTGACTAACCTTTGATTGTTTGTTAAGGTATTTAATTTTGACTGGCGATTTATACCAAATCAATGAAATAAATCTTAGTAGTTAAAATTAAAGTGAAAATACATCATTTAACCATGATCTAGTGATAAATGTGTTTACGATAGACATATATCATATATTCATTGATTGCTGTAAACCTTCCATACGTAAATTTTTACCTTTAATTTCTATAAATTAACCCACTTTTTTTAATGCCTAAATTTACCATGCATAAGCGTAGAGTTGTGAATAAGTTGACCGTAGACTGTTGACCACTGATTAGAGTAAAAAATAGATCACAAGATTCTTGATTAATTGTCACTACTTAAACTTGACCCTGCATTCTAAAATGAGAAAATTACCTTGACTTTCATTTTTAACAAATGACTAAGATGGGGAAAAGGGATATTAAAATTGATCCGATCGAATTATAAGTGGACGTTTGATCATAAAAATTAATTATTTTTTATTTTGTTTGAAAATTTTGAAGTTAAAATGGGAATTAAAGTTGTATTTGATCTTTTTTTGTAAATAATATTTAGAATATGCTCAGTGACAAACTAACAAAAGGAAAATGAAATGCAGCGCCCAATATATATATCTGCAACTCCCAATCATATGAAAGGAGTTAATTAAGTGGAGTTTAATTTCCAGCTATCGTAGATAAGAGTGACAACTTCTATAAGAGACCTTTTTTTGTCCAAATAAAAATGATTTTAATATTTCGAAATTCACAATTCAATATAGATGGATATATATCTGATCTATACGCATTCATGTCATTCAATTTGAAAATATGCTCAATGACAACCGCAAGACCTCTCTTGCTACGATGATAGCACCTAGTGTGGTCAACACTAAATCCTTAGTCTATGATATAAAAATGAGGTGGATTTATTGATCGATCATGTCATGTAGGTTCAAGTTAGATATCTAGCGTCAAACACTAATTTTCAAATAAAGTGAAAAAGAATTCGAAAAAGGTAAAAAATTCTCATGACGAAATTGGTTCTAACTCCTAAATAGTCGAGGCCTAATACAAATATCAAACATGAACTAAAATAAAAATAAAAATGAAGTTGGAATGTGCAGAGAGTAATTGTGAATAAATTGGCTATTGACTTTGACCACTGATAAGAGAAAAAAAGATAATGAGATTGATTAATGGTACCACTTGAACTTAAACTTGCATTTTAAAAATGAGAAAATTACTGGACTTTGCTTAAGATAAATGACTAACACAACTATAAATAGTACTAGACATCTCTCTTGGAAAAACTAAAAAACATAACAAGCCCAACTAAGCAAAATAAACTAATTGTTTCCAAATTTAACAAAATTAGACTTTGCTAAACAATTAGCATGAACTGGTTAATAACAATTTTAGCCATTGTTGCTTTCTTTTCATCCCAATTAGCTTATGCTTATGATGTCAACCCTCTACAAGACATATGTGTTGCAGTTCAAGACTTCAATACTTCTGGTAAATTATCCTTTTATAGTCATCACAACTTTTTAACTAACTTTTTTTTTGGACAAGTTACACATTTGGTCGGTCGGTTAACGCTAGGCATATATACATAAATTAGTTTTCTGCGTATGTTATATATGTATCGACTATTATTTTGGGTGGTAGCTATACAATACATAAAATATCTTCTTTTTGTTTTTTGTAATTGAGAAAACCTCGAGAGCTGGTGGTGCATAGTTCAAAAGTCAATAGATAATGTGTCTATACCTCTTACCTTTGCAAAAATTTTCACCAATGGTTCCTTTTTAGGACATCTGTTTAGTAAATCATGACCATCTTTTTATTTTACTTGCAACATATAGACCTCTTAGACTACAATCTAAAGATTTTTTTTATCAAACTGAAACACTAAAATTTTGTAAGTTATTGTAAATGTTAGTTCGAAAGTCTATAGATAATCGAAAGTCTATAGATAATATGTTGTATAATTTGAATTTATGTAATATGTTAATAATATGGTAACTTTATTTTATTTAACTTGTGTGCAGTTTTCGTGAATGGAAAATTTTGCAAAGACCCAAACCTTGCAAAAGTAGAAGATTTTTTTACTTCAGGTCTTAATGAAAGTGGAAAAGTAGTGAGGCAAAAGTATGGTTATTCTGTGCATATTGTTGATGTAAACAATATGCCAGGACTCAACACTCTGGGCATTTCTATAATTCGTGCTGATTTCGAACCAAAGGGTCTTATCCCACTTCACACGCACTCTCGAGCTACTGAACTCATAACTATCTTGGAGGGTACACTTTATGCGGGATTTCTTGTACCTTATGAAAATAACTTCTTTAAGAGTCGTCTCTTTTCTAAAATCTTGAATCCTGGTGATGTGTTTGTGATTCCACAAGGACTTATTCACTTCCAATATAATGTTGGACGGTCAAATGCTACTATACTTGCTACTTACAATAGTCAAAATCCTGGATTCGCCATGATTCCTAATATAATCTTTGCTTCTGATCCACCTATTATCGATGATGCTCTAGCCAAAGGTTTTCAGCTTGATAAGAAAGTGATTAAACAACTTCGAAAGAAATTTGCCTAGGTTATGTCACTAGAATTATAATTATGTACTAAATAAATTTTTCATATGTTATATGTCATTACAAATGTTGTTGTATGTTGAATAATTCACCTAGGATGATCACTTGTTTGTTGTTTGTTTCTAATTGTTTATGTTCTTCCATCATGTAATTTAGGTCTTTTATTACTAAATCAATATTTGAAGAAGCTATGTAGATCCTTGCAAATGTAATAAAAATAAGTAATTATATATATCCTGTGATGTGATATTTAGTAGCTTCATTTATTTAAATCTCAAACGTTGAAATATGTCATTAAATTTTGAAAAAAGGCTTATCTATGTCATCTGTTAAAAGTTTGGCTCATCTATGTCATTTCCGTTTAAGAAAAGGTTCATCTATGCCATTATTTGTCAACTGAAAACAGTTCCGATTTTGCAAACTATTTCTTACACATGGTCAAATATGATTCGGTCACGTAATTGATTAAATCATTTTTTAAAAAGGGAAAAGGCTTAAATATGCCATCAAACTTTGAGAAAAGACTCATCTATGTCATCCGTTAAAAATTTAGCTCCTCTATGCCATTTCAGTTAACAAATGATGGCATGGATGAGCCTTTTCTCAAACGAAAATGGCATAGATGAGCCAAATTTTTAACAGATGACATAGATTAACCTTTTCTCAAAGTTTGATGACATATTTGAGCTTTTTTCCTTTTTAAAATAACAATTTGCCAAAGCGACAGTTAAGATGGAACACATAGAGAGTAATTATTAGCAAAAACAAAATTAGGACAACATTCTTAGATTTACAATTGATCAATCCTGATCTTTTCTAATTTTTCCAAACTTTTATGCAAAATGTACCAATTCACTAACCTTTGATTTTTTGTTAAGGTATTTAAATTTGATAATTAAGTATTTATTTCCAAATGTGCTTTGAGTTGTGAATAAGTTGACCACTAATTAGAGTAAAAAACCATCACAAGATTCTTGATTAATTGTTACTTCTTGAACTGGACCTTGCATTTTAAAATGAGAAGATTATCTTGACTTCCATTTTTAGCAAATGACTAAGATGGGCAAAAGGGATATTAAAATTGACCACATCGAACTATAAACGCGCATTTGATCATGAAAATTAAATATTTTATTTATTTTATTTAAAATTTTTGAAGCTGGAGTTGAAACTGAAGGTGTGGTTGATCATATTATTTGCAAGAAAATTTAGAATTTGAATGTACTTTTTCTAAATATGATTCATACCCCAAACTTCTAAGAACTAATAAAATTACCTGACTTGACTAATTTACCTTAAACATACAATTGAATCTACTCTAAAAGAGTAATATCTCAAAATAGATAGTAACATAATGCCATAAATTAGATTCCATATACGAGCTACTACATACTATATATTACAAAAAGAAATTTCACTATATTTGAAATTTTTGAAGTTGTAGTTGAAGATGGAGTTGTATTTGGCGCCTATAGTTTTTGCAAATAATATTTGGTTGTTTGAATGTATATTTCCTAAAAAAATATAAAATATAATTTAAATGGAAAATTTTGAATGAAATTTTAAAAGAAAAATAGAGTGAAAGTGAAAAATGTGAAAAAAAGGTTTTGGATGTTTTCTAATAGAATTTTTATGATCAAATATTGATTTTCAAATAAAGTGAAAAAAATGAAAAATTCTCATGACTAAACAGATTCTTAGTTGGAGCTCTAATACAGATATCAAACACCATATTAAAACGAAAAAAAATGCTCTAGGCATGTGCAGTGAGTAATTGTGATTGATTAATGGTTACATCTTGAACTACAACTTGGATTTTAAAAATGAGAAAATTACTAAGACAACTATAAATAGCACTAGACATCTCTCTGGAAAAAGAAAAAAAGTATAACAAGCTCAATTAAGCAAAAAAAAACTTGTTTCAAAATTAATTGAAAGTACACTTTGCTACAAATTAACAATTAGCATGAGGTGGTTAATAACAATTTTAGTCATTGCTGCTTTCTTTTCATCTCATCAATTAGCTAATGCCTATGATGTCAACCCTCTACAAGACATATGTGTTGCAGTTGAAGACTTCAACACTTCTGGTAAATCATCTTTTTATAGTCATGACAACTTTTTAAGTTACACATTTGGTCGATCGATCAACGCTTACTACATCAAAAATGATCGTTAGCGGCAATTAATTAATGGCAGTTGCTTAATTACCATTAAATATGTATTTTTAGTGGCAATTAACACTCTTAGTAAATGTTCCTAAAGTCTATAGCGGCATTGAATCTAACGACAATTAACTAATGTCGATAAAAACTTTAGCACTCTTTGTTAATGTGCATATTTATTGCCGCTAAAAACTATTTTTATTGTGTAGTGAGCCATATATACATAAATTAGACATAAATATATATATAGTGTATGTATGTTATATATTTGTCGACTATTATTTTGGGTGGAAGCTATACAGTATAAAAATACTTTTGTTTTGTAATTGAGAAATCTTGAAACGCTAGTGGTGCACGGTTCAAAGAAAGTCGATAGATAATGTGTCAAACACTTATACTACTTTTACAGAAATTTTCACCAATTTCTTCCTTTTTAGGACCTCTCTTTAGTAATAGACTTCTTAGACTACAATTTAATTTATTTTTTTTAACAAACTGAAAGGCTAAAATTTTGTAAGTTATTGTTAATGTTAATTAGACAACAGTCTGATGTTTTATTTATAAGATTAAAAAATATATGAGAAAAATATGAGACCCAAATATAACAATTATAAGAATAATTTTCTAATAGTTGCTCAACTTTTAAAAATAGGGACGAAATCGAAGTGGTACATATAATGTCCACTTGAGTACATGTTTGAACCCATGATGTGCACATAACTATCACATCGCACGCTAAGCTCTTACCACTAAACTAAAGCCCTTAAGCTTAATTAGTTCTCTTTCTTTTCCCCTATTTTAAACAATATGCTGTATAATTTTAATTTATGTAATGTGTTAGCTCTCAACATCTTTAATAATATGCTAACTTAATACAATTTATTTTCTCTTGTGTAGTTTTTGTGAATGGAAAGGTTTGCAAAGACCCAAACCTTGCAAAAGCAGATGATTTTTTTACTTCAGGTTTTAATTTAAGTGGAGAAGTAGTGAATAAAAAGTATGGTTACTCTGCAAAAATTGTGGATATAAACAACATGCCTGGGCTCAACACTCTAGGCATTTCTATAGCTCGTGCTGATTTCGAACCAAAGGGTTTTATTCAATTTCACACACACCCTCGAGCTACTGAAATCATAACTATCTTGGAGGGTACAATATATGTGGGATTTCTTTTACCTGATGAAAAAAATTTCTTTAAGAGTCGTCTCTTTGCTAAAATCTTGAATCCTGGTGATGTGTTTGTGATTCCACAAGGGCTTATTCACTTCCAGTATAATGTTGGACGTACAAAGGCTACTGTATTTGCTAGTTTCAACAGTCAAAATCCTGGATTCATCATGATTCCTAATATAATGTTTGCTTCTGATCCACGTATTCTGGACGATGTTCTTGCCAAAGGTTTTCAGCTTGATAAGAAAGTGATTAAACTACTTCGAAAGAAATTTGCCTAGGTTATGTCACTAGAATTATAAATTATAATTATGTACTAAATAAATTCTCCTAGGTTATATGTTATTACAAATGTTGTTGTATGTTTCTAATTCTTTATGTCCTTTCCATCATGTAATAAGGTCTTTTATAACTAAATAAATATTTGAAGAAGCTATGTAGATTCTTGCAAATGTAATAAAAATAAGTAATTATATGCTGTGATGTGATATTTAGTATAGCTTCATATATTTAAATTCTAAATGTTCAAATATGTTATTGGTCTTTGAGAAAAGGCTTAACTATGTCATTCGTTAAAAGTTTAGCTCATATATGCCATTTTCGTTTGAGAAAAGACTCATCTATGCCATTATTTAATTTGTTAGCTGAAAATAGTTCCGATTTTGCAAAGCTATTTTTTACACATGGTCAAATATGATTCGGCCACATCACTAAATTAAATCATTTTTTAAAAAGGAAAAATGCTCAAATATGCCATTTCCGTTTGGGAAAAGACTCGTCTATGTCATCCGTTAAAAGTTTGGCTCATCTATGCCATTTCAGTTAATAAATAGTGGCATGGATGAGCCTTTTCTTTAATGAAAATGTCATTTAGATGAGCCAAACTTTTAACAGATGACATGGATGAACCTTTTTCTCAAAATTCGATGGCATATTTGAACCTTTTCCTTTTCTAAAACGACAATTTGCTGAAGCGACAATTAAGATGGGGCGGATGGAGTAATTATTAGCAAAAACAAAATTAGGACAACATTCTTAGATTTACAATTGATCAATCGTGAACTTTTCTATTTTTTCCAAACTTTTATGCAAAATGTACCAATTTACTAACCTTTGATTATTTGTTAAATTTGATAATTAAGTATTTATTTCCAAAAGTGCTTAGAGTTGTGAATAAGTCGACCATTGATTAGAGTAAAAAGCCATCACAAGATTCTTGATTAATTATTACCTCTTGAACTGGACCTTGCATTTTAAAATGAGAAAATTACCTTGACTTCCATTTTTAGCAAATGACTAAGATGGGCAAAAGGGACATTAAAAATGATCACATCCTACAATAAACATGCATTTGATCATGAAAATTAAATATTTTTTTATTTTATTTAAAAAATTTGAAGTTGGAATTGTAACTGAAGTTGTGGTTGGCCATAGTTTTTGCAGCGATTATTTAGAATGTAAATGTACTTTTTCTAAATATGATTTATACCCCAAACTTTTAAGAATTAGTAAAATCACCTATCTTCACTAATTTACTTGAAGTATACAATTGAATATGCTCTTAAAGAGTAATATCTCAAAATAGATAGTTACATAATGTCATAAATTATATTTCATATACAAGTTATTACATACTATTACAGCCCCCCCCCCCTCTTAATTTAAATTTTTTGAAGTTGTAGTTGAAGATGGAGTTGTGTTTGACTATAGTTTTTGCAAATAATATTTGATTATTTGAATGAACTTTTCCTTAAAAAAAACATGAAATATAGTTTAAATGAAAATTTTCCAATCTATCTATATATATATAATAGGAGAGGTGAAAACTTATACGTGTCAACACCACAAAAAACAGAATTTATGAATTATTAAAATTAATTTAAATTCTAAAAATAAAAATTTCAAACACTAAAAAAGAAAAACTGAAAATGTACTACCAATCTAATTTTACTATTACTTTAACTTATTAGGGTTTTTTTAAATTCAAATTTTAAAATAATTCTAAAAATAGGGTGTGTGATTCCTTTTTTGGTGGGAAGTTATCACACTTTTAATTTGAATAATAATAATTATATAAATATTTTTTTTTGTACGGTTATTTTAATTATTTTTTTGGGAAGTTATCATAATTTTAATTTGAATAATAATAATAATAATAATAATCTTCTTTTAAAATTCTTTTCAAAGTCTTTTATAGAATTATTTAAATTTTGAATTTAGAAGTTAATTAGTTTTAAAAGATAAAGATGTAAAATTTTAATTTTAATTCAAACATCTTTTAATAATCTATCTATATATAATAGGAGAGGTGAAAATGTATACGTGTCAGCATCACAAAAAACAGAATTTATGAATATAAGGTTTGAGTCGCGGATTTTCAATTTTCTTTCAAGTTCATTTGCTCACCTGTTAGTGGGATCGAAGTGGAATCGCTCTTTGCTTGTCGTCTCAGGTCGCTGCTCTATAAAAGGCAAACACTCTTTATATCTGTTCGTTTTAAGTTTTGGTTGGATTTTCCTTGAACGTAGGGTTGTTTGTGTTAATTTTTAGAGCCGTGTTCTGACTAGATTAGTGTTGTATTGCTTCAGATATGTTTATCTCTTTGTGAAAATGTTTAGGATACTTCAAGTTAGTTTATGGTCAAAAAGTTTACCCATTAATTAATTATTATTATTTTAACTATTGTTTGTCTCAATACTAGTATAATCTTCTCTTGATTTTTGTTCCTATATTGGATGGTATGTACAGAATTCATCTTGAATTAATATCTATCAAGATAATCTTTAATGTCTTATTCATTGTTAGACTAGTCAGGGTGTGATAATATGTGTTAAGTTTGGTTGATTTATTTATTATTATGCTGATTTGAGTCCTAATTTGGTTGAATCATGATAATTTTTTCTTGAAATGCCTTCAAATCTGTAGTCATCTACCTATTTTACCAACTTGAAATGCTAAGGTATAGGTGTGGGGACATGTTGCCTATTATTAATAGCTTTGTAGTGATGTTAAAATTCTAGATTCAATAATGGTGTCAACATAGTGGGTATTCACTTTATCAAAAGCAGTAGCTTTAACATTATTTTTCTTTAGTTCAGTTTATAGTTGATAACTTTGTCTTTGTAATTGCATATTGGTGTTAATTGTTTACTTGCATTTTCTAAAATGAGTAGCTTATGTAAATCCACGGTTAATTTTCCCCTAAAAGCTATGATATTTTCCTAACATGGGTGGTCATTTTCCTTCCTTGCTTATTATGAAATATTGGTAGGAATCTAATTGTTTTTTTTTCACCCCTTTGTTAAGCTACTATTATTATTTTTTCTATCTTTCATGTTGCACTGCTTCTTTCCCTTTATTTTTTTCTTCTTCTTTTCTTCTTAAATATTTTATTTGGATGGTAGTCTTGAGTTCTTGACCGAGAGTTAAGTCTACTTTGTTAAAATGATATTATCTTGCTAGTACGCTAAAATCTAGCAATACTCGAAAAGGCCTCAACTCAACCCATTTAGTTTGGTAGCCGATCTTGTTAGTTTGGTTAGTATTAACTCTTTGTTTGTATAAGACTTGAGCTTGTCTAAACGGTGCATTTAGCTTATTATCTCCATGGATTAATATGATATGTTTTAGTTAAATTCATGTTTGCATTTGAGCACGTTAGTGATAAGTTAATCATAAAATTTGCTACTAATTCCTAGTAAGATTAAATTGAATTTGTCTAGGCCATGCATGATTAACTCCTCTCAAATTATGATTTTAATTTCTTGTGCAAAATGAATTCATCTATCTATTAGCTAATTTTGTGCAAATAATTTAGGCATACAAGTTATGTGAATTATTTACTAGTAAAATTGTTTGTATGCATTTATTAATTGCTAAATGTCCCTTTCTCGCGTATTAATCTAACAGACTCCATTTCCACCCTTGCATCTCTTTTATTTGTTGGGATGAACCCAACAACTCTCCGAGTCAGCCCTATGCCAAGTGTCACGAAAAGGAAATATAAATACAGGCCTCGAAAGTCAAAACGCAGATTCAAGGAGCTGATATACAACTATATACGAGGGAGGAAGTGGGCCAAAAGCCCAAAAATACATCAACAACAACTCACCTTTTATGAACTCTAACTTTAGAATTGTTAATTAACTTAGTTGAATTCCCCAAAAGATGAACTATATTCTTTGTGTTGGATTTATTTTAGTAAAATTTCTTCTTTTTTATTTTAATCAACTCTTGTGTTCTTTATTTACTTAATCAAATATTTTTTTTAGTCGAAACTTTTCACTTATCTTTAATTAATTTAAAAATAGGTTTTTTGCCTACTTAATGAAATTGGTTTAAGTTATAATCTTTAAAGTGATTCAATTAAACACTTACATGATCTATTTTTAAAGTTTTAACCTTAATCTATTTGTAAAAAATATAATCTTAATTTATTATTTTATTTTATTTTAAAAAAAGTTATAGTTACTTCTTATTTATTTCAAATGTTCAAGTTGCCTTCCACTTTTCCAAAAAAAGAAGAAGTCTTTATTTAATCATTTTTACAAAGAGTTAGTCAAATATCTTTCAAATCGTTGGATAACCGTACGTTAGCGGCTACTTTAAGTGCTAATACCTTCTTAAAGTGGAAATAAGAACCTCTTACCCATTTTCTCTAAATTTTTAAAGACTTAATCTGTTAGAGTCTTTTTAAATTAAGTTTTCTTAATTTCTTTAAAAAAATTAAGAAGCGACTCTTTTTCTAAGTATTTTTGCTGAATTGTTTTATACTTAGAACATTTCAAAAAGTGATTTTTCTATAGATAGTGAAATCACGACATAACAATAATGATAATAATAATCTATCTATATATAATAGGAGAGATGAAAATGTATACGTGTCAGCACCACAAAAAACAGGATTTATGAATTATTAAAACTAATTTAAATTCTAAAAATAAAAATTTCAAACTCTAAAAAAGAAAAACTGAAAATGTACTACCAATCTAATTTTACTATTACTTTAACTTATTAGGTTTTTTTAAATTCAAATTTTAAAATAGTTCTAAAAAATATGGTGTGTGATTCCTTTTTTGGTGGGAAGTAATCACACTTTTAATTTGAATAATAATAATAATAATCTTCTTTTAAAACTCTTTTCAAAGTCTTTTATAGAATTATTTAAATTTTGAATTTAGAAGTTAATTAGTTTTAAAAGATAAAGATGTAAAATTTAAATTTTAATACAAACATTTTAAATAATAATAATAATAATATAATAATAATAATAAAAGGAACTACATTATTATCTTTTAAAAAAATAGTACAAACTAACTGTCAAATCTTCTATATCTTTTAAGCACCACAAAAACAGAAACAATTTTTACATTAAAAAGGAGAAAAAGATTGACATTATAGAAAGAGCAACTTACAAAAATAACTATAGTTTTAGGGTTATTAAATTGGAATAGCTATAAGTATGATATTTATCAAAAATGACTATAGTTTATGTCATAATCTAGCTGTATTTTAGTTTATTTAATACATTGATATAGTTATACTTGTAATACATTAAATAAGGTAATTTCTATTATTAGAACTGACTGCCCTTAAATTACGCTCCTCAAATTCTCAACTTCCCATTATTAAATTAACAATACATAATTACCTATTAAAGAGTTTTTATTTGCTTACTGATTGTTTTTTTTTTAATTTAATAAATAAATACTCGGGTATTAAAATCATTATGAATAAAATATGTACACATTTATGTGAACTAATGGCCAATTTTATGAACCAAAAAAATCCTTTCATATACAACTTTATAAATCTATAATTCCATTATAAACAAACTAACTTATGCTATTGATTTTCGATGATAATAGCTAAACTAAAACATATATATTAAGTTAGAAATATAAATACTAAAATAAATAAATACAATTAACTAACATACAAATACAAATGAATATATTGGTTTAATATATATACATACAAAAATAATGGATATTAACTAAATATATACAAAAAGTACATGAATATTAATCAATGAGCAATACAAATGAATACATTGATTTATATACATACAAAAATACATGAATAATAACTAAATATACACAAATAAAAACATTGATACTACCAATTGAAAAATATAAATACTACAATATATATATATATAGTTAACTAACATACAAATGAATACATTGAATTAAAATATATTTATCCAAAAATACATGTATATTAACCAATGGGCAATGACTAATTGAGAAAGATGTTGAACAGACAAGACAATGTATATATATGAATTGGAATGAAATTTGAAAAAAAAGTAACATTGATTTAGGAATATAGAAAGAGAAAGCTTTGGAGATGGTAAACATAGGGAACAATAACCATAAAACATGTCTGAAAATAAATGATTAAGTGATAGTAGCATATTTGTTATTTATTATTTAAATAAATCTATAATAAATTTAAAAAATATACTATAGCTATATGTCTTAAATATATAAGAAACTTTGCCATTTCCTGTAGTTTTACCTTAAATAAATTACTAAGACTACTATAAATAGCACTAGACAAAGCCCAATTAAGCAATAAAAAACTTTTTTCAAAATTAATTGAAAGTAAACTTTTCTACAAATTAACAATTAGCATGAGCTGGTTAATAACAATTTTAGTCATTGCTGCTTTCTTTTCATCCCGATTAGCTTATGCCTATGATCCCAACCCTCTACAAGACTTTTGTATTGCAGTTCAAGACTCCAACACTTCTGGTAAATCATCCTTTTATAGTCATGATAATTTTTTAAGTTACACATTTGGTCGATCGGCCAACGATAGACATATATATAAATTAGACACTAATTTATGTATATTGTACATATGTTATATATTTGTTGAATAATATTTCAGATTATAATTATACAGTATAAAAACACCTTTTATTTTGTAATGGATCGAGAAATTTTGAAAGACTAGTGACGCACGGTTTAAAAAAAGTCGATGGATAATGTGCCAAACACTTCTGCTTTTACAGAAATTTTCACCAATAATTGTTCCTTTTCAGGATATTTATTTAGTAAATGACCATCTTTTTAATTTTACTTGTAGCTTATAGACTTCTTAGACTATAGTCTAAAGTCTAAAGATATTTGTTAAACAAACTGAAAGGCTATTAGACAACAGTCTGATGTTTTATCCATAAGATTTAGAAACATATGAGAAAAGCATTAGATCCGGATGTAACGATTGTAAGAATAATTTTCTAATATTTGCAACTTTTAAAAATAGGAACGAAATCGAAGTGGTACAATTATGTCCACTTAAGTACAGAACCCATGATGTGCACATGATTGGCACATCACGCGCTAAACTCTTACCACTAGACAAAAGCCCTTAGGCTTAACTAATTCTCTTTCTTTTCCCCTATTTTAAACCATATGTTGTATAATTTGAATTTATATAATTTGTTAGCTCTTAATATCTTTAATAATATGCTAACTTAATTCATTTTATTTTCACTTGTGTAGTTTTTGCGAATGGAAAGATTTGCAAAGACCCAAAGCTTGCAAAAGCAGATGATTTTTTTACTTCAGGTTTTAATGAAAGTGGAGAAGTAGTGGATAAAAAATATGGTTATTCTACAAAAATTGTGGATATAAACAATATGCTAGGGCTCAACACTCTGGGCATTTCTATAGTTCGTGCTGATTTCGAACCAAAGGGTCTTATCCAATTTCACACGCACCCTCACCTCAAGCTACTGAAATCATAACTATCTTGGAGGGTACAGTTTATGCAGGATTTCTTCTACTTCTATCTAATGAAAATAATATCTATAAGAGTCGTCTCTTCGCTAAAATCTTGAATCCTGGCGATGTGTTTGTGATTCTACAAGGGTTTATTCACTTCGTGTATAATGTTGGAAGTACAAAGGCTACTGTATTTGCTAGTTTCAACAGTCAAAGTCCCGGATTCATCGTGATTCCTAATATAATTTTTGCTTCTAGATTATGTCACTACAAATGTTGTTGTGTATGTAGAAGAAATTCACCTACGATGATCACTTCTTTGTTGTGTGTTTCTAATAGTTTATGTTCTTCCATCACGTAGTAAGGTATTTATTATTAAATATATAGTTGAAGAAGCTATGCAGGTTCTTGAAAATGTGTAATAAATACACCTTTATATAGCACCTAAGTTTTTTTTTTGTTTTGGTGATTCAATCTATGATCGATTTAAAATTCATGGACCATTCAGAAACATCATAATTAGGATGATATAACATTAAAATTGTGAAGGGCGAGATGGTAAATGCAATGTTATAATAAAACTCAAGGAAATTGATCAGATCTAAACAAGTGGTGAATCATATGTGATTTAGTTTCATACAAAACAAATAACCTTATCAGGGTTTGACGTGCCATCAATTTTCTTGAAAGAGAAGGGTGCTTTCGGGGAACTTGGACATATATAAGTTTTTTTTTCTTCTTTTCCAAATTCAAAATACTCTTCATAGAATATATAGGTTGTCGATTTTATTGATCACAAGAAGTATCAATCAACAAGAATGTGATACTGAATTAAGGTAATATATCAACTTCTAATTTTTCTTTTATTTTAAGTGAGCAAGGTAAAATAGATGAATGAGGTTTATATGTCACAAACAAGTTATTATCAATGTGGCTATTTTCAAGAAAGAATAATTAAGTCTATCAAATAAGTAATTAACAACAAAAAGAAACCATTGGGACTACTGGAAAAAAAAAAGAGTTCCTTGTAGGGATTTTAATTCCAAAGTTAAATGCATATAGGTAAAAACTAAAGAAAATAATAAAGTGCAACTTATGCTATATATATATTTTTTTATCAAGTTTTGATATTTCGTGCATTTTTTTGTATTGTAATTTCTAGGATTTGATCGCAAGTTCAGTCTAAGCTCATATACATAGTTTGTAAAAATATTTGTATAAACCAAAAGTCCTCATTTTTAACAAACTTAAATGACCAAAACAGATCGGAAGTATATTTTCGAGATTACTTTAAACCTACTCTAAATATAAGGGCTATTTTCGTCAGTTTCTCGTAAAGTTATCTACACACTTCAACTTAAAAAATAAAAATAAAAAATAGTGACAACTATATATCTCTAAATAGGCTCAGATTTTTCAGTATAAATTCATCACATGTGATTAGCTATTATATTAATCATCCCTAAAAAAAAAAATAAGTTTTCAATGGCTTTTTGCCAATTAACAATTATTCTAGTCACTTTTAGTCTTATTTCTTCCTTTGGTTCTTCCTTTGATCCAAACCCTTTTCAAGATTTTTGTGTTGCAGCTACTGATTCCAATGATGCAGGTAAATTACCACTTCAATCTACTAACATTTATTATGAACAGTTATCTGTAGTTATATAGTTCGATGATATGATAATAATATAAAAATTCCTTCATATTATTGGTGAGACATTTAGTATCAGGATAAAAGAAATAATTCTAGGATAAAATACGAAATAATCTTATCTCGTGTTTGGTTGAAATTTTTGATTTCATGTTAAAGTAATCTTGGGATTATTTTATGTTTTAATCTTGGCAATACCATATTCAAATCATACAAAACAATCAAATGACAAATATGCCCTTTTTCCAAAGCCCTTTATCAAGGTCCTTTAAGAAAGCTAAGGTTATAATTGGAAATAGAAACTTATTCAAATTGTCCTGTTTCAAATCAAACACATGTTTTGAATAGTACACCATATATTTAATTTTTAATTCAATAAATATTACAATTCGCACATTATATTTCTGTATATTGTCCTTGAATCAAACGTTCCTTCGATGTATAGAAGTTAAACTCTTTTCCTTTTTTCCAGTGTTCGTGAATGGAAAATTTTGCAAGGATCCCAAATTGGCCACAACAGACGATTTCTTTCTTGCGGGACTTAACGTTAGTGGAAATCCTTTGCCAGGACTTGGATCATTTGTAAATTTAGTTGATATAAATCGTCTTACAGGACTCAACACTCTAGGAATTTCACTTATTCGTATTGATTTTGCACCATATGGCCTAATTCCACCTCACACACACCCTCGTGGCACGGAAATTATTGTTGTCTTAGAGGGTACGCTCTACGTTGGATTTTTGGCCCCGGACACTTCAAATCCATTAAGAACTAAATCTTTTACAAAAATAGTGAATAAAGGGGATGTATTTGTGTTCCCACAAGGATTAATTCATTTTCAATATAATATTGGAGATACAAATGCAACTGTTTTTGGTGCTTTGAATAGTCAAAATGCTGGGTTAATTGTGGTTGGGAGTGAATTATTTGGATCAAATCCACCACTTGTGGATGATGTTCTTTCAAAAGCATTTCAATTGGACAAGAAAATGGTGAAACAACTTCAAGGATTGTTCTCTTAGTACGTAGCTTGGTTTGTTGGCTATCTGAACTTTCATCTTGTTGATGAAGATTCGATTCCCCTCCTTGTAATCTTCCTGAACCCCGTTTCCCCTTCCTCTAATAATCCCAATTTAAATTATTAAAAGGGATATATACCAAGTGGGGACTATTGGTTGTTTCGTAATATGTATTTGTTATCGATTAATTTTGTAATGTTTGAGAGATAACTAAGAAAGTTTGGAATAATCACGTTGATGTTCTTGGCCAAAATTCATGATGAATAATTATAATTTGTTATTAAAACAAATCTTTGTCAATTTTAAATAAGAAATCCTGAGAATCATCGTAACTCTTGGCTATATATATGTAAGACAAACAAATTTGACTATCTCCATCTAGTGAGAGGTCGTTGATTGGAATAATCCACAAAATTATTATTTGTTTTTTTTTAGAGGAAGAGGATTAAAAAGTCGAAAGGAAAAGATTGAATCTAGTAATATCAGTAACGTTTATATATCATAATTAGTCAGAAAAGAGCAAACTAAAACAAATTGATCAGACCACGTAACTGATAATACATGTTCACATTATGGAAAACAAAATAGCAAATTAATTAAACAACTTTAGTTTTTATATTTGTTTTGTTGTACTCTTAGATTTAGATTGATTTCTAAGCCTTGTATACATAAGGGTGACTAATTAATTGATATAGTCCTAAATCATAGACTGATTAGGATCTTGAATTGAAACTTCTGGAGAAGGAGGTGGATGGGGCTTGTGTTTGTGATGATGATGGTGGTGGTGGTGGTGGTGATGGTGATGGTGATGATGGTGGTGGTGGTGGTGATGATGGTGGTGTGGAGGAGTTGGCGGTGAAGGTGGTGGAATAGTTGGGGCTTCTACCGGAGGTGGTGGAATAGTTGGGGCTTCTACCGGAGGTGGTGGAATAGTTGGGACTTCTACCGGAGGTGGTGCACTACCTGGGGCTTCTACCGGAGGTGGTGAACTACCTGGGGCTTCTGCCGGAGGTGGTGAACTACCTGGGGCTTCTCCCGAAGGTGGTGAGCTACCTGGGGCTTCTCCCGGAGGTGGTGAGCTACCTGGGGCTTCTACCGGAGGTGGTGAGCTACCTGGGCCTTCTACCGGAGGTGGTGAGCTACCTGGGACTTCTACCGGAGGTGGTGAGCTACCTGGGGCTTCTACTGGAGGTGGAGTAACCGGGGTTTCTTCTGGAGGTGGTGGAGTAACCGGGGTTTCTTCTGGTGGTGGTGGAGTACCCGGGGTTTCTTCTGGAGGTGGAGTAACCGGGGTTTCTTCTGGAGGTGGTGGAGTAACCGGGGTTTCTTCTGGTGGTGGTGGAGTACCAGGGGTTTCTTCTGGAGGTGGGGTAACCGGGGTTTCTTCTGGAGGTGGTGAACTACCTGGGACTTCTTCCGGTGGTGGTGGAGTAACCGGGGTTTCTTCTGGTGGTGGTGGAGTACCTGGGGTTTCTTCTGGTGGTGGTGGAGTAACCGGGGTTTCTTCTGGAGGTGGTGGAGTAACCGGGGTTTCTTCTGGTGGTGGTGGAGTACCAGGGGTTTCTTCTGGAGGTGGGGTAACCGGGGTTTCTTCTGGAGGTGGTGAACTACCTGGGGCTTCTACTGGAGGTGGTGAACTACCTGGGGCTTCTTCCGGCGGTGGTGGAGTAACCGGGGTTTCTTCTGGTGGTGGTGGAGTACCTGGGGTTTCTTCTGGTGGTGGAGTAACCGGGGTTTCTTCTGGAGGTGGTGGAGTAACCGGGGTTTCTTCTATAGGTGGTGGACTACCTTGGGTTTCTTCTGGAGATGATGCACTACCTGGGGTGTCTTCTGGAGATGGTGAAATAACCGGACTTGCCACATCTGGAGCTTCAGCTTGAGAAGGAGGGATTGGAAGATCTTGAAAAGAAGGTGAAATATTTCTTGGAATTTTTTTATCAAGTAGGATATCTAGATGATCATCATCAACATTAGGTCCATTTCTAAAGAAGTAATCTCTTCTCAAGGAGAGAGTTGGAGTAAAAAGCAAGACAAGGCCAAGGAGAAGACAAAGATGTGAATGTGAAATAGTCATTTTTTGAATCACTAATGAATTGTGCTAATGATACTTCAATGGTGAAAAACTATGAAGAAAACAATGACTTATATAGTGGAAGTGTGTTCAATGGAATTATATTATGCATTATCTCCTCTTTGTATTGTATTTACTTGCATTTGCTCAACCTTGACCCAAATCTAGTTTAGAGCATTGGTAGCATTTAAGTACAAGTACATGAGTCCAATTTATTTGTCATTTTTTTCATTTATAGTCTAAAGAGAACATAAATTAAATAGATATAATTTGACTAAATTATCATTTTTTTTCTTTAATCTCAATTTAATATTACTTTATTTTTTCGTTTTATTAATTTCTCTCCATATTTATTAAGGAAAAGGTGCAAATTAATAATTTAATTTTCTAAAATAACAATAATTTTAGATCAATTATTTTAAATATGTACTATAACTAGAATGGATTAAAGAACGTGTTTTCAAATGTTTAGTTATATTGAAGAAATTTTACGGCCAATGTATAAGACTTTTTTTTTTTTTTTTGGGGGGGGTGTAGTGTGAACTCATGGTAGAAATCTGGTTGAAATATTGATGGTTGTGTGAAAAGGAGTTGGGTCAAACTTCAAAGTTAACGAAATAATAAAAGAAGAAAGAAATAATATGATTTTAAGAATTTTGTTCTTTGATGACAAATTTCCTACAATATAATTAGTCAAATAGAAATTTGAAAAGAGTAATTAAACTTTAATGCTACAAACGGTTTAACAAGATTGCATATTATAGATGTCATTAGTATCTTTTATTCCCTTTATTTTAATTTATTTGATATTTTTAGGGAAACTTATATAACTTTCACTAGTTTAGGAGTTAATTACTTAGATACACTCTAGTTTGTAATATCACGAATCTTACCAGATTGTGTTGCGTCTAGATACGTTCAAATACGTGTATCTCGGGATACATGAGGTCAAAATTAGTCTGATTTGTTCTAGACAGATTGTATCTAAGTGGATTCGCATGTATCTGGAATACATAACAAATTTCACTTGCCTCCCTCCCATCTCGCTAGCCACTCTTCTATGTATCTGGTATCTAAGATACATGCGAATCACACTAGATACATACAGATACATGTATCTAGTATGTATCCAGTGTGATTCACATGTATCTAGAATACATAATAAATCTCGCTCGCCTTCCTTCCCATCTCGCTCGCCTCTCTCCCTATTTTAACATATCTGGTAGCAAACATACAAGTATCTTCCTCAATATATGATAGAAAACTCTTAATTAGTGGTAAGATACGTAATATTTTGAAAGTTAAGTTAATAATAGTATACATAGTAGTGGAGTATGTCTAATTATGTAGTTTCTCCCTTCTTCTTTTTTTACTTTTCGAGATTCAAACTTTTTAATTTTGATTGTACATTTGGACATTGAATCTTTTAGTTTTTCAAAATAAAATTTACACATTTAGAAATTATGTAAAAGATACTATTTCCTCCGTTCCTTTTTACTTGTCATAATTTCCTTCTTGAGAATCAAACGATATAAGCTTTTGGCCAAGATTTTAATATATATTTTTTCATCATATTAATATAAGAACAATTGCAACTTATAGTACTTTACATATAATTTAGTTAAGTAGAAAATATATATGTTAACATTTGACACGGACCATGCTATGATATATATGATGTCTGTTTCATCATTTTTTCAAGACTTGTGTCAAATTTTTTAGTTGAGTTTTCGAAGTGACTTTCTAACTAAGAAATCCCTGTTAATACTCCCCCTTCTCATTTTTAATTAACTATCAGTATAAATTTTTAAAATGATTATTATATTAGAATAATTATTTTGAGCTCAACTGATTATTAATTTGAAATGAACGGAGTATGATCTTATAGTGGAGAGATAAGGCCAAAATTATAGCGACTTGGACGATAACCTTGAGAGGAATTAAAATTAATGTCAATGAACAAAAATTAATCATATAATGCTTCTTTCGATTTTTTATTTTTATTTTTTTAAAAAAAATATAAGATACAATTAGCCCCCAAAAGTGTTCACTATAGTCTCATGAATCTAAATGATCTCCGTCAAGTAAATCGCAATTTATACTTATATTTATAATAGGGTATAGTACAAAATTTACTTTGATTAGGAATTTAAAAACTTATTTTCATACGAATTTGACCACAAACTCTAAATAATTTAAGTTTTTTGCTTCAACTTTGAATTACTCCTTGAATTTTTTATTTTTTTTTATAGAAATCTCACTATTTTAGGAGCTAATTACTTAGATACACTCTAGTTTGCAATATTACGAATCTTATTAGATTTTGGTGCGTCCAGATAAATGTATCTTGATATACACGCAGTCAAAATTAGGTGTAATTTGTTCCAGATACACTGTATCCAAATAGATTTGCATGTATCTTGGATTCATAGTCAAATCTTGTTCACCTCCCTCGTCTCCCTCCCATCTGGCTCGCCAATCCCTATGCATCTGGTATCACAGATACATGTGGATCACACTAGATACATACAAAAACATGTATGTAGTGTGTATCTAGTGTGATTCACATGTATTTGGGATACATAATTATCTCGCTTGCCTATCTCCCTGTTTTAGTGTATCTAGTATCAAAATACATGTATCTAGATGTATCTTCCTCAATATATGATAAAAAACTCTTAATTAGTAGTAAGATGCGTAATTATTTAAAAGATAGGTAGAATTAATATATATATATGATATAAATGTATGTCTAATAAGATAGTTTTCCCTTCTAATGAAGATCCATGTGATACTCGTTCTGTGATTAAAATATTTACTACAACAAAAGCCAATTTCTAAGCCTTGTATACATAAGGGTGACTAATTAATTGATATGGTCCGAAATCATAGACTGATCAGTATCTTGAATTGAAACTTCTGGAGAAGGCGGTGGTTTGTGATGATGATGGTGGTGGTGGTGGTGGTGATGATGATGATGATGGTGGTGGTGGTGATGGTGGTGGTGTGGAGGAGTTGGCGGTGGAATAGTTGGGGCTTCTACAGGAGGTGGTGAACTACCTGGGGCTTCTACCGGAGGTGGTGAACTACTGCCCGGGGCTTCTACCGGAGGTGGTGAACTACCTGGGGCTTCTACTGAAGGTGGTGAACTACTACCCGGGGCTTCTACCGGGTGTGGTGAACTACCTGGGGCTTCTACTTGAGGTGGTGAACTACCTGGGGCTTCTACTTGAGGTGGTGAACTACCTGGGGCTTCTTCCGGCGGTGGTGGACTAACCGGGGTTTCTTCTGGAGGTGGTGGAGTAACCGGGGTTTTTTCAGGAGGTGGTGAACTACCTGGGGTTTCTTCTGGAGATAGTGAAATAACCGGACTTGCCACATCTGGAGGTTCAGGTTGAAGAGGAGGGGTAATCGGAAGATCATCAAAAGTAGACAAAATATTTATTGGGAATTTTTTTTCATGAAGGATATCTAGATGATCATCATGAACATTAGGTGTATTTCTAAAGAAGTAGTCTCTTCTTAGGGAAAGAGTTGGAGTAAAGAGGAAGACAAGGCCAAGGAGAAGACAAAGATGTGAATGTGAAATAGTCATTTTTTGTGAATCACTAGTGAGTTGTGCTAATGATGAAAAACTATGAAGAAAACATTGGCTTATATAGTGTAAGAGTGTTTAATGGAATTAAATTATGCATTATCTCCTCTATGTATTGTATTTAGTTACATTTACTCAACCTTGACCCAAATCTAGTTTAGAGCATTGGTAGCATTTAAGTACAAGTACATGAGTCCAATTTATTTGTCATTTTTTTCATTTATAGTCTAAAGAGAACATATATTAAATAGATATAATTTGACTAAATTATCATTTTTTTTCTTTAATCTCAATTTAATATTACTTTATTTTTTCGTTTTATTAATTTCTCTCCATATTTATTGAGTAAGGAAAAGGTGCAAATTAATAATTTAATTTTCTAAAATAACAATAATTTTAGATCAATTATTTTAAATATGTACTATAACTAGAATGGATTAAAGAACGTGTTTTCAAATGTTTAGTTATATTGAAGAAATTTTACGGCCAATGTATAAGTAAGGTCAAACTTCAAAGTTAACAAAAAAATAAAAGAAGAAAGAAATAATATGATTTTAAGCATTTTGTTCTTTGATAACAAATTTTCTACAATATAATTAGTCAAATAGAAATTTGAAAAGAGTAATTAAACTTTAATGCTACAAACGGTTTGACAAGATTGCATATTATAGATGTCATTAGTATATTTTATTCCTTTTGTTTTAATTTATGTGATATTTTGTAGAGAAACTTACATAATAAAAATCTCACTAGTTTAGGAACTAATTACTTAGATACACGCTAGTTTGTAATATTACGAATCTTACCAGACTTTGGTGCGTCCAGATACGTGTACCTCGGGATACATGAGGTAAAAATTAGGTGTAATTTGTTCTAAACAGATTGTATCCAAGTGGATTCGCATGTATCTGGTATACATAACAAATTTCACTCGCCACTCTCCTTATGTATTTGGTATCACAGACACATGTGAATCACACCAGATACATATATATACATGTATGTAGTATGTATCTAGTGTGATTCACTATCTGGAATACATAACAAATCTCGCTCGCCTTCCTCCCCATCTCGCTGGCCTCTCTCCCTATTTCAGCGTATCTGGTAGCAAAAATATATGTTTCTTCCTCAAAATATGGTAGAAAACTCTTAATTATCGGTAAAATATGTAATATTTTGAAAGTTTAGGTAATAATAGTATATATGATAGTGGAGTATGTCTAATTATGTAGTTTTCCTATGTTTTACTTTTCGAGATTCAAACTTTTTAATTTTGACGGTACATTTGGACATTGAATCTTTTATTTTTTCAAAATAAAATTTACACATTTGAAAATTACGTAATAGGTATTGTTCTCTCTATTCCTTTTTACTTGTCATAATTTCCTTTTTGACCAAGATTTTAAGATGTATTTTTTAAAATCATATTGATATAAGAATAATTGCAACTTATAGTACTTTTTGTATAATTTTTGTATTTTTATTTTAGATCAACAAGAGCATTTTGAAGGCCCATTAACTCCAAAATAAAATTGTTGAATTAGAATTAATGTCAAAGAACAAAAACTAATCATATAATGCTTCTCTAGATTTTTTTATTTTTTATTTTAAAATAAAAGATACAATTAGCCCCAAAAAGTGTTCACTAATCACTATAGTCTCATGAATCTAGATGATCTCCGTCAAGTAAATCGCAATTTAGACTTATATTTATAAATTAATAATTATAATAATAGTACAAAATTTATTTTGATTAGAAATTAAAAAAACTTATTTTCATACGAATTTGACCACAAAGTTTAATTAATTTAAGTTTTCTGCTTCAACTTTGAATTACTCCTTGACGAAATTTTTTTTTTTACAGAAACTTCACTAGTTTAGGAGTGAATTACTTAGATACACTCTAGTTTGCAATATTACGAATCTTACTAGATTTTTGTGCATTCATATACATCCCAGATACATATATCTCGATATACACAAGGTCAAAATTAGGTGTAATTTGTTCCAGATACACTGTATTCAAGTAAATTCGCATGTATCTAGGATTCATAGACAAATCTTGTTCGCCTCCTTCGTCTCCCTCCCATCTGGCTCGCCATTCCCTATCTATCTGGTATCACAGATACATGTGAATCACACCATATACATACAAAAACATGTATCTAGTGTGTATCTAGTGTGATTCACATGTATTTGGGATACATGACTATTTCGCTCGCCTCCTTCCCTATCTCGCTCTCCTATCTCCCTGTTTTAGTATATCTTGTATCAAAAATACATGTATCTAGGTGTATCTTCCTCAATATATGATAGAAAATTCTTAATTAGTAGTACGATACGTAATTATTTGAAAGTATATGTAGAATTAATATATATGATATGGATGTATATCTAATAAGGTAGTTTTCCCTTCTAATGAAGATCAATGTGATACATGTGATTAAATTGATTACTACAACAATAGACAATTTCTAAAACTATATTCAAGGAAAAAATTACAAAAAATGAAAATCGTCATATACTATATCTACGGAGTTCGATAAATGGGAAAAATAAGGCCTTGTTTATGAAATTCAAGAATGGTTATAATATTCCAATAGGCAATAGCTTGCCATGATCCAAGAAAATTGGAATCAATAGCAAATCAATTCTTTCTAGCATTTGATCAAATAAAATCATAATAATCTTGATCTATTTTTATAACCCTAGTTATATATTAAATCATTACAACATTAAGAAAGAGAAATTATCATTTAAAAATTCATAAGCGTCACTTGAAACTTCAGGAGAAGGAGCTGGTGTTGGTTGATCTTCATGTCCATGGTGATGGTGATGATGACCATGATGATGGTGATGGTGATGGTGATGATGATGATGACGACGACGACGACGATGATGATGATGATGTTTATGTTCTTGAGGAGAGGGTGAAATAGTAATTTCTCCAGAAGATGGTGGGCTAATTGGTGAATCTTGAGGAGATGGTGAAATAGTAATTTCTCCAGAACTTGATGGGCTAATTGAGGTTGATGTGTCATCACTAGGAGAAGGTGCAATTGATGTATCTTCCAAAAAAATAATATTCCTTGAGAGAGTTGGAGTTGAAAGAAACAAAAGGCAAAAGAGAAGAGAGGCTAGTAAGTGTAAAGAAGTGGCCATTTTTGCAACTCACTAAATTGTATAGTAATTATGAGAAAAGTGTAAAGAAAATAGTGGCTTATATAGAGGAGACATCCTCTTTTGGCATTAAATTATAGTCTATTTTCTTTAATTTCATTTAGATTTACTTTCTAAAAATTAAGATTGTCTTAATCTTACTATTGACTTGGTTGCATCTTAAAATGTTGGTCAAAGTTCATGTAATTTAAATATTGGTCAAAGTTCATGCAGTTTAACTCTCGACAAGTAAAATGAGAAGGAGAGAGTAGTCTTTTTTAAAAGTCAAAGTGAAGAATAAGTTTCAAATATTCGTTATCTGAAATAAATATTTTAATTATGTTCACATTATTAGATTATTCAAGACTGAATTTCTCAAATGGTCATTCAACTCGTAGAAATGTCTCACTAAAATATCTTTTAGAGTTTTTTTTTTTGGTCAATATAGTCATCAAATTATGCTCATATTTTCCAACAAAATAAAAACTAACAATTTTTAACAAAAGTTTACATGTCATACTTATAAGATTTTATTTTTAGACACAATACCCCATTATTAACTCATTATATAAAACTCACTTGACCCATTTTTAATTTTATTTTGCGGATGAAATATTAGAAGTTAATATCTGAAATTGATTTTTATATATAGTACTAAAACTAATTAAAGCTCTCACTTGTAATTAAGATATAGTGGCCTAATACACACATATCTATAGTGTTCTCTAAAATTGATTATTATATATAGTACTAGTTATAATTCTCACTTATAATTAAGTTATTGTTATATCTAGTAAAAAAATTAATTTATTAATTACCAAATATGCATAAGATTTAGTTGCCTAATACACACACATATATAGTATTCTCTAAAATTGATTTTTATAGATAGTACTAATTATAATTCTCACTTGTAATTAAGGTATTGCAATATCTGGTAAAAAACTTAATGTATTACTAAATATGCATAAGATTTAATTGTATATATATATAGTTATATAATAAATATGTAACCATATAAATGTATCAATATGAATTGAGTTGATATATGAGGTTTAGTAAATTTATAGTTTGTTTAAACTGCTTACCAAGAGCAATTAAAGAATATTTATATTGCTGAATTGAATTCCCTGAAAATTAATATCTACGAATAGGAAGATTATTACTTCTTTTTTTTAATCAATTTATGTGATACAATTAAAATTTCGAGACTCAAACTTCTAAATTGTAATTACTTATTTGGACATAGAAGTTTCAATTTTTTTGTTAAAAGTACTGTAAATCAAAATAATTACCAATTTAGCATATTAAAAATGTTATAAATTCATTGAACTAAGTGGATTGTCCATTGAGTTTTATTCATGAATTAATGAAATTCATGTATGTATATATCCAAGGTGATATGATCCATTGTGGATAACTATGTACCTACTTGTTTGGGCATTTATCATGACGACCTTTGGAGTGATATCTCAACACTATAAATAGAGATATCATTCATCATTGTAAGATACACTTGAATAAGAAGAAAAGTTTTCTCTTCCATTTATATTTCTTGTCTTCTCCTCTTTATATTTATTGTTCTGAGTTTGATTTTATAACACGTTATCAGCACGAATGTTCTACTATGGGAATTAATCTTAAGGTGCTTCTTGTATGTCACGAGAGAAGTGCATACGGTAAGAATGAGGTTGGTGGCACAAGGCCATGTCACAGAACCTTCCAAATATGTCTTAAGTTTGTGCATTTTATTATTTGTCATAACTTATTCATATGATGCAGGATAGTAGCATATATTGCTTTATCTATTATAAAATGATTTCACGTAATTATAAATTAGCATGTATTGCTTTAAGTTGAATATCTTATATTAAAACATATAGTTTACAATTTATATTTCGTATATATCTTGTTCACATATATATATATTTTTAAGGACTTGGGGTGAGTCTTAAAGCACTTTGGACTATGATGTTAATGATTGAGGGTAAGACGATGAATGCAAGTTTCATCGCACCAAGGGAGTAAGACATTGATTTGAATTTCAATTCACCTTGATGATAAGATGTTGGGTTCAAGTCCAACCGATTTATGGCCAAGAACGGCTTTATATGGATAAGACGTTGGATTTAAGTTCTAATGCACCATAATGATGATTTATGATGACTATGACAAACTAATGTATTTTTAATGAAAAGTCATGAATTTCGCCCAATTGGTTTGCTCCATTCTCTTATATGAATGTGGTAGCAGTACATGATAAGTCTGAAAGATGAGATAATGATTATTGTGGCTGTACAAATGAATATGGGAATGACAAAAGACAAAATTATAATAGTCATCATTGTGGTTAAATGAAGAAAATTATGGGTTCTCAAAATGATCCTTCAAAGGGTCAAGAAGTTATTGGTATCTCCAAATAATCCTTCAAAATGAGAAGGTAATTTTTATTATCAAAATGGTATGAAAGGTCATTGGAACCATGGTTGTTGTGCGACCTAATAATTTAATAAATTTATAAATCCTCCATCAAAAGAAAGGAAGATAAAGTGGAGGTACACTTGACCTTTCAAAGTGATGTTGAGGTGTGTCATGCAAAAATGATAGGTTTCAAAGTTATAACAATGAGCTTATAATGCAAATTTATGAAGCACATACAAATGATTGGTCCATTCCTTAAAGAGAATGTGACTTGTAATAAGAATCATGAATGCTCGACTATTCGGAAAGAGAATGAGTCAAGATATGATAAAAATATTATGGGTTGGATATATGTCACAACTTATCTCCACGTGAGGTGTGAGAAAAATGAATAAATTTTATTTGGCGTAAATGATCAATGATCGTGTATACATTTGTACGTCATAAATATTATGGTATGCTTATTATGAACTACTGAAAGAGCAAAGGAAAGAAGTAATTCTTGCCTATAAAGGTTGTGGCCATGATCAAAATAATATTATTGTGTGGCAATACAAATTTTTCATTGATTGTGTACATGTGGTACGGCAAAAGTAAAGTAAGAAACATGTCATGCTTGTAATAATTTTGACCTTGACAATAATAATATAATTTTCTCCTTGAAGGAGATGCTCACCATACGGATGGTGTCTGGAATATGTGACAGTACACAAAATTAATTGTAAGTTCTAACAAGTTGTGTTATTATCGGAGGAATAATATTGAGGTTGTAGTAAGTCTCAAAAGAAACTTTTTAAGTTTCAGAGGATTGAAAGAAAAATTATTATATTGAGACTATAAATTATGAGAAGATTTAATATCTTCAGATTACTACAACCAAGTGGGTTATAAATACTTACGTAAAAGATTATCGTTTTTCCTCTTATTTGTTGTATACAAATATGAGCATGATGATGGAAACACATGCAAGAGTAAACTAGAAGTTCACTAGAATAAATATCAGTTGGCATAACCGATTGGCCATTTCGGTTCAAATGTGATATAAAATAAATTGAGAATTCACGTGGTTATATATTGAAGAAATAAAAGATTCTTCAAGAATTCTAATGTGTTGCTTGTTCTCATGATAAAATTATCATTGTACCAGCTAAGGTTGAGATTGAATTCCCTGAAATTATTTGAACATATAAAAAAGTGCATATGGGCCCGTTCACTTGCCATGTGGACCGTTTACTATTATGATTTAATAGATGCATCTATGATAAGGTCACATGTGCGTTTATTATCAACTTGCAATTTGATTTTTGTAAGGTTATTTGCTCGAATTTTTGAATTACGAGCATAGTTTCAAATTATAAAATTATGTTGACAATGCTGGTTGGTTTAGCAGAAATTTTATGCCTCCAATTATAGATAATCCGTTGTTTATGAGAACAAATCTCTCAAAAAAAATGGTATGAGATGAATTTATTTAACATATAGCAACACATGTACGCATCAAGCTAACAAAAGTCCCCTATCAAAATTGGTTCAGGGTTAGGAACCAAATAATTTTCATCTAAAACTTTTAATGTATGGTTATGATTTAATTGCTCCACCACACGCATAAAGATGAATCCCCAAATGAAGTTGGCATGAATGTTAGAGTTTCTAACATTAGGGGGAGAGATGATTGACAGCTCAAAATTATATAAGAGATGAATTATGAATTATCTAGATCCTCGTTAAAAGAAAATATAAATGTGAACTTGAAGTTTAAGGGATAATTCATTTGCATAATGTTGCAAATCAATTACCAGATGAGTTTACTGATCTTATGTTATAGTTCAGCTGTAAATGCTCCAATGAGAAGTCCTTGAAGGACAGAGTCTATTATACGCTTGAAACGTGATAGACCGATCGATTCCGAAAATAAAACTCCTTGAGGAAGGAGATGAGCAAATGATCAGGATGGTCATGATAATGAGGCAAGTGCTTTAAAGTAGCACAACGACATAACACTTCATAAATTCTTGACAAAGATTCAGGTACCTGAAATAATGAAAAAAGAAAAGATCTCGATAAGTTATGTCATATCGGAATCGATATCAAATAACCGTCGACGTTATCTTTGATATGAAGTAGAGCTCAATGATATAGATCGTGACGAGAATCTTGAATTAAAATCTGTCATATAGTGTGGACAGATAAATGATTGGCCTAATAAAATGCATAATTCAAGTATATTTTGTTTCACTTAGAAAAGTGACGTTTTGGACTGATAGTCCATAAATAAAGGTATAATGTCAGTGGAGTACAAATAAATTATTATGCGATAGTATAACCGTAAATATCAAGTACGGCTTGCCTTGGGGCATAAAGGTTTTTCGCAAAAGTCCTGACATTATTGGAGATATTTTCTCCTATGGTGGATGCAATGAGATTTGTTTTGATCTGGCAATATATGAAAACTTGAATGCATATAATGAATAATTGTCATGTCTAGCTAGACAATGAAGGTTATATGAAAATCCTTGAAGCAATCAAGGTGCCTAAAACATATAAAAGTTTGAAAGAAACTTTTTCAATAAAGCTTTAAGAATCCTCATATGGATTGAGATAATCAAATAAGAGATGGTACAAAAAATGACCCTATTTTGTCTTTGCATTTTTATAAAAAAGGTCAGGATCTAAATTTGTCATAATAGTTGTGTATGTTGATGACTGAAACATTAGCACTCTTAAAGAGCTTTCAAAAGCTATCGAGTGTTTGAAAAGGAAATCTAAAATGAAAAGATCCTGATAAGACAAAATTTTGTTTTGGCCTATAGATTGAGAATTTCACAAATGAAATATTTGTCCATCAATCAACATACACAGAAAAGTTTTGATGCGATTTTATATGGATAAATCACATTCATTAAGTACCCCAATGATTATGAGATTGCTTGACATAAATAAAGATCCATTTCGTTCTCAAAAGAAGGACGAAGAGCTTCTTAGTGATGAAACTCCATATATCAGTCAATTGGGACACTAATGAACCTTGCTATATATGATCAAATATTTTGCAGTGAGTTTATTAACAAGATTTCGCTCCTCCCCAACGAGAAGACGTTGAACTGACATTAAGGACATATATGAAGTTATCCTACGAGACAATCAACTGCAAATGAAGTGTCCACAAGATGATTGTTGCTATGAACAAGTTGAATGAGCAATTTACTTGCAATAACAAGGTCACGAATAGAGTGATTTTCAAGAATGTATTTGGCTAAGCTCAAAGTCTTATCATATCCATGAAACCAGAAAATGATATGTCAGGATGAGTTCAACGATGCAACATCTTCGTGAATGTGAATTGATCACAAAGACACTATCAATATCAATATTTGAGAAGCAGATTTATAAGATTGGATGACATCATAACAAGAAACTAAGTGATGTTTTAACCAGGGGGAGTATATACGCGTTACACTCTTTTTTCATCGAGGTTTTGTCCCATTGGGTTTTCCTGGTAAGGTTTTTAATGAGGCAACAACTAATGCGTATTAAAAGACATGTGTACTCTTTTTCCTTCACTAGAATTTTTTCCCACGGGGTTTTTCCTAGTAAGGTTTTAACGAGGCACATTATCTATGGACATCCAAGGGGGAGTGTTATAAATCCATTGAACTAAGTGGATTGTCCATTGAGTTTATTCATGAATTAATGAAATTCATGTATGTATATTTCCAAGGTGATATGATCCATTGTGGATAACTATGTACCTACTTGTTTGGGCATTTATCATGACGACCTTTGGGGTGATATCTCAACACTATAAATAGAGATATCATTCACCATTGTAAGATACACTTGAATAAGAAGAAAAAGTTTCTCTTCCATCTATATTTCTTGTCTTCTCCTCTTTATATTTATTGTTCTGAGTTTGATTTTATAACAAAAAAGACATATAAAAAAAATTTGATTAAAAAAACTTGGTTAACTCTCAAAATTTTGGCTATATCAGGGGTAAATTGAGACAGAGAAAGTACGATACTTTCTTAAGTATTATGTTTAAGGTCCACTTACTATTTTAGTTCACCTATGGTCGAGGAGGCAAAAAATAATAATAAATGAAAACACACTGAGTTGAGAATGTAGTTTAATTATTTCTTTAACGATAACAATTATATTGTAATTCAAAAATATTAATTTTGGAGTTAACTATATGAATTATTTGTATCAACTTCGAATCGATTTGGGTTCGTTTCATATTCCTACTTAATAATTTATGTAAATATATAAATATAATATTTTAAGGGGTAATATGTTTTAAAACGGATTCTAATTAAAGATGACATGTAAATTTATGTTAAAAAAACTTTTTCCTGTTAGTTTTTACTTTGTTTGAAATATGAGCATAGTTTGACAACCATATTATTAAAAAAGAAATCAAAAGTTATTTAGTATTTCTACATATTAGGGAATTGTCTTATTATGATAATGCCAAGAATCTATTTTGTTAAAAATAATTCGTCTTTGAATGCATTAGTTAATCATCATTATTATTTCAAATATAGTCAAGATATTTTAGTATATCACAACTAAATATTTAATTTTTGGGCGACTTACATAAATCTTACTAGTTTAAGAGCGAATTATTTAGATTAATGTTAGTTTACAATATTACGAATTTTTTCATATTTTGGACTAGAGATACATGTACCTGAGTGTTCAGATACGTCTAGATACATGTATCTCGGATACATGGGATCAAAATTAAGTGTAATGCTTTGGAAAATATATTAGATATTAAATTGTATTTAATACCAAGGGTAAAATAGACAGAGCAGAGTGAATTATTTCTTGATTTTCCAAACTGAACAAGTATTATTGGACAACTGTTTTTAATATAGTGAACAAATAAAGATGAACGAAGGAAGCGTATATATTCTTCTTTTCTTTAAAAAAAAAGTCTAATTGTTATGACAGTATGATGTTGGAATATAGTTAACTTAATGCGTGTTTAGAAATATATAATCATATATTTTAAAAAAATAAAAACTGACAAAACTAGAATAAATCGACAAATCCAACAAAAAGTCAAAGCAGTAAAAAATCGACTTAATTAATTTAATTTGATTTGACTTAATTAATTTGATTTAATCAATACTACAACACGATATTCCCCTGTGTCTTTCACACTTTTTTCATTTTTCTTTAATATTCTTTTTTTATATATAAATAATTTTGATCAATAGTCAATATTGCATTAATTTTGCTCGAATTTTGTGCATTAGAAGTTTATTATTTATTTTTTAAAATTCAAACTTATGGAATTATTACATGTGATACATAGTATTGATGAGAAATTGAATTAAGAGTTCACTTGGGCCCATAACAGTCTTATATTGGGCCTAACAGGTAAATAGGTCAGCTAAGATTACACCAAAATGAGACGGGTCATTCACACAAATGTTTCTATTTTGGGACGCTCTTTAATTTTTTTCTTTCAGTATTTTAAATAACAAATAAATGATTGAATATATTTCTGAATAACAAATAACTTTTCACGGGGAAGGAGTTTATATTCTCAATTTCTCATATTATAATATCCTGCTATTTATGCCCTTGACGTCGAAATAACAAATAACTTTTTGTTTTTTTAAGTTTGTATATTAGTATCATACAACATCCAATTTCTATCTTCCTTTTGCTCTTTGATTACTAAAGTTGATGAATAATTTGCATGTAAACTCCTTTTATTCATCAATATAAAGCTTAGTTTGTGGCCTACTCACTGCGACCCCCTTTAGTGAGGATAAAGTTAATTAAAAATTAAATATAATATAAAATAACAAAAGGAGTCCAAACTTAAAGTCTTAAATCATGCTATAAATATTACAAAGTTCAAACACTCAAATATAAAAAATATTTTTTTGTACAATATTTCTTCATTGTTTTCTTCTTCTTGTACTTGTGTTTGATGCACTTGAGCTAATGATCTTTCGAAAACAACTTCTCTATCTCCCTGAAATAGTGGTAAGGTCTACGTACACTCTACCCTATGTAGATGCCACTTAGTGGAATTTCACTGGGTTATGTTGTTATTGTACGGTTATACCGTAGATATTTACATAAAATGACAATGATTTTAAATTGAAGTCATACAACCAAATCTTTACTTGTGTCAAACATAATAAGTATTATTAAAACTATTATATTTGTAAATTTGAGATTTTGTTAACAAGTAGTAATACCATGTAATGTTATCTTGTCAATATTTCTATTCACATTTTAAAATTGGAATTTAAATTATAAAAAATAAAAATAAAAATGAGCTGACCCGGCGTGGCCTGTAGCCCACGTAGTGATAGGGGTGTGCAAAAACCGAACCGACCAATAAACCCAACCGAAAAAAGTGTTATTGGGTTAATGGTTTTATAAAAAATAATTATCGGGTTATTGGTTCGTTATTGGTTTTTTATATTGGGTTATTGGGTAAACCGATAACCCATTAACACTAGGAATTTACTACTTTTACCTATACATAAATATTAAATATTAATCTCAATACCTTACTAGTTATTGTCTTTGTCTTTAGCCTTCAATTCACATGACTTTGAGTTCATAACTTCACATTATACAAAATGTCAAAACCTAAAGTAAGAACCCTATTCTTCTCAATTTCTCTTTGTGTTACACTTGAATAGCTCTTTTCATGTTTGTTATTATTATTTCTATTTTATGAGCATTTATAAAGTTACATTATTGTTTTGTCGCGTCAAATTTATTAGAGAAGTCATGTATTTATTTTATAAGCATTTTCTTATTGGTTAAACCGAAAACTGATAAAAAATATCTTATTGGTTTGGTTATTGGTTTAGCATATTTAAAAACCGATAAACCGAACCGATAATACGTAAAACCGAACCGAACCGACCGATGCACACCCCTACGTAGTGAGGGGTTGGGCAGACTATTTTTTGACCCACCAACGTAATTAGCCAGCCCGATCTGAACCGTAAAATTTCAAAACTTGTATGGGATAAGCCCGAATAGGGTAGGCCGGCCGTATTGACAGCTCTAGTTGTATAGTATACATACTTTATCCATTTTTAAAAATTAAACTTCGTTAATAATATTTAAATTTAAATTGTGACCCTATATCCATATTTGCATAGGGAGAAAATATTCATTTTTAAAATTCGTTTGATTCAACTTGGTTCCTATTAGATAAATTCAAAATTTAAAGTTTATGTATTTTCAAAGATATCAAAATAAAAAGAAATAGAAGGCCTATGCCAAAGGGGAAACGAACCCTCGTTAAGGTGGTTCCAAGGCCTACTTTGTCACTGCATTCCAAACTAATAATTCTTATACGTTTAATGAATTTCTCATTATAAATACAGGTCTACGTAAAAGTTAGTAGGCTCGATAACCCTCACTCGATACTTTAAATCCGCACCTGATTCCTACCGTCAACGTGAAATGTTCCCACAGCAGCAAACATTCCACATCCTCATAGTACTTTTGCACGAAAGATGTTTTCATATACAGCAATGTGATATAAACAAATGCAAATACATTTGAGGTCCTTGTAACATATATTTCTAATCCTGATAACAATTTTTATCAGGTTGCTAATCACACTTATGACAAGCTAATAAGCTGCAAAATGATCAAAGAAATCTCCAAATCAACAATGGTAAGAATTTTACCAAGTGCTATAAGTTACATGGATCAGAGAAGATCAACAGAATAAGAGCCTGAAAGTTCATCTTATTGAAGTGGATATTCAATATCAGTTGAGACTTGTGACTACTTCAACGCCACTCGCGCATTTCAAGAACCAATACTCTAAAACACTTGTTTCAGAATCAGAAACGAGTTAACCAGAAATCCGCAACAATCATAGTCTGTTGCAAAAGGGTACTCCGAGAACAAAACTAGGTAAAGAAACCATGTTCAACCTACCATATTTAAAAGAAAACAGAACAGAAGATGCACAAAAACACAATATTTATAAGAAGCACAAAAACACATGATGATCCAAGTATACTACATATCGATAACACAAAGCTTAATGTCACCAGTTAACGGTAAGTAAACACACAATTCTTCATCTAAGAGAGACTGTGTAACAAAGTTGGACAACATAGTTTTAAAATAACAACCAAAATGAAGTGAGTAACTCGTACATTAGTCTAAAACAACTAGCTTCTGATACTCTTCACCGGAAATAGCAAGCTCCATAACATCCACAGGACTAACAACTCCACCGCCCTCCAAGAACATGGTCAACAGATTCTTAGAAAACCCACTCACAAGTGCTACACCATTCTGATTTTCCAAAACTGGAGTCGACCTTGAATCTCGAAGGTTCCAAAACACAATCTCGGGCACATTGTTGTATCCCTTCTCTGCAAATTTTCGTTGAATTGCCTGATAGTCTGTCTCCCATGCATTTTCTGATGCTTCATCGAATTCCATATCACTGAACACAAACACCCTCTTTAGCATTTGATCCTCACTTAGATTTCCTTGTACCGCCACTTCCAAAATAGTATCAAACACTTTCTGGAAGTTTGTGTTCATACCCCAGTCCATATTTCTGACAAACTCGGTCTTCTCTTTTAGAGTATCACCTTCAACTTTCTGCATTTCAGGTGACTCGCTGAATGTGATCAATTTTCCTTTCCATGGTTCCTCACTCAATTCTGAAACCAATACACCAAGTGCCACAGAGACCTCCATCGGTGTCCCACTCATACTCCCAGAAACATCACATAACGCAATACAATCACTTAATTTTCCTTTCTTACAAAGATCATCAACCATTCTTTTCCACTGAAGTTCAGCTACTTCTCCACCATCTTCATCCTCCAATGCTCCAATAATCTCATGAGGCAGCAAAGCTCCGGCTGCAATTTTTGCCTTCCCCGACTTCACGTCCTCAAGATATGCATTAAACCTGTCCTGGTCATGCTTCAAAAAGTGTCCTTTATAGTTCTTCATAGCAACTGACGCCACCCTATTGTACGGCAAGGAATTCCACTTATTCGCACTCATGTACACCTCCGGCAATTCTAATGCCTTATGTAAAGGCACAAGCACATCTTTTCTCAATCTATTTCTCACCCTATAAGCATAATGACCCTCTTCAACCCCATCGTATTCACTATAACTTACTCTCGGAAACATCTTTTTCGCAATGCTCTCACACATCAAAGTAGCCTTATCATACGAAGAATCAACAGTTGGACACCATTTTGCAGCCAAACTAATCTCATTAGTCTTCCCTGAATTCAACTTCTCTAAATCATCCCTCAAAAGCTCAGCAAAGAAATCCGAAATCTTATCATGTAAACGCCTATAATGCTCATCCGAATAATACTTTTCAAACGCCTTCTCCGCCTTAGCTACCTCTTTCTCCTTCCTCAAACCCCTTGCTCTCACTTGTTCTGCCTTAATTTCTTCCTTCAATTCCTCCAAATTCCTCTTAACTTTCATCTTCTTCTCTTTATTATCCTCACTTGGCCTACTCACCCTCTTAAACCTACCACGACCACCACCGCCTCTACCCCTCGTTTTCTCCCTCTCCTCTTTCTCCTTTTTCCTAACAAACGGTCCTTCCAGAATTCTATACAAAATTTCTAGCAAATCCTTAAAATACCCGAAATCAGCAAAGGCATGAACATTACAAGCAAGGGTTTTAGGGTGAGTATAATGTAACCAAAACGCAGCAGCATAAAACCCTTCTTTATCAGACTTACCTGTACCCCTAACGCCTCTGAGATTGCAAATCAGTTTAAGAGCCGTCAAGGGGTTGTGAGCCCAAGCTAATTCCAGCCGTCCGATCAAATCATCCGGCGGTGTATCCGGCACCACATGAAAGAAGAAATCTAAACAAGGATTACCAGAAGATATGAAAGTGGCGGAATTGTTCTCCGTCAAACCCCTTAAGGGAAGCTTTGAAAGATCAAGATTTTCTATTGCATCAGATGGACAGGTTATGGAGATATCGACGGTTTCGGGGTCGCTGAGTGTGAGGGCGGATAACGGTGGTTCACGGCGGAGCGCCGGCGGACCAACAAGCAGAGATTTTGTTGTCATTTGATGAATGGAAGAAAAAGAAAAATTTCACGTGAGAAGATACTACTATAAATACACACGTTTTGGGCACGTTCAATGTGAATTGAAAATGGAGGACTTATATTTTATAAATGAAAAATGAATTTGGGATGAGTAGGGTGGGGGTGGGGAATAATATTTGCAAAATTTAAAAAAGTAGGTTCTTTTTTTTTTTCTTCCACAAATACCCCTAATTTCAATTACTTGACACTTACGAAAGTTAAAAAAGACAAAATTATATGTTATAATCTTAAACTAAAATATATAAGAATATTTTTTAATTTTGTGATCTTAAATTACTTGAAATAGCTTCTCTATCTTTATGAGGTCATAGTAAGATCTGAGTATATTTTACTCTTTTCATATTTCACTTGTGGGATTTCACTGGTATGTTGTTTGTTGAAATAATGTTATGTGGAAAGTTAGAATTCAGGAATTGTCAAAAAAGACCTAAATCATATGATCGATTGTAGTTGTTTGTCTTAATGGTGCAATTGATTGTTAATATTGAGCATGATCAAAATGAAATATTTGGAGTGATAATTAAGTATTGTGCTGGATATAGCGGATGTGAAAGTAAGGTTTGCCACACAGACTATCCTAAAGAGAGAAAGTTTTAAGTATCTTGGGTCTGTAATCTAGGGTAGTTGGGATATCGACGATGATGTTACACATCTCATTGGGACAGCATGGATAAAATGGAGGTTTGTCTCTAGAGTCTTATGTGATAAGAAGGTACCAATATAGAGTCGTGTGTGATACGAAGGTACCACCTAAACTTAAAGGTAAGTTCTACAGAGTGGTGGTTAGTACATCCTTGCTATATGGGGTGGAGGGATGGCTAGTCAAGAACTCACATGCTCTAAAGATGCATGTTGCAGAGATGAGGATGAAGAGAGGGGTATGTAGGCATACTAAGAGCAACAAGATTAAGAATGAGGTTATCCGGGAGAAGGTGGGAGTGACCTCTATAGCGGACAAGATGAAGGAAGCAAGACTGAAAAAGTTTGGACATGTGAAGAGGAGGTGCATTAACGCCCTAGTGAGGAGGTGCGAGAGGCTGATTGTCGGTGACACGTGGAGGGGTAGAGGTAAGCCAAAAAAATATTGAGGACACGTGATTAGACAAGACATGACGCAACTTCATTTTATCGAGGACATGACTCTAGATAGAAAGAAGTCGAGATAGTGTATTAAGATTGAATGTTAGTAGGGGTAAAGTGTTGTCTTGCCTTATGAAGGTTTAGTCTTGTTAGAACAATGTGTACTAGTGGAGTAGTCGTATCCTTGTAGTTCTTGTCATGTGTTATTTATTGTGTTTTTATTATCACATTATTCTGTTGTTGTTCAGGTCTTTTTATTATTTTCTTCTTCTTTTACTTGGCTTTGATGCACATGAGCTAAGAGTCTTTCAGAAACAGTCAATCTGCATCCACAAGGTAGTGGTAATGGTCTGAATACATTATACTATTTTCAGATCTCATTTAGTGGAATGTCACTGAATATGTTATTATTATTATTATTGTTGGGGTAGATTCAATATATGTTTTAAATAAATTAGTTCAGTTGAGTGATTTTGTTTGTTTTTAAAAGTAATAAACTATACTTTAAACCCCTCTTACCTCGATTGATTGGTTACCCTTTTTTAAAAAGTTCTCAATAAATAGATAGACACGTTATTATGTGTCTCGTTTTAATGTTCCCAATCTCTCACTTTATAAGGTATCATTCTATTTTTTAAAAAAAATTCTAAATTTATTCAAAACTATTCTTTAAAGTTTAAACCACTCTTTATTTTTTCTAAAAGTTCACAATATCCTGTCAAGATTAACATGATGTGTCTAATCCTATTAGTGGGAATAAATCCTGCCTTTTGGAAGCGTAAAGAAGAAATTTAACCAATAAATAAATATAAGGAAAGAGTGGGAAAAAAACGAAAGGAAAATTTACAATTAAAGATTTCCTTAAAATATTAAACACTGAATTTAAGGCCAAAAGATATGTTTGCCATAAAATGATTATATTTTCCTATATTAAAATGGACTTCACTACTGCCTTTGCCAGGTCCAAAACCATTACTTTTATAGAATTTTAGCATTTTGATTAAAGTTGTACACATCTCGATTAATTTTATGTAATAATTATAGTCATTGAAAATTTGTGAAACTTTACAAATTGTAAGACAAATTCAATTCTAGTTGGGATTCTACAAGGTGTATTCGATTGCAGTTAGTATTCTTGGAGGCTACTCAACCCTAAACCCTAGTTATGTCTATATAAAAGGTACTATATTTCCTTAAAGAGACATCTCGGATCATGGATTAATCTTATGAGAGGGGAATCAGGGGATCAACAAATTTATAATCACAATCTTGATGAATAAAATTATATTTTTTCATATTTTATTTGTAATTGCAATTTATTTTTCTGTGCAAACAATAACATTCGTCTTACATTAGCAACAAATATTACTCGATAACTTTGTCCATAAAAGTTAGCAAAAATGGAAAGAAATCAACTAATATTTTCATGTTTGAATTAATTTTATGTGATATGATTTTAGTACTTATTACTTTGGATTTATTTTTCTTCCAAAGGAAAATATTCTTCTCTTTCTATTAAACCTTTTTTTTTGCCTTTTCTTGATAATAACAAACTCTTCATAGGAAAACTATCAAACATTATTAGTCAAAGGAGAAAGCAAAATCATCAAGATTACATAGAGAACTTAAAGTATGATAACTCAATATGTACACAGACCTTATCTCTTCCTCTTCGAGGTTGTTACCATTTTCTATGATTAAGTGCATTAGGAAAAAAAATGAACTACATGAATATGAGCACAAACATAGAGGAACTCATATATCTCATTATTAATAAGATGGAAATTAAACACATCTCAATCTCACAACAAATTTAAACAAACTCGTTTTTTTTTTTTACAAATGCAATCAAACACAACAAGCTTTTCATACTCTTCACCAGAAATAGTTTTCATCATAACACTTTCTGGACTCAAAATTCCACCTTCCTCTAAAAACAAACTCACAAGATTCTTAGAAAATCCACTCACAAGTGCCACCCCTTTTTCATTACTAGCTACTGGTGTTGCCTTTGAATCCCTCAAATTCCAAAACACAATCTCAGGTACCATGTTATAACCTTTTTCCTTAAACTTCCTTAATATCACTTCATAATCTGTCTCCCATGGACTTGTTGAAGCCACATCAAACTCCATGTCACTAAACACAAACACCCTCTTTATCATTTGTTCATCACTGAAACTCCCCTTCATAGCAACTTCAAGAATCTTATCAAACACCTTCTGAAAATCCGTGTTACAACCCCATTTCATTCGCGTAATAAACTGAGTTTTTTCTGCCAAAGTTTTCCCTTCTACAACATGAAACTCCGGAGTTTCACTAATTGTGATTACTTTCCCTTTCCAAGGTTCTTCACTAAGTTCGGAAATAAGCAGCCCTAAAGCTACAGACACTTCCATTGGTGTCCCACTCATACTACCTGATACATCACTAATCGCCATACAATTTGTTAACTTCCCTTTTTTAGCTAAGTCATTAACCATTTTTTCCCATTGAAGTTCAGCAACTTCAGCCCCCGTGGAATCATTCAGTGATGCAATTATCTCGTGTGGAAGTAATGCACCAGCAGCTATAGTTGTTTTCCCTTCTTTCACATCATCAAGATACTGCTCGAATCGTTCTTTATCATGCTTGTAAAACAGTTTCTTATGCATGTTCATCGCCATTGAAGGGACGCGTTTATAAGGAAGTTCTCCCCACTTGTTTGCACAAATGTACACCTCAGGTATCTCCAATGCCTTATGTAATGGCACAAGAACTTCTTTCCTCAATCTATCCCTTACACGATAAGCATAATGCGCGTCTTCAAGATCTTGATACTCCTCACATGGGAATAATTTCCTCGCAATACTTTCACACATTAACAACGACTTATCATAAGATGAATCAAGAGAAGGACACCACTTTGCCGCGAGGCTAAGTTCATAAAACTTCCCTGCATTGTACAATTTCATATCTAACCTCAGTGCATCAGCCAAAAAAAACACAAACTTTATCCTACAAAAACCGAAAATTACAATCTTGATCATATCTATTCAACAATTTCTTCGCTTTATCAACATTCTTCTCAGCTCTAATCTTTTTCGCCTTCCCTTTACACACATAAGAAACATTTTTCTCCAAAAAAAAACCATTTTCTTTCTTTTCCTTCCACTCTGTTTTTTCATTCTCTCTAACATTACCACCTTCAATCAATCTATACAGAATCTCCAAAACATCCTTAAAATACCCAAAATCAAGAATGGGTTTAACATTACAAGCAAGGGTTTTAGGGTGGTGAAAATGAAGCCATAAAGCACAAGTGTAAAACTCTTCTTTCATTGATTTTCCAGTGCCTCTAACACCCCTTAAGTTACAAATAAGCTTAAGAGTTATTAAATCATTGAAATTCCAAGAAAGTTGTAATCTTTTTAGCAAATCTTGATGTGGGGTGTTGGGAACAATGTGGAAAAAGAAATCTAAACAGGGGTTTCCAGAAGATAAGAAAGTTGCAGATCCATTTTCTGTAAAACCCATTGGAGGGAATTTTACAATTTTTGGTTCTTGGAGGTGGGGGTGGGGTGGGGTGGGTGGGGTGGTGGTGATGGTGGTGGAAATTACTTGAATTTCTGGTGGACCAACTAATGCAGGTGGAGGAGCCATTCACTATGCCAAAAATGATATCAGCCGCAATTAATTGACGGTAAAAGCTGTTTTTGTTACGATGATAGTTGAGATAAATTGGGTGATATTGATTTTGAATTTTTTGTTATTGAGGAATGTGTATATATATATACTCTTTTATTTTTTTTTACTTGTTGGCCAAGGATTAATTTTTAACCGACTTGAGTTTTTTAGGTTTTTGCTTATTTCTTAAACTGATTAATTAAGAGTGATGAGGGGAAATTTTAACGAAACTATGAGATTTTATTTTAACAAGTTTAATATTCCTTTGGTTTCGTAATATTATAGAAATGTACATTCTTTTTAAATTAGATTAAAAAGAAAATATATCGGGCTAAAAGTGTAGTTTCTCTCTAGGGCATGCATGGGAAGCATAACGTAAAACTGTTTATTTATTAATTGTGACTCCAAAACAATAGTCTTAATTTATTTTGTACCGTATATATATATAATTTAAAAACACTAATTGCGGTTAGGAAAAAAAAAATTCATGTATAAAATTGAGCACATTAAATACGATATTTTTGTTATAAGAAGGAAATAATGGCCAACTTAATAAAACGGTACCATATATTAAGCCCAAATAAGGCCTAATAACGGCCCAAATAATGGACCTAAGCACTGTTAATATTCGAAACTTAAATATTTGGACTGTCTGCTGCTAAGATATAAGGGGATTATTTGCATTGCTGGACCTTTTTTAAGATTACAATAATAATGATATAGTCGGTGAATTTTACAAGTGAATATAAAAAGGATAGATTGTTCACAAATCTTACTTTTACTTTTCTATATGGGGTAGCCGATAGACTTTCAACTCTAAAGAAGTGTAATCAGCAAGATTAAATGAAAAATAACGACAACAAATAACAAGACAACCAAATCAAAGAGTAAAAATGAAGAATAAGATACTACGTCAAAACAATATAATACTACTTATAAGGAGAAAAGGAGACTAGTCTCCGTCTCTCTCACACAATTAGTGTGACAACACTTAGCTACTTACTATTTTTCTATCATAATCTTCGACCTACATACTTTTTAAAGATTACTCTTTAAATTTTGTTCCTACGATGAAAGTGAACTAAATTTCTTTTTAAAAAAGAAAATTGAATGAATACTTTGCAAATTAATGGGATAGAATTTAAATAGTGACATAAAAAGGTTATTTGTGCAAATTTCCCAATAAAAATTTAGAGGTTTAAGCTTCTTCAAAATGCTTTACCAAAAATTTCAAAAACATTAACAAATTAGTCATAAACTTCATTTAAAAAATCAAATTAAAGCACTTAAATTAGAGTTTTATACTCCCTATCATTTGATTTAAGCTTATAATTAAAAGTTGTCATGTTTTTCAGCCCTTACCCAAATTAACCCATATTGTATATAATTTAAAAACTAAGTTACTTCCCTTATTTCACTTCTTCAACCCATCTACCTCTTGATTATTAGTTGACAAACTCGATTTATTATCATAATTCGAGTCAAATCATAGTTAGTGTACAAATTTTACAAGATTTACATGGTGAAAATCACATTAGAAAGGTGACCTAGTTATCATTATTAAACAAGCTATCATTTTCGTGAAGATTTGAACTAATTTTAAACAAGAAATATAATTAAAAATCGCAAAAACAAAAAATCATCGATACATACGTGTATTCTACCCTTCACCACCAAAATGTATAATATTTTATATTCCAATATCATGCTGTCACACTTATTATATAGTTATATACAATATTACAACGCATGCTTCATATGATAAGGGAAAAATAATATTAGATAGTCAACAACAATTATACTGTGTAACTTAAATCCTTATTAGTGTGTTAGTAGAAAGTTCTTTGGTGTCCCAAAAAATGTGGCCAAGTTCAGTTAACCCCTTTTTGGAATCAATTATTTTAATATTTGTTAACGTCCATAAAGAAATAGGAATACTGTATGTGAATTGCCCTTTTTAGTTTTATTATAGTTCATTCATCTCACAATATATATTGTGTCGTCCTAATTAAAAATATTTATCGCTTAAAAATTTTAAAGTAATTGTTCGTAATATAAATATCTCAATTATGACACGTGTAATTAAAGAGAATTGGGTTTTCAGGTTACTTTAAATTTTTATTTTTATATAATTTTTTACAAGAGATTTTCATTCTTCTTAAAAAATCTGAAAATATCATTTTCTTTTATTTGTTTTGTAATTGGCCAAAAGATCTTAATTTCTTGTAAATATTTAATGAAGAAAGATCATATCTTAAGATACAAATACGAATAAAATAATCAAATACTTTTTTTAATTAAAAATATAATAAATACTTTGAGACGAAGAAAGGATTAAATAATTAACGTTAAGGATGGTGATAGGATGAGAACTTTGAATTTGAATTGAATTTGAGCCAAGAATATGATTTCTTTCTCTTTTTTTCCCCCTTTTTTGTTCTTTGAACTTTCTTAAGCACTGTTTATAATCACGTGATAAATTTAATAAAGTCTTTTTGATGATACTATCAATTTTGCAACTTGCAAATTCCATCCCTACGTGGAGTCCTATTCTTCCAAGATTTTTCTAGAACGAACTCTAAATATCTATTCAAAGCAAAAAAAATTTAAAAATAGAAATAGTGTATAAATTATAGATAGTGTTCTTCGTTTTACATTATTTTGGACCCAAGGACTCAATCGTATGGATGTGTAAAAATATAGAATGTTCAGTCATAGTAGGAAAGGGAGGGAAATAGATACTCAATTTAAAATAAGTAAACATAATTTCATACTCGATCTCCTAAATACGTATAGAATTCTACGGAAAATCGTATGTTTGGCTTGGAGAGAGATCTTTCAAATCTTTTGAGATCTATTCTACTATATGACTTATGCGGTAAAAAAATCAAAATAAATTATTTTAGCCCTTATAAAAAAAGGGTCTTTGAACCCCTTTCACGCTCATGTCACATCGAGGTATTGCAGAAAAAATATAGCAATATCTGATCTGAGTCATTGATTAATTTATCGAATTTCTATTGTTATCCATCAATATTGTACAATGTAACTTTACCTATCAAAGTTAGATCGATAAAAAAAATCACTCGATATATATTTTTTTATCTTCTTCATTTTTGTTGAATTTGTGTTCAATATAATTTTACTTCACATAAAAAATCATGTTTGATTATTCAAACACATGATACTAGCATTTGAATTTTACTTTTTTTGGTGTGTGTTGGGAATAAACTTCAGTCTAAGAATTTTCTCAAATAGAAGACATGAACTTCTTGCATTGGTCATACAAAGAATTTTGATGTGTAATAGGCTGAATCGAGGATTTAAATGAGAATTAGCTATTTAATTTTACAAACTAATTGAGATTGAAAAAAATGATAAATAAAAAGATCGAGAAACAATCAATCTTTAAAGGGACATGAAACTATTGTCTCAATATAGTACGAGAAACAATTGGAGACAATGAAGTAGGTGAATTAATTGAATTTTACGAACTATACCAATCATTATTGGATATGATTCTAAGAGTTGAGTGAGAGTGAATACCCCACAAAAAAATCAAATTAAGTTTCTAAATAAAATAATATTTAATCGATCCATTCTGAATTTCATCGAATTGATACGAAAATTATAATATAAAAAAATCACGAAAAAACAATGACCTATCAAATGTAAAAGTAGGTTTTAACCAATGAGCAAACTTAAAAGGAGAGCTCAAAAGAGCTAAATTCATGAATGAGGACCTCATTGTTCCAAATAAAAAATTTATCCTCTAGTTAATTCTTTATATTTAAAAATAATATATGAGATAAGCAGTAAAATGATGATCTATGTGCTTAGATTGGATTATACACTTTTCTGCTAAGTGGGATTTTGACTTCTAGATAACCTTAAGAATAAATTATTTCATAAAAGATCCCAAGTAAATTATGTACGATGCACTTGGATCACCTATACTTTAACAAAAAAAATATAGGATATGATAGCTTCTATAGCTTTTGGCTCTACCTAACATCTAAGACCAAAAGAATCTTCTTTGTTTTCTTTTTTATTTTTTGTTTTGTGTTTGAAAATGGACCAAAATAGTAACCATTTTATGTGGAAAAGATACAAGGAGAGCTTCCAAGAAATATCTATAAAATTAGCATATAGTATTTTCTTTGTTAAAATCATACCAACTTGCCAATTTTTATTTGTCAACCTATGAATATTGGAAATTAAAAGTCACGTTCTTTCTATGGGAATAGTTTAGAAGTATCATATTCAATTTAGGTTTGTGTATTTAGATTTACATGTGTAAAGAACAATGTAGATGTAGAAAATGTTATACACAAAAAGCTCAATTTATTTTCACTATCCAAAACTTGACACGTTTTATTCGAGTTTAATATTATGTCTGTCAATATGTGCATTCTTTTTAATCAATCAACATAATTGGCGTGATGGAAAAAACTTTATACACATGCACGTTAAAAAACTCCTTTCGAAGTACATAATGAAACTAAAAGTGTAATGCAGTTATATCGCTTTGTTGAAGAGTGATTTAGATTAATCTCCATCTTCTGTAGGATTACACTATTACAGTATTATCTTTCAGAATAATCTCCTTTCAAATGAAATAAGAAGGAAAAATGCTATCTCTTTCGTAATAATTCTATTACAAAGTTGTTTTTCAACTCTAGATTAAACACGAAAACAGAAGAATGCAAGTCGCTAATTATCTAGCAAAATCATTCACTTAGAAACTTAAATACATCCATCACCAAAATTTTTACAATATAGTTATCTCCAACTAAAGAACAAAGAGATGGAACCCTCCCCCACCCCCCACCCTCACCTCCCAACCCACCCCACCCCCAAGAAAAAAAGTAACAAAAATAAAATAATAAATAAAAAACCATGGATTATAATCTTTGATTTTACCATGGACTAAAATAAGTTGCATCACAACTACTTTGATCACTTGAACTACTACTTAAAAGTTGTTCCAAATAATCAGCCCCCAAATCTTCAAACACAACTACATTATTTACATTTTCCATTTTAACTTCCCTCACAACTTTATTATAACTACTTTTCTTGGAATTCGTGCTCCTTTTCCTCATTGAGTGGCGCTTTTTTAGCGCCACTACAGGGGAGCACTCATCGTCTACGTGACATTGAAAGTCAATGTCACGTAGCGACTCCCTAACTGTCTCCACTGGAAAATTCAAAATGGCAGATGTACCCCTCATTGAAAAAGCGGCTTGATCATAAGCTAAAGCAGCATCTTCCGCGCTATCAAATGTTCCTAACCATACTCTAACACCATTTCTAGTTGAATCTCTTATCTCCGCCGCGAATTTCCCCCATGGACGCCTCCTAACACCTCGGTACGACTTCTCCTTCGCGGGTTTTGCCTCAATTACCTCGGATTCTGAGGTGACTTCCTCTTCCTTAACACGATACGATGTAACTGTTTCTGAAGTTGTTTCTTGAGCAGCGTTAGCAAGAACACCGAAGAGAAGCATTTCTTCGGAGTCGTTAACGTTGAAAGGGAGATAAGATGGTGTGTTTAAATTGGACCATTCCCATGAAGAATCTGAAGAATTTAAATCAGAATTCATTGAGTGGAAGAATTGAGATGAACAAGAAGAAGAATCCATTGATTTTTTTTGAGAGAAAATAAATGCTCTGTTTTTTTTGGGATGCTCTGTTTTTTCAAGTTACAGTCCAATACTAGGAGAATTAACTTTGGGGTTGGCTTGCCTTGTTTATATATATCCAAAAATTGAGATGGGTTCCACAATGAAAATCTAAATGGACATGAAAATTTTATTAAATTATTTGTAGGTGGAGCCAAATATTAAAAAAAATACATTCCCCGTTGCTATAAGTCACAGTAATTGATAATTCAAAATATTTAAAAGATATATAAAAAATTTACGATCAAATTTGAATCTCAAATGTTGAAATGTGCCACATAAATTGAGACGAAGGTTGTAACTATCAAAGTCTAGTGGAGGTACTCCGTTATTCTTGATCAGACTTATCAAGTTTGAGCTCTGGATATGGAGTCACCTTTGACAGAGAGTGTTTTACTTCCTAGAGTGGAACTTGTTAGTGCGAATCTAGATTAGTTGGTCTGTGAAGTGGATATCGGACATTGAGTGATAAATTTTAAAAATATATCAAAAATATAATAATAGGGGATTAGGGGTAAAATAGGTAGTGCAAAAGAAAGTAAGGGCAAAATGGGTAAATGAAAAAAGAAGAGTGACCAAGGAGGATGCTTTGAGAATATTTTAATGTTTTGTTGTTAATTATTTTAATGGCAAATTGAATCAATGGGCCAATAGCCCACGTGGGTCAAATCAATCAAGGCGGCCAAGTCAGATAGGGATCGAATGACGTCAGCAACCTGGACGTTTTATTGACTTTACTTATTTTCATTTATTTTTTCTAAAAATTATTGGTGAGCAAAATAGGTGAAACCCTCTCAAGTTTATATTAAATCAATAAATATTTAAATATACATGTAAGAGTGATCGAGTTTGTTGAGCGAGTGATTTCTCAATTTGGAGTCATAAATTCGATATTTCTGAAATGCTTTCTTAGTTGAATTCATCGCATGAGGCTTATCTAGTGCAGATTGATTCTATAGTATGATTCGAGGGCTGTTACATTATAACGGCGCATTTGAAGAAAGAATAGTGACGACGGATACTCTTGTCAATGAAAAAAGAAAAAGAAATCTATGAACATGAAGCACACCAAACGAACTCAATAGCTTAACAATATAATCTTAATTCAATATATTACAAGATTAAAGATAGTGGATTGAGATTAGCAAAACTATGAGTTCTTGAAATGAGTAGCTAGCTTTTGTCTAAATAATGTATTTATATTAAAAAAATTATTACTTATATATATATTAATAAAATTCAAAATTCAGTTACTAATATCTGATGTCACTGTTTTAAAATTTTAAATTTTAAAAATTAAAATTCTAATTCCGTCTAGATGTTGGATTCAAAATTGACTAGAAACTAAAAACTTGTTTTCCAAGGATAGTTGAATTAATTGAGAACAGTATAAAATAAAGATTTTGACTGTTGCTGCATTAATTTTGACTATACCCTCATTAACAAGTAAACAAAACTAATAAAGTAAACAAAACTAATAAACTACTTTGGTCACATTTTATTTTATTTTCTTAGTCAATGTATTTATATTAAAATTCGACTAAATTTAAATTTGCACATTACAAGACTTGTCCTTTTTCATGAAACTCAAATTTAAGATTATTGAAAACTCAATTATTCAACCACCATAAATGTTAGTGCCATAAAAAAGTTCAACATGTAGATAATATATATATTTAATTTTCTTGACCGAAAATCATATAAGGTATGTGCCTTGAGAAAAATATAACGCACGTTCCAAAATAAAAACCAATATATTGACTCATTTTTATTTATTTTTCCATAAATGAGTTGGTCGAATTTTGCTGCAAAAGAAATTTCAATTGTAAAAATTTTCAAAGTAGAATTATTCAAGAATTGTCTACCTTTTTTTAAAATTATTTTTCATTCTTCTTTGTGCATTCTTTAATTTATTTATTTTTCTAATTAGGGTAGTTTAGATTAAGGTTAGTAATTGAAAATGGGTAAATTTTTGTGAGTCAATGCTGTAATAGTTATTCAAATTTATGGTTTAATTATATAAAAAATGTATTTGGGAGAAGGACACTTTCTCCTTTGACCATTATTTTGGATATATAAAAGTTCTATCTCTCTCTGGCTTCTAGAAAAGTCACACTTTCTAGTTGCTGCAAGATTTTTTTTTTTCATTCGATATTTGATATCTATTTTGAGATTCAACTAACTTGAATTGACATCAAAATTTTCACTTTTGGAGAATAAAGCATCTCCTATCGAAAACGGTTGTATATGCAGGATTCAAATTCAAGAACTCTAATTAAAATTAAAAAAATACGCAATTATCACTCTAACGCGATCTTTGATTGTGGAGTATAATTAGTATCATTATAAACTTTTGCATAAAATTAGAGTATAATAATTAATTATCCGTGTAAGAAAAAAAATAATTATTGTAACATTCAATGCAACATTTGATTAACTATATTAAATTCATAATATTAAGAAGTTAATTTTTTGACAAACAATAACTAAATAAAATCCTCTTTTCATCTCATTAGGATGAATAATTCCTTCATATTCTTAGAGTAAATAATTCTTTCATAACATGATAAAAAATAATCCATTTTTTAATAATCTCTGCCTAATATTTCTTTTTATCTTCATTATTAATCGCCACATATTATTTAATAAAATTTTCACCTTCCAAATTTAGAACTTTAGGAAATCTAGAACGAATATTTTAAGTTAGCTGACACTCTCTGATAATGACAGCCCAATTATCAGATTAGGGAAAAAAATAGTAACTGACACGAATAATTAATAAATTGTCGTGTCGTATCTACCGTTGTTACTTCTCTCGGTTTTAATTAATTTGTCTTATTTTATTAAAATCGATTTTTATGAAAATGTTTTTTTTTTCTAATTTGATAATTTTTAATTTCAACATCTCCCTTGATATGCCTAAGATAATAAGATTAAAGAATATTTTGATACGCTTTATATATATATATATATATATAAGTTGAATCATCAAATTTCCAGTTGCGTGTTTAATCTTAATTTGATTTGTTACACTACTTTAATTAATTCCTGGTCAGCATTTGCACCTTTTATATATGGGATTCATGTGAACTTCTAATTTTTCTTTCTAGTTAAGTCTAAAAATATGCCAAATTCATGTTAGTTCACTAACATGCCAAGCTTTGGAAAATGACATTTTATGGAAATAGTCATGAATGGAGTAAAAAAAAAAATTCTTCAATTATTTTATATTTTATTACATATATAAACATAGGCTGATACCAAAAATAGATTGTGGAAGTTTATCATATGTACATATTCAGCCATTTAAGGTTTGAACTATAGTTACAGAATTCTGTTGAATTTATATTCTTAGTGATAGTCTTCGGTTCGAGGCAGATCCAAGGCTTTTATATATAGATCAGATCATGTACGTGTTAAAATTTATAAACTTTTATATTGTGAACTCAGTTATCAGTATAAATTAATTTGAGATTATTATAGGAATTCATAAACTTTAAAATTTCTGAATCCACCTCTGTTTTCCCGGATGCTACATATTGGCAACAGGGTTGTTCAAACCTAATACGAATATAGGCATAATACATAAACATGACCCTTAACTTGGCGTCAATTGGCAACTATGACCTTTAACTTTGGGTGTGCACAAGTAGGCACTTTAACTTGTATAAAATTGAACAAATAGACACATTCGTCTTACATGGCACCTACATGGCAATTTTGTGTCCTACGTGGCGTCCTACGTGTATTATGCCATGTAGGACATGTGTGTCTATTTGTTCAATTTTATACAAGTTAAAGTGTCTACTTGTGCACACCCAAAGTTAAAGGTCATAGTTGCCAGTTGACGCCAAGTTAAGGGTCATGTTTATGTATTATGCCTACGAATATATTCAACATGGAATATAAATTTACATGAGAAAATTCATTTAAATTTCACCAAACGTTATATCTGAATTCAGAATATTAAAAAAATAATGAACTCGATTTGAAAAACGTCACAAATAATCAAACCATCACGTTTAAATTCTAAATATGTCTCTAAAGTAAAGAGAATATAACACTAGGGTTCATTCACTCTTGACAAAATGGCATTTGCCAATTTAAAATAGAAACAAATTATGAAAATGATATGAAAATTGAAATGTCTAAATACAGACCCCCTTGAAATGTCACAAAAAAAAAAAGTCATTGAAACTTGGATATTGTTGAGGTTTGAAAGTCCTCCTATAAGAAAGGATACTGCACATTGATTTGACCTTTCCATCAAGAGTTAATTCCCACTTGGCTAGTATGTATTATAATCTTTAATTCTTCTTGGCAATTTCCAGGAAACCAATTTTTATTTATTTTTTCTATTTAGTGCTACTATTGATATTATTCTATATTGTGAGACATATTATATGCTTTTTTTTTTGGTCTACATAATATGTTTCCACTTTTTAGGATTGTTAATTTGACCAATAGTGAAATTGGATGCTTACTGTCAATTCAAAAAACTTTAAAGTTTAAATTCATAGAATTTAAATCTTATATCCACCTTTTATATGTATTACGAGTAATATTTAATAATTTTGTATGCCTTCGTCATATCAATTCTAAAAAATGTCAAGTACAAAACAAGTAATTGAGAATGAAAAGTGAAAATCATATAGTAGACATTGAAATTTTGTGGGAATTCTATAACATGTGTTCAATTCTAATTGAATCTATAAGACGTGTTCAATTCCAATTAGGATTCTTGGAGGCTACTAATCAAACGTTAACAATATTTCATGCCTATAGAAAGGGTATTATATTTCCTTTAAAGAGGCATCTCGAATATCATGTAAATTCTTGGGATATTCATAAAGAGATCAAAATATGCTAGACTCTTCTTGATAATCAAATACTTCAAGAAGATCAACAAACACAAACTCTTTCATGGCCGGAGATCAAATCAAAATCATCCTAGTTCGAGAAATACGCCACTAACCGCCCTTGAATTATGGAGAAATCTTAAGAGAGAAGAATTATTGAGTCAATAGATTTGTACTCACTCACAGTCTTGATGAATAAAATTATTTTTCGTGATTGCAGTATATTTTTATACTTGATAAAATTTGTTGCAAACACATACAATATCTCTTCACAACATCTGCATTAATGAATATGTATAGTAAAACATTCAATATTAGGTAAAAAATTATATTACTACACTAACACATCTAGTAAAATTACACAGCAAAATCTAGAAAGAATGATGTATATGCAATTTTATTTATACCTTATAAAAATAGATAAATTATTTCTGACCGATAAAACATACCAAGAAATCATTATATTACAAAAAATCAAGCATACAAATAGCGTTAAGAAACTTATGTAGGAGTATACAAAAACTTCAATATCAAGATGTATATTACTACATTATTGATGGATTTAATTTCTTTATGTTTGGTCAAAACTTATTGATTGTTTAGTCCCTCAACCTTGCAAAAAGACAATGGAAGCCACTTTCATAATATTTCAGGCTTCTCTAAACCGCTTGATTTATTTTTATATTTTTTAAAAATAATTGTCTTTCTCTTTCTTTCATTTATTATTAACGTGATATTAATTTATGACATAGTTTTGTTCCAAATTTATCACAACAGACAGAAAAGGCTAATTGATTGAAAGATCCAACTCGTAGTATTCGTGTACAAAAATACTTTATTGTATATTAGTAGCACGTTTTATTTTTAAAACTATAAGTCTTATATTGTATAAATACCTTTTGAGTAATAGATTGTATTACGAAAAAAATTACCAATTATCTATACAAACTTCAACTCTTTTCATTTATGATAGGATATAATTTTACTATTTCTTCACTACTTTAAAATTGATGTCTTAAATATGCCATCTGACAAAATTAAAACGATGTAGAGAAAATTAGCACCATCCTTATACAAGAATAACACAAATAAATAGAGAATTGGTCTTGACCATTATCAAGAAATCATGGTTTAATGTTCAAAAAATAACCTATAAGGCATTATGCCACAAAATTCCAATTGTATTTCTATAGTGTTAGAAAAATAATAAAATATCGAATCGAACATAAACAAAAGAGTATAAAGAGTAATTATCAGAAATAATTTTGTATTGTGGTAAGTCATTACCTTGGAAGTGATTTTGCCCTGATAATAAGGGTGCATATTATTGTGGTTAATCGCTTCTCAAGATTAAACAGTCTCTTTCAGTCACATGCACTTATGATTAAAAGTTTGAAATTTGTATGAAAATTATATATCATTCAAGATTTTTCAAAATCAAATTTAAATTAGGCCTCACGTACACACGCAACTGAGAGAGTGGGCTGGGGCAAGCACGCTAAGCATTCCTTTTTACTAGCTTATTACGAAAAAGTTATTTTTTTAATCCATGAGAGACTTTTGTCTTTCACCGAAAATAAGAAAGTGAGAGGAAAATGACACACAAAAATTTCTTTCTTCGTTCCATTATTAAAACAAAAGAACAAAGACTATAATAGGAATAATTCCAACAAATAATCTTTCGATCACATTATATTTTAATGGGAAAAGAAGTGTCTAATATACACTTCAACTTTATCATTACCCTTGTTATAAAAGTGACTCTTATATATTTTTACTATTATACAAATAATTCATATACATCCGTTAATTATAAAAATAAATCAATTAAGCAAAATAAAACTTGAGATAATAAATTTGGCATTAGTCATTTTACTTAATAAGGAAAGTTTAGTTTGTCATTCTAAAAAAATCCACACAAACCTGTTAGTGAATTAAATACATGAAGAGACTCCTAAACCACCAACTAATTGTTTGTGTGATTAATTAGGTAGAAATAATTAATTCCTATTACTTTCATATTTATTAATTCAAATTATAAGTAGTCGCATTTAGCTCAAGTTGAATAATCTTTTTTTTTTGGGTCAATTTAATATTTTATAGGAAGCTCATTGGAAACTTCTCTTTATACTTGCTCTTGCTTTAGGAATCTCAAAAAAGATGGAAATTCTGTATTTAAAGTATAGGATATATAGCATTCCGAATTAAGTAGTTAATTAATTAAGTGTTCAACAATATATAGAGAAGCATTGAAAATATTCTTGAACTTGAACTTGACGCAAATTATTAGTTTCATTCTCGAACTATTTACAGCCTTAAAAACACGCACCTATATGACACACTCCCGATCTGTCACATGACATTGCAAGTAGTCTCAAACTCTTGTAGGAGCATGTGGCTCGCAATAAAAATTCAAGAGAAGTGTTGAAAACACTAGCTCTTAAACTTAACAAGAATTTAGGGGTGTATTACACTCATGTTGCAAGATCAAGAATGTATTTAAGTTCAGTTAGTCAAGTAAAGAGGTGTTATTAATGCTGTCAATAGTTTAGAGATGAAACTAATAATTTATGCTAAATTTAGGTTGTTTTTAATACTCTCTCACACATATATATATATATATAGAGAGCGCGCGCTTAATTTTCAACAATATTGAGATTTGAGAACGACATTGCATACATAGAATTTACACGGCTAAATTTTCTTGGTGGAATATAACTTAATTATTCTAGGTGGAATATAGTTATACCCACCAAGGAAAATCAAAACTACTTTCCTTTTTTATGATTCTCTATTAAACAAGGAATCAATAACAAAAAGGAAAAAAAAGAAGAAGTAAATATGTTCACCCTTTTCAATTCAATACCATTCAAAGTGATTTTTGGGTTATAAATAAAATTGAATGACTTTTACATTATAAAATAAAATTAAGTGACTTTTTAAGTGAACTATTTAACGTTGAGTGACTATCTGAAATATTAACTTTTTTAAATAATGATCATCAATTAATATGAAAATATATATTAATTAATTGATTATAACAATAATTCTATGAAAATAGTTTATGTAATATTCATATATTTGATGTAAACATTCTATTCTAAAAGAAAAATAAACTTCAAGTTCTATCTACAATTTTCTAGATTTTCTTAACTCCCATATAACCTTTTGAGTTTTTGCCAAATAGAAAGTCTTCAAGTAAAAATTTTTAAAAGAAAAGAAAAACAAATAATAAATCTTGAAATTCACAACAAAATTTCAATTTTTTTTTAAACTTCATGTTGGTCCATCCATTTATTATATTAAAAAAATATAGAAAAATACTACTCAATTCATTTCAATTTGTTTATCTTATTTTTCTTTTTAATCTATTTACAGTTGAATGTCTCTTTTCCTTTTTAACAATTCTTTAATTCTAACTTTTCACACGACATATTTAAGGTTACAAATTTTCATATATTCAACAGAAAATATATTTTTTCAGACGAATAAATTAAAACGGAGAGATGATTAATCACTTCATTACAAAATCCGTTAAAATAATGGCGCCGCCACATAACGATAACTGACAACTATACAATAAAGTGTAAAAAAAAAAAATGACATAAAAAGTCTTGACTATGAAGAAATGTTATAAGTTTGGTTAGGCAAGATAAGATGGCAACAGATTCATGGTACATAGTCGATAACTATAATATTTTTTCCACGTATTATTACTTATACTATAATACTATATATATTTTTGGTCCCCCTTTTAATGGTCAACACTTGTAACAAGTAATAATAATAACAAGTTGCTACTGTAGTTATCATAGTTTTAAAGTAACACTTAACTTACTATGGTCACTTTCAATCTTTATTAATTATGATGACAATTGATTTCATTTTACACTTTCTTCTGAGGTTTTGGATTTGGTCCTTTCTATATTATTTGAATCTTGAGTAAGTTTGGTTATCTACGCTTTGGGTGGGTTCGGTTAGGAGGAAAATAAGTTTCTTAAAAATGAAGGAAATAACCTTCTTAACAGAAGTGGAAAAAATAGGTTCTACTAGTGATATTTCACGTTGATTATATATGTCTTCTCGACTCTCATCTTCACTCTCATGAGCCACGCCTTGTAGTCCCCCTTTCCCACCACCTCACACCCCTACCCCATCATCATTTTTAATAGTATTAATTGTTTAGATTATATATCAATGTTTTAAATAATATTTTTGACTTATATAACAAACACAAGAGAATAAGTAACAAATTAAATTAACTCACTTATTTTTCTATAAAACGTTTTGAATTTATTTTTAAAAAAATATTTTCCTTCTTACTGGAAACACCCTTTGTGATGATATTTACACAAAATATGGATCTTGAACTCTATGTAGACGATTTAAGAGTATTGTAATATCGTAATAGATGTCTCAAGTAAATCTCCATCTTTGAGAATTTTTTATTTTTAAAATAGAGGGTTAGCTTGTAAATAAGTAGACAACACGAGGAAAAAAAAGTTATTTGTTCATTCCATTTTCTTTTTAGTCAATATAAAAAGGTCTCTTTTTTTTAAAAAACAATTCTTATATTCTAATATTTCATCTAGCATGTTTTTTTTTTTTGGACAATCAACACGCTAGTTATATTAATGCATAACAAGGTTCAAAGAGTTAAAAAATGCGACAACATCATTTACAATCCATCTAGGAAAAGTAGAAAGCCAAATAACTTTATGTAATAGCGAAATAGAAAATTTTGCTAAATTATGTGTTACTAAATTTCAAGACCTTGGAATATGCATCACATTGACCACTTCAAAGCAATTCATAAGGTTCCAAATGTCTCCGCAAGTAGTTTCTATTTCCCATGAAATTATAGTTCTTTGTAGTACCATATCCACCATATTTTTTGCATCTGATAAGACTTGCACCTTTGTCCACCCCTTTTCTCTAACATTCTCCAGTGCCATACGAATTGCAATTGCTTCAGCAGTGATGGCTTTCCCAACATATTGAATTGGGGAGCCAAAGGCATGAAGCAGGTTACCATAGCTATCCATAGCCCCACACCAATGCTTGCCGTCTTCTTTTCCTTATGTACACTAGCATCTGCAAACATAACAACACTATATGTAGCATGTTTAAGATCACGAGATTAAATGATATTTTAGTATATTCTATATATTTTTAATTTAAAATCACAAAATTCAAAAAGTCTTTTTTACTTTTCTTAAACTCGATATTAAGTCAAAACAACATAATCAAATTAAAACGGAGAAAGCATCTTTAAAGTAGTTTTATCATTACTTAAGGAATATTGCACGAGTCACTGACCAAATACAATTGGAGACGCACCTGAAATTGCACAATTTTGTCTAGAGAGGAAATATTTTTATGTGAGTTGTAACCCAATGTATAATTAAATTGCTAATTGTTTCCATAATTAGAAACTAAATCAATATAGTCATTTTGTGATTTATGGGTATAGTTTGGTACAAAATATTACATCGTGATGGATTAGGTCCCTAATATAAAAATGCACAAGTACCCCCCTAGACTATGATCGAAATTCTAGAGACACACCTAAACTTAACTAAGGTCCTATTATCCCCCTAAACTAATTTAAAATGGAATAAATACATCATAAACGCTGACGTAGCACAGAGAATGTGCACACTCTCTTGAAAGCATGTGATGGGTGAACAAATTGGACACATGTTCTTTTTTAATTGGTAACTTTATAATTAGTTAGTACACATAATTATTGATATTTAAACTTTTTATATATATATATATATATATAATTATTTTCATTTCTTTCTTCGTAAAATATTTAGTTTTCTTTCTCACTTTAAACTTTTTATTTTTTTCTTTCATTAATTTCTTATCTTTTCACTTTTAATTATTTTTAAAAAATTATGTGTATTTTTATTTTTATAAAATAATTTAAAAAGTTTTAACGTTTTTTTTTGTTTTTAAACTTTAAAAAATAATTAACATTTTATTTTTTTATGTTTTATTTGATTTTCTTCACTTATTTTGATATCCGTGTAAAATTAACTTATTTTAAATACAAGACATTTGAAATTAAATTTGAAATCAAATCAAAAGGAAAGAAAATAAAAGGAGTAAATAAAATCAATAGAATAATAAAAGAGAAAAATCAATTAATGAAGGTAAAAAAAAAAGTTTAGATACAAGGCAAAAAAAATATGTGTATTAACTTAACTTAAATACATGTTAAAGAAAATAAAAATATTTTTTCAAGAAGAAATAAAAAAACCAAAAAAATTAAAAAAAATATTTACAAACGTGGCAGGCGCGTGTGTACAAACACAACCAACTTGGTGTGGTTGAAGGTGTCACGTCAGCACAAAAGGTGCACAAAAATACGAAAAAAATGAGTTTAGGGGGTAATAGGACCCTAGTTAAGTTTAGGTGTGTCTCTGGGATTTTGGTATGGTCTAGGGGGTACTTGTGCATCTTTTATTTTTCAAATTAGGCCCACATTTACCTATTTTCATTACACTACACGGTTAAAAGTAAAAAAAAAAGACCCCACATTCCAATATTCTCTCTCTAGGTTTTACCCCAAATCTCTCTACATTACAGGGAGATTTTGTATTTATATTTTAAATCGTATTCGCTCTCAATTTCAAATAACCAAACTATAGTTTATTTATGTATTCATTATATAAGTAGTCATCCTAATTGCATCAGTAAAACAGATTTTGTATTTTATTTTGTCGTATTCAAAACAACCATCTACAAAATAATAGCCTGACCATTCATTCATACCAATTCCTTTAATGGATACAAAATCAAAATAGATTTTGTATTTATATTTTAAATCGTATTCACTCTCTAGGTTTTACCCCAAATCTCTCTACATTACATGAAGATTTTATATTTATATTTTAAATCGTATTCGCTCTCAATTTCAAATAACCAAACTATAGTTTATTTATGTATTCATTATATAAATATTCATCCTAATTGCATTAGTAAAACATATTTTGTATTTTATTTTGTCGTATTCAAAACAACCAGCTACAAAATAATAGCCTGACCATTCATTCATACCAATTCCTTTAATGGATACAAAATCAAAACAGATTTTGTATTTATATTTTAAATCGTATTCACTCTCAATTCCAAATAACCAAACTATAGTTTATTTATGTATGCATTATATATGTATTTATCCTAATTGCATCAGTAAAACAAATTTTGTATTTTATTTTTTCGTATTCAAAACAACCATCTACAAAATAATAGCATGATCATTCATTCATACCAATTCCTTTAATGGATACAAACTCAAATATAAATACAAAACTAAAGAAGAAACAGCCAAACACAAATACATTTCATCCACAAAAGTATCTTTATATTAAAATTTCGTAATCATACTTATTTTGTATTAAAAACAAACTAAGATACAAAAACGTCAAATATATACACAGATCCGACTACTTTCATTCAAAAATAAATAATAATCGACACATAAAACTCAACTTCAATTTCAATGGAGTTATTCGAAAATGGATATTGAAAATATGCAGAACAATGGTGAAAGGCGTTTGAAAGAATAAGAGAGAGAGATGACACTTCATATTTTTCCAATTGTAACTGATTAGAGATTTAAGCGATTTTTATTTTTTTTGAAATATTTTCTACCATGATTTTCTCCATTCTGGTGTTAAAAATTTGTATTCTTTCAAATGAAATAAATACAAAAGTCAGTCTTATAACAAACTAAAATAATGACATTTTAAATAAATATTGAAAGTGTTGACAAGAGGTCCTATTAGATGCTAAAATATTGTTGTTTTGAAAATTTTCCCTTTATTTTTTAAATAAATGATAAGCTTAATGACAAAATTCCTATAATTAAATAAATGTCATGACATGTTTAATATCACGAGTTCTAAAATTTTATGATCTCACAAACATTAATTTTTTATAATTTTCTTTTCTTTTCAAATATTGTATAGCTATATACTATTATATAATTTAAGTGGATACCAGTGAGTGTGGCCACACTTTTTGCAGCAACACACAACGAATAAAACAAAAAAGCTAAATAATTAAAAAGCGCAACACATTTTTTATTTATTTATTATGAAATAAGAGGTTTGAATATACACGTTTATTCCATAAAAGATATTGTCCACGAGATAAATTGAATCTGGAACATAAGGAAATAATGAATAATTACTTGTTATATGTCAAACTTTATCATATGATAGAAACAATTTTTGGAGGGCCAATAAAACCCCACAACATAGTATGCAACTTGCATCTTAAGTTGTCATTTATTGCCACCAATTTAGGTGTTCCACCAACTTCATCAATTGAAATATTTATATACTTTTGATCGATCTATTTTACTTGTCATGATTATTAAAAATAATTTATTCAAATTATTTAAAAATTAAGATAAAATAGAATGAATATGAAAAGAATTACTGTTTAGGATGAATGAATATGACCAAATAGATAGAGCTCTGTCAATTTCTTGTAGATTGAAAAAGAGATCAGTTAATGTTAAATATATTCAATTTCAGATCCTTTTCGATCTATGTCTATGTATTGAAGGTGTTTGAACTATCTCCTATCTTCTTCTCACCGATATCTTCATCGGAGAGGTCGATTTCTCCGATCATATATAGAGCAGCTTGGAGTCAACGAAGGTTCGATTTTTTGGAAATGGTCCAGAGCTTTGAGATCTTTCCTTTTTTGATTTTTGATTTTTTTTAAAATTTTGATTTATTTGTTTCCTATTTCTTTTTACGAGTTGGGACACTTTTGGGCTTATACCTTTGTAAATATTGAACCTCTTTTATTTTTAATAAAATCAACGATTTGGCTTTTAAAAAAAGAAGAAGAAAGATTAGTGTTAAATTGAAATCAAAGAATAAATAAACTCACATTTGGACATGCAATTTTTACGATTTTCTTATTTTTGGTCTACTTATAGAGTCTGATGTAGCTTTTTGAGGTGCAACTTCTGTTGTTATCTGTTGTTTATTTTAGTGCCTAGTGTATCTTTTTGTGCTGCAATTTTAAGGATTTGATAGGATTTTCCTTCTTGTTTTTTTGGTTAAATGTTTTTTTAATCAATTTAAACTAAAGTTAGTTAAAATATTTGATAGGAACCAAACGTGTTTACTTTTAACAAACTATAAGAACAAAAACTATTCTAAAATATATTTTAGGGACTGTTTTAAATCTACCCTCAAACATAAGAGACTATTTTGCCATTATTTCTTTAGTTAAACCTAGAATATTTTTAATTAGAAGTATTTTTCTATATGAGAAAAATAAATTTTACCCTTAACCTTTAAAAGTTAAAAAATAATAGCCAAAGGCAATCTTCACTATGTGGTTACAACTGCAAAACAAGTTAAGCATCATAGATAGACTCAAAAAATGGGGGTTAGATGTTCATTTGAAGTGTGTATTGTGCCAACTCCAGCCTGAATCCAGAAATCATATGTATACAAGCTATTTTTTTAGTCATCAGGTTTGGCGCAAGTTGCTACAATGGATCCAATTTGTTCAAGCTCCTTACAATAATTGGGACCAATATATCTTGGAAATCATAGGCTCTGCTAAGTTGAAAACTCAAACTGCGCCAATCTTTAAGTTGGTATATACTGAGTATGTCTATGCTATTTGGATTGAGAGAAACCAAATTGAAGGATCTTTGAGAAGAAAAGCAGGACTTGGAAATCTATTGTCAGGGAGATCGCTTATATTTGTTGTGTTAGGGCCAACCAAAAAAATATGCAAGACATTTATCAATTTGTCTTTTAATTTGCTAGATTAGTTTTCCTTTGTTTCATGTTGTCTTTGTTTTTGAGAATAGCAAGTTGTGTCATGGCTTAGCTATTGATTCTGTAATTGGTACACTTGGTGATTAATACAATCTTATTAGTTACCAAAAAAAAGTTAGAAAGTAATACCCTTTTCACTTTTTGAATGAAAACGATAAGTCGATAAACCCTTGAGCAAGAGTTAGAATTTTGATTAATACAAACAAAAAAGCTATATTTTTTAAAGATTCTTTTTTAAACTGTCACGACCCAAAATTCACATGTCGTGATGGCACATATGTTCCCAACCGATAGGTAAGCCAACCCACTAGTTTTACCAATTTAACTAAGTAAATAAGGTAAAAAGTAAACAACGAGTAGAATATCTCCAACCATACTCCTTCATAAATATGAAATGCGGAAAACAAAATACCACCCAAGAATTGGTGTCATAAGTATGAGAGCTCTAAAATACGGTGCAAGTCTGAAACTAATGACAAGTCTAAGCATAAGAAATATCTTGTCTGAATACTAACACAACATAATAAGTAAAAAGATAGAGGGAGGTGTGGGCCACGGAACAGCCAAGCAGCTCACACAACTCCAAGATACTCCAAGCTCTAACTCAAAAATCTCCACGGGATGCACTCATTTTCGAATTCGGATCTGCACCACAAAAGAGTGCAACAAGTGTAGTATGAGTACGAAACCACGTGTACCCAGCATATCTCATAGACCGATAACGAAGAAGTAGTGACGGGAGTTCATATAAGAAAATCTTTTTTTTTCTTTTACAAGGCTACATTATACTAATCAAACAAGTGTCATCAAGTAGGGATAACCAATTATCACGTAATGTCCAATCACCAATAAAACAAATAATCAACAAGAATGAGAATGTAATGAGATGCAATGCAATGCGACACCATGAAATGATATGCCTCAGATGCCAAGTACTCTCTCAACCGTATATACATGATACTTCTCGGAAATACATCGAGAGTTCATGACCCATGGGGGACTCGCGAGGTCCATATACCGACACGGACGATCTCCACGTGTCTGTGCGGACGATCTCAACGCACTATCATAAAATCACACAATCCCCAGCACGGACGATCTCCACGTGCCCAACTTATAATCACAATCAATTCCTCGCACGGAGGATCTCCACGTGCCCAAATTATAATCATAACTCGATCTCAACACGAACGATCTCCATGTGTTAGATCTTTACTCATACTCAATCTCATGTCAATGCATGTGCACAATATGATATCAATAAAAGGGGATGATGAAACAACTCAATAAATCAAATGTCGCTATGACATATAATCACCTCAATTATCACAAATATACGGATTCAATAACGAAACACAACCACACAAAAGAAACCAAGTCACTAATACATCAGCTAATGCCCATATGCTTTGGCATTCTCAGATTACAATCTATCATACTATAGTAATAAACTTTCCCTTTAATAACACCGGTACTCGTACCAATGCCCATCACACCATTGGTACGAGACCCCCATCTTTCGCCCTTACCCATTGTCTATTCCATTTTTAATCTTTAATTAGGAAAACGTCCTTCAACGAAGTCTGAGAGTCTTAACATACCTTGAATGCCGAACACGCGTCACAAGTCCTCAAGATTTTGCTTTTTTCATTCGTAAAGCTTCAAAATGCTCTCAATCTATCAAATAAGTAATATCCGTAAGCAAACAAGTTTGTAGACACCCATATTACTATATACCTATCCTAAACCCACAACTCACCCAAATATATAATCAATTTCCTAGACCACAAGCCTAAGGTTAAGTCTTAATTCCTCCAAATAACATAATTCTAACGATATTCATATAATACAATACATCTAATATTTAATTACATGTCTCAATATATCAAAAACTAAATTTATACTATGATAAACAGATAATAATTATTGAGATTGAAGCCACAAGTGGCGGTCGTGAACAATTTCAAGTCAATTTAATGGAATTCATTTCCCCTAAGTTATCACCAACCATCAATGCCTTAATTTAATGTAAATCATGAGTCAACCAAGAAAGTCACAGTTTGTCTCCTTCCAAACCTCGAGAAAAAGAAAATTTCTACAACACTACCCAATCTGCTAACTTCCAATTCCCTAGTAACTTCAACTAGTATAATATTATTATTTTTATCTTTTGTGACTTAGCAATTAAAGCATGAATCTATCTTGAAAACTTGCATCAAATCATACCTGAAATTTGATCGACTCGACTTTCACGTCTTTTGCTGGTAAGTTTTTGATCCCTTAATTTTCCCTTTCTAAAATAACTAGGTATTAAAAGTGTCAAATTCCATTAACTTAATTTAATCAATGGGCCAAGTGATAAAGGATATTAAATAAATTATAGGCTTGACCTTTTAATTATCAACTATATTTATTACTTACTAAAATAGCCGTTACTAAATAATCGCAATTACCGAATAGTTCAAAATCTCTATTTAAAATTTTATGGGAAGAATTGAAATAGTCTAGTGCTCAAAACGACCTAACGGGTCATTACATAAACCAAAGTGATCAATCTCAAAAAGCATGTTAATCACTTTGACAATTGTTTTTTGGCTTCAGCTATTTGATTAGATATATGAATATGATATGTGATGTTTTGGACCCTATTTTATAGGAATGATGATTTTAAGAGAAAGGTATTAATATTTAATCAAATCAAACCAATATAAATCATCTTGTGTTACGTTGTTTTTTGTTTTTTCAAATGGTGTCTCATCATATCCGTATTAAAGTCTGACTAAATATGAAATCGCATTGGAAAGTTTTATATTAGAGGATAAAACGCTCCTCCAAACTAAGACGATTTTGTACTTAAGGAGACTCAAACAGAAAACCTCTGATTAAAAATAAGATAAAAGAATACTTACTACTCCATCACGACTCTCATTGGTATAAAATCACCTTATTTCATAAGAAAAGTAAGAAAGGAAGAAAAGGGAAGTAAATCATGATAAGTGTGATCAGAACAAATTTGTTTTGTATGGATTTCAACAGGTAATTAATTAGATGCATGTTTTAATTTACATATGATTTGACGATTAAGTGTATTAATCTATACATGGGTCCCACCAAATTAGTGCAAAGATATAGTAATTATTAATCTAATTTTATTTTAATCATATCAATAAACAGTGGCAGGATGCTTCAAAACATTATCCAGATTAATTAAAATAATTACTTTAGACTATTTAATTTGGAGCTGCTTGGTTCATTCTCTCTTACAAAATTTAAATTTGATAGGATATTATTGAACACTAAGACATGATTAGACCCTTAAAATGTTTTAAGAAATGTATCAGTAATTAATCTTAATTAGAAATTTGTACATGTTCAATGTATTCAAACACAAGGGCTATAGATTCATAGTAATTAGACGTAAAATGTAGTTTTCATGATGCATATTTAGCCTTATTTACATTATAATAAGTTTAAATCCTTAAGCATTTTAACTACGTTTTTTTTTTTTTGGTTTTAGTCATTCTAATATTTACGAGTTCATTCTTGATAAATTTTAGTATTAATTACATTAAACTTATATTCCATGGTACTTTGAAAATCAATTTATATTTTAAAATCAAATACTCCATTGTACTTTGTAAATCCTACTCTTACACTCTTGTGATATGTATATTCATAACTAAATATATTAAAATATAACTATTTAAAAATAAATTAAAACTATAAATAAAACATCTTTTCACCACCAAGGCACCAACGGATGTGGTGCAACGAATGGGGCTGCTCCTCTCTTAATTAGAGGTTTCGGATTCAAGCTTTGGGTATGAAAAAATCCTTGGTAGGTAGTAGGGGTGTGCATCGGTTGGTTCACTTCGATTTTATGTATTATCGGTTCAGTTTATCAGTTTTCGATTTTTAAATATGCTCTAAATCATTAGTCAAATCAATAAGACATTTTTTTATCGATTTTTGATTTATCGGTTATGGTCCTTAAAAGTTCGATTTTCGATTTAACCAATAGAAAAATTCTTATAAAAAGAATATATGACTTCTCCAATAATTTGACGTGACAAGACAATAGTGTAACTTTACATATCGCTCATAAAATAGAAACAACAATAACTAATATGAAAAGCACTATACAAGTGCAACACAAAGAGAAATTAAGAGGATTAGGGTTCTTACTAAGGTTTTGACGTTTTGTATAATGTGAAGTTGTGAACTCAAAGTCACTGTAAAGTGTGAATTGTACGCTAAAGGGCAAAGACAGTAACCAATAAGGTACCGAGATTAATATTTAATATTCATGTAGGGGTAAAGTAGTAAATATGGTTTATCGGTTTACCCAATAACCCTATATTAAAAAATCAAAACCGAATCGATAACTCGGTAATTTTTTTTGCAAAACCATTAAAATCCGCTAAACTAATAACCCAATAGCAATATTTTTTTCGATTCGATTTATTGATCGGTTTGATTTTTGCACACCCTAGTAGGGAGCACTTTCCCCCCTCCCCCATGAATGAGGACCTACTGGCACGAATTCGAAATTAGTAGACTCTAATATTAATACCAGACACCGAATGAAAAAAAAAAAAAAAAACTTCTTTTCAGACTGCTCTCGATGACTACTACCCCCACACTAGGTCCTCAACAAGGACCAAAACTAGTAGTCTTTGTGACCCCCGCCCCTCCCCCCCCGCCCCCCACCTCCCCCTCATTGATGTAACGGTTGATAATATAACTTTGACCAAATTTTGAATTTTTGTAAAATATTTAACTTGATATGTGAAAAAACATTATTCATAATCCATAATCAAAACTTTTTTTTTTTTTATGTAGAATCCTTAAATTAAAAAAGAAAAAGAAGGTATGTATATATTGTTGTTGTATTTGTACTGGTATGGTCTTGTACTTTAATTTATATTTAAATTTATGTGATGTATATAAAGTAGGATGAGCAAAAAATGAAAATTTTAATTTGTTTAAATTTTTATATTAAAAAATAAAGGTAAATAACCACAAGAATTAATTAATATTTTTTATTTTTCTCATTTTCAATTAATATTTTTAGTGACTGTTTACATTTTTTTCGTGTGATATTTATGTTTTCCCTAGAGTGTGCACTATTCGGATTAAACCGAAAAACCAAATCAAACAAAATCGATATCTAATTTGGATTGGTTTCTTGGATTTTTGGTTTGGTTTGGTTTTGGATTAGTAATTTACTTTGTTTGATTTTTTGGTTTGGTTTCGGATTTAGAAAAATAAAAACCAAAAAACCAAAAAAATCGAATATATATATATATATAGGTTTATAATTTTAAGGTGAAGTTTACCACCTTTGTCCCTTTTTAGGTGTTGTCTTTCATTATTATTAAGTTTATATTTTATATTTGGACATCTATAATTGGTATACTTATAAGTATTGTGTTTTAAGTCTTACTTGTAATTTATTTTAGAAAGTATATATATATATATATATATATATATATTTCTTTTACTTTTCACAAAAAAATTTATTTTTGTTTCATTTTTCAAATTGTAAATATAACTTTGATTATGTTACTAATTATTAACATAACCGAATAACCAAACCGAAAAAATCCAAACCGAATAGAAAAAAACCAAACCAAACCAAATTTATTTTGGTTTGGATTGGGTTACACTTTTTCAAAATCAAAAACCAAAAAATTCAAACCGAATAGTACAAAACCAAACCGAAAAACTGAATGCACACCCCTAGTTTTCTCACGGGATTATTCAAGAATCTAGACAGCAATTTATAAATAATATTTGGGTTTTATTGATTGGGCTAACCTCTAAGGAAAAGCCCAATTCTTAAGGATGTTTTTTTTGTTAAAGCCCAAAGGATATTTAATTGGAATTTTCTTTTTTCTTTTGAATTTTACTCCAAATATGTTACCAAAAAAGAACTTTTTTTTCATAAAATAATAAATCAAGAAGAAGAATATTGTAGAAAAAACATAGGGAGAAGAGGGGAAGATTATTATTTGATGATCATATAATGAATGGGAACTCCTCTATTTATAGGAGAAATCTAAGTAACTAACAAAAAAAATTCATCAAAAATATAAATAGACATTTGCAACAATATATGCAATATTTCTATCATACTTCTTTTTGAATATTTATTTGATAAATAATATGTCTCATTAAATTCTTGCTAGAAAAAAAATTGTGAAAATAATTATAGTAAAATGAAAAGAATATACAAATCTAATAATGTGTATTTTCACTGTTTCCTTAAAATCTTTATCAAGAAAAACATGACTAATTTTCCCTCTTAAAATATAGTTCTATGTTTAGCATATTAGCACAATCTGTGAAATTACAAAATACGATGGTGGTAACTCGCCGCATAATCTGTGAAATTACAAAATCCGATGATAGCGACTCGCCGTTCATGCATCGGGAAAGTACAGTGCAAAAACCTTGTGTTGCCTTGAGGAATCTTTTTGGGTGATTGAGGGTTGTCGTGCCTTAGAGGAATCGTTTTGGGTGGTTGAGGGCTTCGTCTATGCAAGTAGGTTGGGCATTTTCTTTGTGGTTCGGTTTGAGAAGTAATCGTAACATATCAGAATCTACCGAACATTTAAACAGATTGTTGGAGTTTTGGGTGTACCAATGAAATTAATATTATGTGAATTGAAGCCGTAATAAATCGTTCAATAAAAATGATAACGTCTAGGAGAGAGGAAGGATGATGTGAATGAATGTTATCTTTACTTTTATTCAAAGGTACTTGGATAAATAATATCGACCATTTTAATTTTTTATATTTTTTTTTGAAAAAAAATCAATGCTTCTGAAAACAAAACAGGGTGAGTGATCTTTTAGATAAAGAAGAAAACTTTGTTGGCCAAGGAGAGATTTTTTATATTTGATTCATCTGTAACTCTATCTATAGATTGTTATAAATCCTTGGAAAATATACTTCCTGTGGTATCCCTATCCATAAATTTGTTTTTTTCTTGTTATTTTAGCTTGTAAATATGCATATTAAAAATATATTATTTATCCTTTTTCAAACAAAAATAATAGTTTTCCTCTTTGGATGCGTTTTTTTTTATTTTTTATGTATCCAGAATCATTGATCAATAAATAAAAAAGGGTAAGGAAAAAAGAACAAATTAAAAAACTAGCGAGAGAAAACTCATTAGAAATGAGAATTTAGCAATTTCTAGAATAATATAATATAATAACTCCTTTAAATAATTCTAATTATGAAATTGCAAGGCGAAATTAATTTATACACTACCAAGTCGCTTATGTTAAACATAATTTAATTTCAACTTTAGATAGTATTATTATTACATGTTAAGTTGAAAAAAGTGTTAGCCATTTATTTGTAATAAATTACCATGGATATTCTTATAAGAAATTTTATTTAATAATATGAAAATTTAAGTAATTTAATTTAAAGCTCTAAAACATTTCTACAGTTAAAAGATAGATATATACTCTTTCTTTTATTCTCTTTATTTTAGAGTTTTATACATTTTTTCCTTTAATTTTCTCAAAAAGTTATTTAATTTGAATTTTGAAATATCTATCTATATATAATAGGAGAGGAATAAAGTGCCACATGTCAGCACCATAAATTTTTTAATTTAATTTTTAAAATAATTTAAATTTATATTAGTTAGTTATTTTCAATTTAAATTTAAATCTATCTATATATAATAGGAGAGGAATAAAGGGTCACATGTCAGCACCATAAATTTTTCAATTTAATTTTTTAAAATAATTTAAATTTATATTAGTTAGCTATTTTCAATTTCAATTTAAAATGTTTTAAATGAATTTAACCGTATTCTTAATGTTAGCACCACAAAAATAGATTCTTTAAATAATTAACATTAAATACATGTAATAGGATTAAATACTAAATTACTATTTTTAAAAAGAATTTTTATCTATAACTTAAATAAAATAAAAGGCAGAAAAGAAAAATCAAAATAAAAAACGTACCCATTAAAACTTCCCACTAATTAAAAAACGGTTACATGTAAATATACTTTTTTTTTTAAAAAGATTTTAAATGTGACTTTTTCAAATTAACCAATCCACTTAATACTATTTTTAAAAAATACATCAAAGTAGTTATCTTTTGAATTTGATTTTTAAAATGGTTACCTAAAACTGCTCTACCAATTATTTCTATTCTCTATTTATACATCTATTCTTCTTCGAATGTGTAATGTTTTTTGGTTAAACTGTTACCATTCTTCTTATCTTCATCTTTTTTGGCATTTGTAATATTAGTTGATTTTTACTGTGATTAATATTTTTTTAGGATTGTATGTTATTTTGACATCTTTAAGATTTTCAATAAAGAAAGTAATTAAGCTAGGGCAGAGATTTCGTACTTGAAGTGTATGCACAAGTATTAAGTATGTATTGAAATTTTACTTAATTTTTAATTCTTTTTTAGTCTGTAACCATCTTCAAATTCAATATAACATACAATTTCTATATATAAATTTTGCTTTGACTTCTTATTTAATATATTTTTTGTGTCTTTTTTTCGATGGATTTTTCAGGTTTTGCTTTCGTTTATATGGATGTTGAAAGAGATGATATTTCTTGATTTTTTATGATTATTAAAATATAGTACAGTTTTAAATTTGCTTTACGGATAACTTTTTCTTCAAATATGCTAAGAAAAAAAGGCGTTCCAATGAAAAAGGGAATTGATGCATAGTTTTTTGGTAAACTTTTCAAATTGTAGTACTAATTTGTGACCTATGGTTTCGATTTGTCTTTATTTGTCTATTTTTCTAAATTGTATTGTTGTATTATTATTAACAGGGAGATCAAATTCATGCAATTATTAGAAGGTTTGTCAATCCATGTATTATATCTAATATTTAATAACATTAATTTCAATATTCAAGCTTTTTCATAATCACAATTTTAATTCTTTAATATATATATATGATGAAATGAATATTTAATTGAAAAGTCATTCTTTAAATAGTGTGTTGAAAAGTAAGGCTGTGAAAATATATTGTTTATATCTTTCATGTACATTTTTATAAATAATAAAATATTATCCGAGGCATTAAGTTGCATATTGTAATGAAGTTCGTTCTTAATTAATTCAAACTATTAGAAAAATACTATGTATACATGTCCTGTATAGGAGGACAACATGCACGAAGAGCCAAAAAACAAAGAATTTATGAGTTTTCGATTAAAGCTATTATTTGATTACTCTGTTATAATTATTAATTTTGTTGTGCTTCAATTACCTACATCCAACAAAATATGCCTACTCAAAATGAACTCATCAATAATAAGCAATGAAGATTGAAAGTTGAAGTTATACAAAGATAGAACGTATCACATTGCAAATATTCACACATTATATTCTTTATTGGATTGATTATCAAAGGTAAGAAGGTACTAGCAAACAATTTTAAAAAAGTTTTTCTTACATTTATTTGCTTTTAAAGTTCTCGGATTATATTATGATATTTGAGTTCTATCATTTCAAATACCCATACATATTATTTTTCAAAAAATAATATCTTATATTCCTAATCGTAACCGTTTATTAGTTAGTATGTCTTACCATTCCTTATCGCGTAAAAATATTTTTTCAAAATAGTTGCTTATTAATCTTCTATATATAAGTTGTTTAGTCTAAGACCTTATATATTATAGATATATATATTTAAAATTCTGTGATGCTTTTTTTTTTATCCTCTTAAAGATAAACTTTTCAATTAAAAACTGTTACTTCCTCCATTAGTTTTTAGTTGTTATGTTGTGCGTTTCGAAAATCAATTTGACTAATTTTCAAAGTTAAATTAGATTATATTAATTTAATATTTTAAACTAAAAATTTAGATATTCAAAAACTATATGAAAAGTACTATAAATTACATTTTTTGATATCAATATGATGAAAAAAAACATCATAAAATGTTAGTCAAAATTTTTATCGTTTGACTCTAGAAAAGGAAATCATGACAACTAAAAAGAAAAGAAAGGAGTACTAGAAACACATATATAAGGGAGATATTTAATGCAGAAAAGAAATAAATCATAATTTGCCAGACAAAAAAATTATACAAGGTTGTTTTTCGGGAAAAAGAAGAAGAAGAAGAAGAGAGAGCAAAATTTAGACCATTTAATATTTGAATTAAATGTTTTATTTTTTCCTCATTCTACCTTAATCATTTCAATTATGATTACTTAAATTTTTAGTTGGTAGGTTAAAAAAATTTCAAAAGTTAATTACAAGAAAATAAGTGAAAAAATAAATATGATCATAAAAAAGTAATAAATTTAAATTAATTGATGAATAAAAATATTCAAAAGAAAAAAACGTGCGATGAGGATCAAATATATCCCTACATGGATTATCTTTTTTTAAAATTAAAAAAAGTTTAAAAAATTAATTTAAAATTATTTTTTCCACTTCCGTTAGAGGAAAAGGGTATATGTGAGCTATTTATATAAGAGTAGGGGTATATATGAGCCACTTTTATAACGAGGGGTATATCAGCTCTAAATAGCAGAGTTGAGGGGTATATCAGACCCTTTTCCCAAGAATTTATAATGTTTCAGGGAAATAAAAAAAATTAATTTATTGCACGTTCAGATAATATTTCATGAAAATAAAAAAAAATTAATTTATTGCACGTTCAGATACTTTTTAAAGGTGAGTTTTGTCTGATTTTAGAACAAACAAACGAACAAATAAATTAAATATGCTACTCTAATATAATTACTATTGTCAAATTTAGATAATATACGAAACTTATATATTGATTTATTTTCACAAATATTCTACTATAACTATCAAGGGCTAAATGTCAACATTCTTTCAAATAAACTTTAGAATCTCATTTTATAATAATTTATATTTAAAATTGTCAGTAAATCAGTATTTACAATTATGTTTATCAATTAACCGCGCAACGCGTGCGCGCGTATACTAGTTTAAATAATGGGAAAGTTAAACATTTGGCCTCTCGGCTAAAATTATATAATATCCATTAGTTAATAGATATAATATATACATATATTTTGTATTTACGTGTATATTATATATTATATATTTACCAATTTTTTTATGACTGATTATATATGCTAATTTCATTTAAATAATCTGAAAAAATTAAAATAATATGTCATTTCATTTCCATAAACTAATGAGCACTTCTATTATTCTTTTTCAACCATAAACGTGAGAGATTAACCAAAAATTAGTACTAACATACCCAAATAAATTAGTCGAGAGAACCAAAACTAGGAATAACGTGAGAGAAAATAGAGTAGTAATTCATTAATAAAGTTACTCATAATATTTTATAAATATGCAGTCAAATTTCTCATAACAGTCCTTCTCTATAATAATATTCCACTATAACAAGCAAAAAAAATAAATTGGAATCAATTTTTCATGTTATATTATATTGTATATTTTCTGTAACATCGTTTCGCTATAACAATTAAAATATTTCAAAATAAAACGACGTTATATTAAAGAGATTTAAGTATTTAACTGTTCGTAAGATGCAATGAACTTTTTCCTCTCCTCATAAAAGAGAGAAGTATTATATATATCCTTAAACTTGGAAAGCTTTTCCTTAATTCTCTTGGTTCTAATTTTTTTTCACTCGGTGGTTGGAATTCGCATTGGAACCCTAATTAAATTCGGATTGTGCACTGTAGGGCCCATTTGAAGGTAGCTCTTTCAACAGGATTTTCTCCATATTAAGAATCGAACCCGATACCTCTGATTAAGGGTGAAGCAGTCCCACCACTACACCACAACGCATGTTAGTTTGGTTCTAAATTTTCAGTATCAATTAAAAGTAGGGGTGTCAAAAGAATAAGAAAAACTGACTGAACCTAACCGAACTGAACTGATTTATGTTATTTTTCAATAAAACCATGGACTTTTATTTAAGTGTATAACCGTCCCGAACAATTGGGATGGTCTTTTTAATTTATGAAAAAAACCAAAAAAAATTCGAACCGAACCGAATAACCTTACATGTATGTAAATATATTTTATATATTAAAAATATGTTAAATTTAATATATAAATATATTTTATAACATTTTTCGAATATAAATATTACCTAGGTCCTAGGCTTCTGGTGACTAGACGACTTTGGGTTTTTGCTCTTTAATTAGCCTTTACTTAATTAGGTTTAAAAATTAAAAGATACTGTAATAGATAGTCTATCAAATAATACAACAAAATCTATGCAAACGCTCCTATTAAATGTTTAAGATCAAACAATACGGCTACAAGATTTTAAATTTTTGTCTTCTTGGTGAAGAATTAAAAGTGCTTCTTCAAGAACATATTTGCTCAAGAAAATTTTTAATAGTAGTATATTTTGAGGTGATATTTTAAAAGAAAAAAACCAAAAATTAACTGAACCGTACCGATATCTAAAGAGAAATCGATATGATTGAGATGATTTAAAAAATCTAATTTTGGTTATGTATTATATAAAATAACCAAAAAATTAAGATGATACAATTTTAAAAAAATAACCAATCAAACCGTATCATTGACACCCCTAATTAAAAGTATTTTTAAGCAATTAAATTGTGGTTCCTAATTTTTGTTGAACATGTGAATAAAACCAAATAGAACTTCTTCTTTTGAACGATTTGACCATTCCACTTTCATAGATGGCCAAAACGAACTTAAATTGTTGAATTTGTGGCCCCTAATTAATGAGCGGTTCCACACATGTACAATTACATTCGTATTGTTTTTTTTGGTTTAAATACTATAATAATATCTTATATATTTTATTTGATTCTTTCAAACTCAAATCAATTAAATTTATCGTCTTTCAACCTTTAATTTATAAGTGGTTGGATTTACACTTTACTAAATATAATATATATTTTATTGGATGATGAATTTTCGATCTTTTTTATAATTGAAAATATTCCTTACATCTAATATACAAAAGAAGTATGGTCTCATTTAAAAGAAAAGGTCCGATCGATTTTAATCTCAAAGAATCAAATGAAAAATAATATTTAAACTCCTCTTTTTTGGTACTCTAGTATAGGCACGTGTATGGACATAAAATGTTTTAACTTGTTTTCTTTAGGCATAATACATAAGCATGACCCTTAACTTGGCTTCAGCTGACAACTATGCCCTCCAACTTTGAGTGTGTACAAGTAGACACTTAAACTTGTATAGAATTGAACAAGTAGACACACATGTCCTACATGGCATAATACACGTAGGACGCAAAATTGCCATGTAGGTGCCATGTAAGACGAATGTGTCTATTTGTTCAATTTTATACAAGTTAAAGTGCCTACTTGTGCACACCCAAAGTTAAAGGTCATAGTTGCCAGCTGACGCCAAGTTAAGGGTCATGTTTATGTATTATGCCTTTTCTTTATTAAGTAATTAGTGAAGGAGTAAATAGGACTCTCTAAACCTTTTCGACAATTTAATCATAGCTTAATGTGTTTGTAAGCCTTGTCCTTTTTTTTTTAATATATAATTGACATTTCAAATTCAATTATTTCACTATGTAAATAATCTTTTAATATAAGTTTTTGTCAAATTTATTGGAATTAATTTTTTTTTCATACTTAATAAATGGGATTTTTACACATCTAAGGAATATATGTGCAGATTAAATTACACGTAATGTAAATTACATTTTCATCAAAAGTTTTAAACAATACTAAGGTAAATCTTCACATATATAGTAAATTAGATCTTGTAGGATTTAGGAATCTTATCTAAGTTCAAAAATTAAAGTAACACATTAAACAAATATGCTTTATTTATTTATTTTTTAAAAAACAATTCGACATTTCTGAATTTCTGATATCAGTACTAGTTTTCAAATCCAATATATTTCGAATAAAATAATTCTAGTCAAAAACACTATATGGATATAAAGTTTTAGCAGTAAAAAGCAATTATAAATATCTCTTGAATATCACATATTAGAATCCTCTCTGCTCGAACTATTAAATTTCATCATAATTTTGAAGAAACTTATCTAATATTTACTCATATTCTAATTTGTCTTAAATTGTTTTTTTAATTTATTTCAAATAATTATATCTATTTTTATGTTTGGTAAATTTTTAATCCAAATATTCTTATTAATTTAAGCCATAATGACACTCATGCAGTGGCGGAGGGTTAGAGTCCGAATTTTCATTAACGGGGTTCAAAATATGAAAAAGTAGTTACATGAACTAGTCAAAGAAGATTCGACATCTAATGTATATACCTAAAAAAATAATTATATTAATCATGTACTCCTATAAATTATAGAATTTTCTATTGAAGGAGATTCGAATGAATCCCTAACCATGACTCTACCTGCCTTATATATGGGCAGTAGTGAACAAGAAAATATTTATATACATATATTATCTGTTAAATCGTCTTGATTTTTTTATTTTTTATGTTTAGTACTTCTTTATATTTTGATATTAAAAGATCCGGTTTTGTTAGTGCTTATAAGAAAAACATGACATATTTCATATTATTGTACAAGATTTAACTCTCTTAGCTTGTTTATTTTCTTAAATTTTATATTCGATTAAACTAAATCACATAAAATGAAACCGCGAAGGAGTACTTCCATTGGAATATAATAATGTCATGCCACAATTATTAATTTATTATGTGTCACTATCCCATAGAGCTCTATATAAGTAGATATCCTTGTGTCTTAATATGTTATCAAATAAGAAAAAAAATAACTCTACATATTATTATAGCATGGAGGGAAATTCATCTAGAGGAAAAAAAGCCATGCAAGAGGAGGAAGTGAAATACCGCGGCGTTCGGAGGCGGCCGTGGGGGAAATTCGCGGCGGAGATACGTGATCCAACCACGAGGCCCGGTTCCCGACAGTGGCTCGGGACATTTGACACCGCGGAAGAGGCAGCTAGGGCTTATGATAAGGCAGCATTTAACCTAAGAGGACATCTTGCTACTCTAAATTTCCCTAATGAGTATTATAATCAACTTTCTTGTCCTCCTTTATATTGTGGTAATAACTCAATTTGTTCATCAACAAATAATGTTAGTTCACATAATATTCCAAGAGGAAAAGGAATTAGTTCATCATCATCATCAACAGATTATAAAGCTAGGGAAATTATTGAACTTGAGTGTCTTGATAATAGTGTTCTTGAAGAACTTCTTGGTGTAGAAGATCCAAAAATTACAAAAAGAAAATAAGGTGAAGTATATTGTAAACTTTATTATATTTTAGTTTCTTTACGCTCATTATCATAAATTATATATCCTTCTTTGGTATTAGAAGGATATTTTTTTTTTAATTTGAGTTTCATGTAATTTTATTGTTTAGTTTAAGCTTATAAATCATCATCAACATGCAAAATTTTGTTTTTATTAATCAATCTCCTCTTGGAAAAGCCAATGACTAAGCTACATAGATTGAAGGGTGATCAAGTGAAGAATATGGGTCGTGTGGTGTTGCAGTAGTGAGACTGCTCCACCATCTCAGATTCGAACCCTAAGTTTGGAGCACTGTGATCGGGATTTAATTGAAAGCTATTAATCCAAATAAATCGGATTTCGGGGGGGGGGGGGGGGCTAAGGTTCCAACTTAGGAATCAATCAACTTTAATCCACAGCCAGGGGGCTAAGGTTCCAACTTAGGAATCAATCAACTTTAATCCACAGCCATTATTGTCTTTCTACAATAATGCTATGGATTTGGTTGATGATCGGATATTACAAAAGTATATCGACCGTCTATGATAATCAATGTTACCATTAAATACCATAGATGTCCAACCACTCTTGGTGCTCCATTTCGACACCAACGAATATTCAACTAAATAAGATACATTTTTTTGTTCAGATATACTATTAAATCTTGAATATCCTCAATAAAATTTCTAGTTATATATGGCTTTCGAGAATTTGAGACGATTTATTTTTATATTATGATTTCTACACATTTCTTGATATTTGATAAGAATTATTATTGTGGTATCTTTGTTGAGGATGTGAAATGCTCAAATAGTAAGTTTGATTATAATATCGTTTATTGTTTACTTTTGACATATGAAGGAATAAACAATCTTTAATTTATTCCTCGAATAAGTCAAGAAAGAAATAGGATAAGATAAAGATGGCATAATCAGATAATTACTTGAAAAAAAATATTTAAAATAGAGTGGAAAATTTTAAATAATGAGATACATTTATCCCAATTGATTGAACCGTGTGATGAGTTATTTTATAAAATGATACCTCTGGTTCAAGTCTAAGATGGCCTAGTTGTCTCCAGGAAAAGAATAAATAAAACATTTAACAATTTTTATTGCATTAATTTGGCTTAGGGAGATACTTCAACATGATGTTAAAACTCCATTTTTGTAATTGAGTCGTTGTGATTAAAGATTGGATTATTTAGTTAGATTGTGTGTGAGAATTAGAAAAATAGGTCAAAAAATGCATTTCTTTGTGTAAAATAAGGAAAATCAATCTGTTCCTTTTTCTAGTGAAATCAATGTGCTTTGAAAAGTGAATCACTTTATGATTATTCCTCTTTGACTCATTCAAATAAAGAATCATTTGAAAAAAGAATAAAGTTCAAAATGAACACTTGATAACAAGGAGATGCCATTTCAAATTTTCAATAGTAAAAAGGGGTTATTGTCTGAAAATGTTCAAGATTAAAAGTAAGCAATTTGGATGTATTCGGTACGGAGAAAAATATTTAATTTTCAGAAAACTTAAAAACGAAGAAAATAACTTTCGTACTGAAAGTTAGGCAAAACGAGTTTCACAAGTGACATATTCCACATTGATTACGTCTTCCCCGCCCCTACCTTCTCAAGTATTTCTCTATAGGTTATATACAAATGTCTTTATAATAATATTTTTTACTTAAATATTGAATATAAATTCTGATATGATGATAATAACATTCGAAATTTTCGAATATATGATTTTCTTTAATAAATTCTGAATCTTCTTTTAAGATTACGTGCATGGGGAACATATATGTTACACCATTATAAGGTACCTATGCTAAAACTGAATTGCGAATGTTATCTAAGTACGACTAATTATATTAATTAATTAATTAAGGAAACGATACAACGCTACCTTTAATATTTATCAATTAATTTTGTGTTACTTCCCTAAATAAACATTAGTGATAAGCCTTTTATATATTCCTTTTTTCTTTTTTGGGAAATTTAAGATGTGTCATATTAGGAAATGAACTAAGCTTTTGCAAAAAAAATTTATATATAGGTTTCGAAAATCCATTAGCCAAGTTATATGGTAAGCGGATTTTGAATTTTAGAAAATGGGGAAATATTAAGGATGTGTTTGGTATGAAGGAAATTGTTTTTTACAAAAAAATATTTTTTACAAAATAAGTAGTTTTCTTAATTAATTTTTAGTGTTTGGTTCTTAAGTAATAGAAAATTGCTTATTATTTTGTCCTGCTCGAAATTCGACGCTGGACTCGATATTGACCAAGAGTTGGGACTTGACTCCCGACAGTCTAACACTAATACAAAACACGACTCCTAATTTTGATTTAAGACCCAACTCTCGACTCTGACCCGAGTCTTGAGATCTGACCTTGATCTGGGACCCGACTCTCGATCTTGATCCTGACTCGGCACTTGACTTCCAACCTCAATTTGGGACTTAACTCCCGACCTTGATTGGGCACCCAAGAATCAACCCTGATTCGAGACCCACCACTCCTAACCATGCACGATCTGGGTGTCGGGATTAGGGATTGTGTCCTGGTCAAGATCGGATCCTTGGTCTCGAATTGGAAGGTGAGGTTGAAAGAGATTTTGAAAAATAATTTTTCTTATTTCATTCTTTTATGTAGGGAAGTCATTATCCTTAAATTTGAAAAAATTAAATTCATTTGGAAAACATTTCTCAAAACATTTAAATATTTTTCTCCCTACAAAACACACAAAATGATAATTGATCATAATTAATCAACTTAAACTTAATGAATTAGGTGAGTTATGATTTCATGGACTGAAATAATAACAAGATTTCAGAGAATTATGTAGAGTCACCTCTACATAAAATTGCATTACAAATGTATCAGAGAAATTGATGAAGAACTACATCTATATGATCAAATGAAAACAAGATCAGAAAGCAAAAAAAAATTTAAGAGGCACAATTTCTCACCAATTAAATAAAATTCGAATCGTTAAAGAACAAAAAAATGATTAAATCGAAAATTGATAACATGTATTCTATTCATTTCGTTATCGATTTAATATATTTATAAATTAAAAACTGACAAATCTAAGTAATAATACACAAAACAGGACTTACAGTTAATGATGACAAGACTTACAGTCTAATAGACGTACCGATAGGTATGAGTTCAATTCCCACTGTCTCTTCAGTACTGGTTCTCGATATAAATGAAAAATAAAATAAATAAGGGAAAAGGGTCTGATATACCCCTCAATTTTGTCATTTAGAGCTAATATATCCCTCGTTATAAAAGTGGCACATATATACCCCTACCGTTACAAAATAGCTCATATATACCCCTACGGTTACAAAAATTGCTCACATATACCCCTACCATTATAAAAGTAAAAAAAATAATTTTAAATTTATTTTTTTAATTAATTTTTTTTTAAAATCATGTATTTAATCTTTTTCACACATAAATTGTTTTTTTGACTTCTTTGATTATTTTTATTTTTTATTTTATTTTTTCCATTCTTTAGTATAAAAATAAGTGAAATAAAAAGAAAAAAGTGTGAGTGGAAAAAAACTAAAAAGTTAAAAAAAAAATTAAAATTAATTTTTTTACGGCTATATTGTAATTTAGTTTTTGTATCCGTAAAAAAATATTTGGGGCATCTATAATAAATTTTGCAAGAGAATAGGTGGAAAAATAAATATGACCATAAAAAAATAATAAATTTAAATTAATCAATGAATAAAAAATAAAAAAATAAAAAAAACGTGTGAGAAGGATCAAAAAAATTTGAACATGGACTCAATTTTATTAGGTATCAGCACATGATCGTCAACCTAATGAAGAATTAATAGGACCACAAACTTTTCATCAACTTGCTTTTCTTTTTGTCAGTGGTATACCTGACAAAAAATATATGAAAAAAACATATAGCTAAAAATTTGTTGAGAGAATGACAATTAATATTTATGATCACAAAGACTTTAATTTTTCTTTTGTTGACCTTTCAACATTTGCATTAGCAAATTGTAGTACCATGAGTTACAAGAATTGATTGCTACATTCAAAGACCAAAAAAAAAAAGAAAAAAAAGAGATGAAATTTTCATAGTGAATTTAAAATAGAGTATAGGAGAAATAGACCTAGAACATTATTCAAATTAGTAGGCGGAGCTAGAGGGGCTGAAGTGGATTCAGACCAAGAACATTATTCAAATTAGTGAGCGGAATCCCTTTTATGTAAAAATCATATTGTATATAGAAGATGAAAATATTTCTTTTTCTTGAACGTATATATAATAGATGATGAAACGTCATGCATGCCTTTGCCACTTATATTTGAAGTGTTCTTTATTTCCTCCTGTTTGGCTCTTCATCACAATCAAGAAGTTCCTCCAACAACTTATCATCCAAGTATTCAAATTCAAGAACTTGCCTCGATGACAACGAAGCCATTGATGATGATGAAGAAGAAGAACCAGCACTATAAAAATGTGAAGAGCTACTAGGCAAATTATACTCCTCAGGAAAATTAAGTATAGCTAAATGTCCCCTCATTGAATAAGCCGCCCTATCATAAGCTCTTGCTGCTTCTTCCGCAGTATTAAATGTCCCTAGCCAAACACGTGCCCCTTGTCGCGCTGAGTCACGTATCTCCGCTGCAAATTTCCCCCACGGACGCCTCCGTACGCCTCGATATTTGATCTCTCCACCACCACCATTTGTTCTTCTTCCATTGCTAGGATCTTGTTCCATGTTTAATTTTATTTCATGTCTTATTAATGGACTATATATATATAATGTTGCCAAGTGATTTGGCGCTTATAATAAAAGGGTACAAAATTTTGGTCTTTGGTTTTAAAAAATGGTAGGTGGATAATATGCCACGTGGAATATCCTAGGGTCCAAAAATGTTCCCACGTGGTGAAAAAGAATCTTCTATATATTTTTGGACCAAAGTTTTGATGCAGTGTATCTGGAATGGTCAAACGATGGCTATTTGAAAAAGAATTCAAGTCTTCTTTTTTCTTTTCATCAGCTTTTAATTTTTGCATGCATGTGTATTGACCTCCTTTTAGTATAATATATGTTTCAAGTGATAAAAGTTGTTGGATTTAATAAATAAAAAAAGTTGATTAAAGAATATTGGTCAAAGTTTATGAGGTAATTTTTTAAAAGTAATTAAGTGATTTTTTTCTACTTGATGAAAAGTGAAGACTTAAGTGATCGACTATTTTATGATTAGGAGGTGTTCAAGTAGGGCGGTTTAAAACCGATCCGAAATCGATAACCCGAATCGAAAAAATTATTGGTTTATCAGTAATGGGTTGTTGGTTTAGCGGTTTTGATAACGGTTTTGATTTTTTTTGTTATCGGGTTATCGGTTCTTAACGGTTTGAGATTTTTTCTTAACGGGTTAACCGATAACCCGATAGTAAATTAAATAATTATATTTTTATCATTTTGTATATAAAGTCCTTGACTTAGAGTTTAGTTTCCTACTTTTACTTTTGGCTATCTCAAACTCTTGGGTATTCTACAATGTAAAAGTGTTTGCTTTTTAGCAAGATGTAATTTGTAAACTCATGTGCATGGTTCATTTGGTTTGTCACCTTGTTTCTAAGTGATTTTTAATGACTTTTTTTGTATCAAATCTTAACGGTTAAATTGATAATCGAACCGATAACGATCAATAACCGATAAACCAATAATCGATAAGTCAATATCTTAATGGTTCTTTAACGGTTTAGCATCTCTACAAACCGATAACTAATAAGTCAAACCGATAAACTTCAAAACCGAACCGAACCGATCGATACACAGCCCTATGTTCAAGTAGGATAAAGTGATTGAGAAACATAATACGTGTCATTACGCATGATTAGTTAGCGTGACACTTGTCGCATGAATGAGGGTTAGTTTGTATGTGTGACACTTGTCACAGTTATATCGTGCTTGCATCATGCTTGTACAATCATTCTCCATCTATAAGTAGTTCATTATATTATGGCTTCATTTTGCATCAAGAAAATAGCATCTTAGTTACATACATCTATTTTATGGGTAATTGAAGTATAAAGTAGCCTTAAGAAATAGGTCATTTCTCAACAACTATTCAAATAACGTGAGAAAAAACGCAATGTAAAGGGGGAGAATCAAGTTCTGGTAAGGGGTCGTTTGGTTGGGAACAAGTTATTCTAGGATAACTAATCTTGGGATAAGTTATCCCGGGATAAGTTATTCCATCATATATATGGTGTAACTTATCCAATCACTAAGACAAAAATGGTGGGGTAACTAATTCAATGACTACCTAATACCTTCAACCAAACATGGGATAAATTTAAATAATCCTACATTTTATTATGGGATTATTATTCCTTATACCTCACACCAAACGAGCCCAAGTTCAATCACCTCTGCTAAAGATAATTCAAAAGTGTTATACATATTCAGGTATGTTTCTTGATTAAAGTAAAATCAATATATGATATTTTGCAAAAATTATTAAGTTCCATAATTTTATAATTATGTTGAGTTTCCAATTAGATTGTTTAGGTTTCACGATATATAATCGAGAAAATCCTAACACTTTTTTTTTATTTTAGACGAAATTAATAAAACATAAATTTGAAAAAGAAAAAACTAAAATGATTTTAATTATGTGGGGGCACATTAAGGTTTATAGTGTCCATTGAGTTGATGTGAGGTCACTTGCTTATGTACTTGGCTCTTCGTTATGGCTCTACGTATAACGAAATAATAAAAACTAGTCTTTTCCCATACAGAAAAATTATTTTGTAGGGTATATTCATTAAATTATTAATAATGAACTATAATAATGCAAAATATTAATAATGCGGTAGAATTTTTAATTTCTACTCGTTGGGTTGTTGGATTTTACCCCAATTTAGGAAAACTATATTATTAGACATACATCACTACCATATATACTAATATTATCTCTACTTTCAAACAATTACATATATTACCACTTTTAATTTTTTATATCATATATTGAAGATACAATTAGATACCCACGTCCCTTAAAACTAGGATTGATTAATTATCTACTTAATTTACTCTTTCACTCCAAATCATCCACTCTCTCTTTGTTCTCCCCTCCCATATTTATCACTCAATTATCTCTCCTCCTTTCTGATTCAAGAATTTCACCATACAATTTCATTCTAACAATGACTAATCTATTCTTTTCTTCTCAAGATATTATCACAATGGCCGACAAAATCTCTTTATCATCGAAGTGGGTCTTGATTGTTTGTCACTGAAAGAAATGGATCTCAATTTTGGTTACGTAATCCCACGACACAAAAGGATCAAAGGGAGTATTGTAGAGAGTTTTATTTGTTGGTGTTCTTCACAGGTTTTCTCTAGCTATTGTGACATGGATGTGGTAGTACCAATATTGTTTCGATAGCCCTTGAAATATGTGTATCCAATAAGTAGTAATTTTAATTAAGATCTGGGTTGTATTCTTAGTAATGGGATATCTGAACATGTATATGTATCCACCATTAAATCTCAAATACGTGATTTTTAACAACACAATAATATTCATCATTGATGAACCAAAAAGGCTCAAAATTATTTAAGAAGAATTTCAGGGGAATGTAAAGTTTGTTGATTCTCTAAAAAAATTGGAAGGATTTCGAATGTTTTGAAAAAAAAATTAGGAGTTGTAATACCGCGAGATACTCTAAAATTGTTATACGCGTGATTTCATCCTTAAATCATGTCTTTTAGTTACTTTTCTTATTTAAGTACATTTAATTTTAAGTATCTCGCTAATATGTATCCGAGATACATTTATATGAACGCGTCCGCTAATATGTATTCGAGATACATTTATATAAACGCGCCATATACATGTATCCAAGGTCGTATAATCAAGGAGAAAAAATATGTAAACTTTGCTGAATGCAAAAAGAAATGGAAGGATTTTGATTGTTTGATTAATTTTAGGAGATCATGTGATATGTCATATCCATAAAAGTTGTTACAAACGTGATTTTTTCCTTAATTAATGACTTTCAATTATATCCCTTAATTAGATACCCTAAATAATAAGTATCTTGCTAACATGTATCTCGGATACATGTATCTTGCCGCAACAAATACATGTATCTGACATCCAATTTATGGTAGAATTCGTAATAATAAAAACTGAAGGGAAAAGAGGTAATTAGGTTCTAAACTAGTGGGATTTCTGTTGTTTACCCTTTAAATTTTAAGACAAGAGAATGTTTAAAATAAAGATTTAAATTACATATTAATTATTTTAAGATGCACATTTTCATCATATTGATATGATCTGAAGAATTGTAATCTACCCTATTTTTTTGCACAATTTTTGAATAATTAATTTAATTTAATTTAATAATATTATATTCTCTCTTCCTTTTTTTTTTTGGTTAAGAATTAAAATTAGAAAATTTGTTAAAGATTAATTATCTAAAAGACTAGTGGAGTATATAGGGTGATTTAATTAAAGGATACACAAACATGACCCTTAACTTGACTTCAGCGGACAACTATGCCCTCCAACTTTGAGTGTGCACAAGTAGGCACTTAAACTTGTATAAAATTGAACAAGAAGACACACATGTCTTACATGGTGTAATACACATAGGACACCACGTAGGACACAAAATTGCCATGTAGGGTGCCATGTAGGACGAATGTGTCTATTTGTTCAATTTTATACAAGTTTAAGTGCCTACTTGAGGACACCCAAAGTTAAAGGATCATAGTTGTCAACTGACGCCAAATTAAGGGTCATTTTTATATATTATGCCTTAATTAAAAATACTAATAGTAATGCACTTCACTTCATTAAAATATTTTACAATCACCATCTAGAAGCCCATTGAAGGAATACTTATTCGTATAGTTTATTTTAACTCTGTACATTGAGTTGATCATCTAATCTAATCTTATATTCTTAGCTAATCTTGTTTCATTGTATAAACATTATGTGCTTTTTTGGGGTCAACCTGTCCATCAATAACATTTTGGGGTTATATTGAAAAAGGTTTATAAATTAAACTAAACGTGTTATAAGATTAGTTTGGGGTCAACCTGCCCATCAATAATATTTTGGGGTTATATTGAAAAAGGTTAATAATAAATTAAATTAAATTAAATTAGACGTGTTATAAGATTAGTTTGGGGTCAACCTGCCCATCAATAATATTTTCATATAATTCATTCTAGAAAGAGATCAATTAAGTTTGCAAATTATTTTTATTTTTCTCTTATCGGAGATTACATGACTCAAATTCCAACCTATCCAGGATGTGTTCGATACGAAGGAAAAATTGGTCAGGGGTGAGTAATTTGGGGTATATTTCTTAAGGGTTGTTTCAAGAGGTTTATTACGTAACTATACATGTGATTAAAAAAAATTAATAAAAAATAGTCGTATGTATATGTAATGTATAGGTATTGTGTGTATATATATATATATATATATATATATACATCCATATACGCTGTTTATATACTCCCTCCATCCCATTTTCTGTACTATTTATACATTACGACAATTCATCTCTCTCAACGAGCTGATTTTCTTTTCAATCCGACCAACTTAAATTTCTTTTAAATAATCTCAAATTTTACATATCATGAGATTATCTTGATGTTTCGAGTATTTTGATATATTATTCCCTCAGAATGATTCACATTTGCAACCGGCAGAAAACTTTCTCATCAATTGTTGAAGTCGACAAATTTTAGCGATTAAGCAAAACACAAGAGTGAATATATTTTATTTCTTATTAATTGCGGAAAGATTTATAGATTTTATACAAAAATTGAAAATGTAATTAGTTGTTGTATTTTGTTTGCCTGAGGCCTACATTTTCACTTCACCTGTTGTGGTTATTTGTTAATATAATAATAGTCCATATAGTTTACCAAAAAAAATAGTGCATGAATGGCCACTTTGAGTTATAATTGATAATTAATTATTTTGAATAAGATATTTTGATTCAAAAATATTTTATCTAATTTTTTTCTTATTTTAATTTGGTGGGTCAGGGTCAGGGTCGGGTTTTATGAAAATTTTATTAAGGGAAAATCAGGTAATTTTGAATAATTTGAGAGAATTAGTACAATTGAGGGTAGTTTTGTTTAGTTTAGCAACGATGGGGATATGATTTGCCCGATAGTATAAGTAGGATGTGTACCTTATTCACTAGTTTAGAATTTAGATACACGCTAGTTTGTAATATTACGAATTTTATCAGATTTTGGTGTATTTAGATACATGTTTCTCAGAACGCATGGGGTCAAAATTTGGTGTAATTTGTTCTAGATGCATTGTATCCAAGTGGATTCGCATATATTTGGGATACATAGATAAATCTCGCTTACCTCCCTTCCATCTCGTTCGTCACTCTAGCGTATATGGTATCCCAGATACATGCGAATCATACTAGATACTCACTAGATACATGTATCCAATGTGATTCACATGTATATGAGATACATAGACAAATCTCGCTTGCCTATCTCCTTATTTCAGTGCATCTGATAGCAACAAAAATATGTATCTAGGTGTATCTAACTTGAATTTTGATATAAAACTATTAATTAGTGAGATAAAATATAATTATTTCAAATTAATAATTAATAAATATGATAGAAATATTTATGTAATTAAATAGGTTCTCCAAAAACATAATCAGTAATAAAAGAAGTAGAGAGGTATTTCTTTTTACCCTTTTTCTCAATATTATAAAGTTTTCTAAACTTTATAGACACAATCAAATGCAATTTCAGTCTCATATATCACTGCTACTCATAAGAATGTCAATTCACTATTGTTAGTAAATTCCTCAAAATCATACGTCAAATAGAAAATTTGATCAAATAGCCATTGGGAGAGGTACCGTAAAAATTGGTGTCATGAAATAGCCATTGTGAAACGTTGATACGATGAAAACTTATAAGCTACGGTTCATGGACGAAGTTGATTCCTTACATGTCATGGTTATTGAAATAAATAAGACCTTTAATATGTATATACAATTTAATTACTGTTATGAGAGTTCATGATCTATATGAATGATTAGATTACTGTGTATCCTGGTATCAAATGGTTTACCTTTTGGTTTATATTTGTTGACGGTGAGTTGTTCTATATGCTAAAGTCTGGTCTACTTGCTATTGGCTTATATGTTGCTTATTTTTAATTTAAGTCGGTCTATGATGTCTACCAGTACATATTGATTTATAATGATAGAATCTTATACTTTTTTTTTGTTGAACGCAGATTATACTCCAAAGATTCCTTCGAGACCTCAATTCTAGTGTGAGAAGCAATTTTTGATCCAAGAGTGCACACTCCGTATTCAAGCTACCGTGGATCATTATAGCAGCTCTTGTCAATTCTTTCGCATGTTGCGACATCCTATCTTAGTTAGATATTGGACATTTCTATAGACTTATTTTAATTAGAAGTTCTTGTATGGCGATATTTAGTTCTTGGGGAAGTTATTTAAATATTGATTTAATCGTACTTTAATTTAAAATTTGACATTTATTTATAAAATCTCAATTGAATTCAATTTTTTTTTTCTGAATGGTCTTAAGTAGCTTAAGTCTTGGGTTCGATTAGTTCTTTCATGGGAGGGTTAGTGTGAGTGTCACTCAATTAAACAAATGGAATGGAGAAAGTATCAAAATATTATAGAAAGTCATCTTTTGCAGCGTAGCAAGTTGAAGCGATGGATTGAGGTTTCTTTTCACATCACCTAATTTATTTCAAACTCAAAAGCCGATAGATGAAAAAAATCATTACAAGAAGTTAGGTTTTAGAACATTAAACTCAGAAGAATTCAGGATTTTAAATTCTCCTTTTCAAATTCATCTAAGTAGAGAACACTATTTTTGTGCATTCAACTGTTGCTTGCACATATGAAATTGGGGCTCTATAATAAAATTTCAAATGAATAGGATTTTAATTGAAAAACAACGAGGGAGTCTGAATTTGAAATTGAATTTCATTTCTTCGAAGAAAATTTAAAATTTCTTTGAAGAAAATTCAAAATATTCAATTAGACCAATATTAATAATCTTGTACCTATAAATGAAAAACAAAAAAAAACAAAAAGTTATCATTCAATTGATGAAGAAGAGAAATGACTTAAAAATATTACCTCAAATGGACAAATCATGACTAAAGATAATGAAAGTTTGCAAGATTTCAATCAAAATGATCAAATCGTGCTAGGGTTTTGAGTAGAAGGGGGTGCGGCGTGGATAAAGAAGCTCCTAGGGTTTCAAAAGAGGAGAAATTAAGAGGAAAAAACTTCTATGTTTGAATATAATTAATAGCTTTTTCATTTTAATTTTTTAACCAAGTTTCAGATATATTAGTCAAATTAAATTCAAATTGAGACGAATTAAAAATTCAATTTATGAGTTAAACTTCTTGACTCAACAAGGTAACTAATCATTCACAATAATGAACATATCAGTAATTAAGTAGTGAATGACATTAATTTGACAAGATGAAACATTTGTTTTGAATATAACTTGATTTTTCAAATTAGTAAGATAGACATAATTATTACTTAAAATTATATGTTAAATATATCTAATATCTATTAGAATATTATGCTTAAAACGACAAAGTCAAAATGATTTTAAAAATATCTTTGACTTTTATAAATACTTCTTTTACTATATTTTGAATTGAAGAAGGTTGACCAATAAATTAAAAATATGAAGGTCCAAAATTGAAGGTCAAATAACTTATTATACAAAGGATCTAAACTTGGAAATGCGTTAAATTACTATACATAAATTTTTCACAACTTCAAATAAATAAGAAGGAATCCAAGATATTCTACTACCGCTTATGGCAACATAACTATTGTACATGAGTTCATTTTTACCAAATAATATGGCTTTTTAACACTATAAATATACCCGTGATATCAATATTCTACATCACATTTTCTTACTTCCTCAAAGTAAAGTTTAGCTGTGGAAATCAAGATGAAGCCTACCAACATTGAAAGGTTGTTAAAAACTCCCATGGAAGAATTGAAGTATCATGAGCTTCAACAACTGGAAGAGCTTCTGAAAGCAGCAATGGAGAAAGTTGAAGCTGTGGCGAAGCTACAAAAGGAGAGTGGTGCTGTTTTTCCATATGAAATCCTTGGAAGTGATTTGGCTCATGTAGAGGATGAGTAGAATTCTTCGTCAAGTTTCGATATTTGACCAACTAGGTCTTGCTAATCATATCTATGATTTTACATTTCAATATGTTTATCATCATATGAAATGAAATAAAACTTATGTCTTTTATTTAGTATGTGTTAATTTTTCATTCATTAACATTGAATTTATATGTGTTGAATTCACAAGTAATAAAAGATAAAAAATAAATAACACAAAGAATTAAAATTCATGTTAGTTAGCTTGAAGTAAAACTAAACTCATTTAAAAGTAGGGAAAATTTTGCAGAATAACAAACATTTAAACCATATTAAATGCTACAGGTATTGTTTAGGAAAATTCTAATTCGCAGCTATAGTTTTGCCCAATCTTGCTATTAGCTTGATTTGTATAATTCGTCTGATTTGTATAATTCGGTTCCTGATTGTATAAATTCAGAATTTTGTATATGCTTACCCTAGCTATTTGTATACGATTTATGCAAAATTCATAATAAATTACCCTATTTGTATATGGGCAAGTGAAATATACAAACAATGTTCTGAAAAATTCCTAAATATATAAATACAAAATTTGTATATACTTACCCTATTTGTATATTCGGAGGCGAAATATACAAACGGGCAGAAATATGCAGCCGCAACTTCCATAGCAAACAGAACTATAGCTATGGAGCGCAATTATCGAAACTATTGCTATAGAGCCTTATAATATCTATTATATTTTCTATTTCAGAATTTTTCTCAAAAAAGTATACCTCTACAAGTCTTGGGCCTAAAAGTTGGCCCAAAAACAAATCCCTTCCACACTGAATTACCCACATCTATATTGGGCTCTCTAATGAGCTTTTCATCCAAAAGGAAACATTTTGATGAAGGGAAAATAGGTTTCTTTCTTTGTGTCAATCTGAACTTAGAGGCGGATCTAAAATTTTTAGTATATGAGCTTACCTCTAAAAAAAGGAAGGAAAAAATGTATAAAGACTGAATTGATCTCTTAGTCCTTTAGATGAATATCTCAAACACTCAATCAATTAAATTCTTTAACTTTCTTGTAGTATGGGTGTCATCAGATAATAATTTACTAATTATAAAAAAATATATGCATAAAATAATTAGTATTACGAAAACATTACGAATTCACATGTTCCATTTTTAGCATATTAATCCGCCCCTGTGTCTGATAATAAATCAAGCAAAAGAGAAAATAGTCTAAGTAAAAGTTATTGAGTTTATTTGAAATATCAGATTTTACAATCCACTCTTTATATTACTATATTAATGTGTACGTAGAAACTAAAGTTTATGTATATTTTATTAAGATGAAATGATCGTTGTTGTTAAGAAATACCAAATTTAAATTTGATTCAATCAAATGCTCGTGTCAAAAGATTTTTCAATTTCATTTTCCAAAATTTTTATATAAATATTTTTAATTAAAGGTGAAACAATCTCAAAATCATTACTTTTAGACTTTTTGAGAGTGTCCAATGATCTCTGTGTATACATTCAAGTATTAATGTCAATTATTTATTTTAATTTTTAAATATTTTAAATTATTAATTATTATTATTTGAAATATTATTTATATAATTTCTAAATATGCAATTAAAAAATTTAGATCTAATTTCAGCCTAAATATTTAGTTAATTTGACTCTCGTGCTTCAAATTAAGTCAAACAAATTAAAACGAGGAAATACTCTACTAATTTAGTTCATTTATTGATACATGTGTTGGGGAACAGTCAATGCTACCAGTCAAGGAGCACAGAGAGTTGAAGGCCAGTCAACTAACTTGAATGCCAAGATTTGAAGTTGTTTAATTTAATTATTATTTTTGGGGAGAAATAAAAGATTCCATTTTTGTTATAATGTTTAATTAATTGAATGTTTATGTCTTCAGTAGCCTTTGAAAAAATTACATTGAAATCTTACATAAATTAACCTTTTTCCTTTTATATATATATATATAGGGGCGGACCTACATGGGTGTTAGGGGGTTCACCCGAACCCCCTCGACCAAAAATTACATTGAATATATAGGGTACATTTTCAATATTTTTGTATATATACTAATTTTGAACCACCTCAATCATAGAAGAAAAATAACTCATTTATATTTTATATATTTCGGACCCCCTGAGTGAAAATCCTGGATCCGCCACTGTATATATATATATATTTGTGATAATTTGTTGACATTTTATGAGCAAAGTCTTTGTTGTTGGTGCTTCTTTGTCTCAAATTAATTATCATATTTTTTTTTATAAATATTTTAAGAAAATATTAATGAGAAAAGGTGTTTGATTATTTTGTTTTTATTATATGTCTTAAAATATAATTTGTTTTCCTTGAATATTTATAATTAGAATTATGTGTACATTTTAATATTAAAAAGTGCATGAGATATTAGCATAAAGTGGATAAAAAAGAATATGGTGAAAATCGTGTTTCAAACTTTGCTTTAAAATTCAAATCGCTCTCTCAACTACGAACAATAAATGTTTTCCCCTTTTTATCCTAATTGACTTTTTAAAATAAGTATTTCACCTTTTGCATTAACAATTTTATCTTCTCTTTTTTATTTCTTTAAAATTATGATTATTATTTTTTAATCTATGTTATAATTGTTGTATTGCGTTTATAGTTTGAGGTTAGTATATTGAAAAAGAGAGTTAGGACAAAGAAAAATATTCTAAGAGGGTGTTTGGATTGGCTTAAAAGTTGATCAAACCTACTTTTACATCTGTTTTTTACTTTTAGAAGTGTTTGACAAATATAAAAAATAACTTAAAACAAGTCAAAAATGACTTAGAATAAGTTAGGAAATGTTTAGCAAGGCCAAAAATGACTTAATATAAGTTTAAAATGACTTAAAATAAGTCAAAACCCAAAAGTAAATCTCCCCCTACTTTTTATTTTTAACTTAAAAGTTATTTCAATTTGACTTTTTATTTTTTACTTAAAAACTACTTTTTTTTAAGTCAATCCAAACGGATTCTAAGTCTCCAATTTATTTACTACTATACCAAAGAGATTAATTCTATATTGAAGGAATGTGTTCTTACTGGTGGAGCGTTGGACTCTTCAACTAGTTCGGAGATTGTTTGACTCATACGACATTTTTGGACAGTTGTATCTTGGAGGGGACAAATCAAGAATTATATTGCTGGTCAATAAAGATCGTATTGAATCTCCTCAAAGAGAGCAAGATATCCACGACTCAGATTGAATATTCATTTATTCGTTTTATTTTTTAACTATATAATTTATGATATTTTCACCAACATTTACTTATTTATGTGTTATAATCGAGGTGTTTGAAGTCTTTAATGATAATTACCAATATTTTAGTAAAATGAAAAAAGAAAATTTATATTGACCTTTTAAACAAACAAGATGATAAGTATTTTAAGACGAAGAAAGCGTATATCTCCTTACTTAGCACCTACATTTGGTGAGAAAACCCTAGATTCAAATAAAAGGTAGGCTATTGATTTCAAATGGATGAGAATTACATTATATATACTACTCTTTTTTGTAATTATGGGTACGAATTTAAGATAAAGATTAAAGAGTTTAAATTATTCTCAAAATTGTAGCAAATAGGTGAGAAATTAAACAAAGGGGATAATAGCACTTTTTGTCAATGGCTACGAATTTAACATAAAGATTAAAGAGTTTTAAATAATTCTCAAAATTGAAGCAAATAGGTGAGAAATTAAACAAAGGGGATAATAGCACTTTTTGTCGACTATTTTGATATTGATCTTTGATGAAGTAAAATTTGAACTTCAATAAAATAGCAATTTGTAAATTTTTGTTTTTTGACGCAGGAAGTATGTTATATGTGGACCATTCTTAAAACTGTATTATCATCAAACGTATAATAATAGTACAAACTTATCATAATATATGTGTAACTAAATAGCAGAGTGGTTGATAATTATGATAAATTTGTAAACGTTCACATACAAAGAAATAAAAAAATACACATTTCGACTAAGTAAATGTTAAATGTTACTATATGTGAGATTTGCTAATAATTTTCACCAAACATAGATCATCTTAAAATCATGTTCAATAATGTTCAAAATTTTCTCAATTTTCTAAAAGCAAGAAAGTCAACAAGGTTGAGTTCAAAAATTGATAGTGCCAAATAAGGTTTTTATTTAATAAAAAAATACCTTTCTTTTTTCTTTAAAAAGAAAAAGGTAAGTGATAATTATATATGGAGAGAGAGAGGCCGTTATTTTTGGCTTTATATTGTTGATTTATTATTGGGCCATAATATATTATAAAATGTATATAATTAGGAAAAGTTTGAAGTTTCTTAGCTGCGAGGGCATTGTTCTTTGATTGGTGACAATCAAATCTTCCCCTTTTGATACGATATTCGATATTTATTTTGAAGTATTGATTAATTTGAATTTGTGTTAAGTAAAGCTTATCAAAAGGCGAAGTATTTTATAATATAATGTATTTTAATTTTTTAAAATTCAAACAAAAAATCTCTAATCATCGATGAAGAAATTTTATTCATCTCGTCATCACACAAACAAGTCATCAATAAAGAATTCTTTATTATTCTTAACCTGAGTGGTTTGTCTTTCTAATAAATATCACTCACCAAACTCTAGCAATAAAATTTAAGTTCTAAAAGACTCACTTTTAAAGAAAAAACTTACTTATATTTGATGTTTGTATATATGATATAGGTAAATACCAATCTAGCTACGTTATATATGTACATCAAATAAATTTAATTTATTATGATTAAATAATTTTAAAAAGCGAATAGAAGGATTAATTAACTATGCATGATTAAGTACTAGAAGCTTATACGCAAATTATACATATCATATTTTTATTGATTGGTGTAAATATTACATACGAATAAGTTTTTACCATATGACATACATCTTTTTCACATACATTTTTATTGGTTGATCATCACTGGTAAATATATTCTTTTTACCTTAAATTTATTATTTATCGTGATAAATTATATGATTTGATATAAACACGCGAGTCTGTGACCAAAAAAATTTCCCCTTCTATTAGATCCTCTTAACACTTTCTAGGATTCTCCTTGTCTATTCACCTCCCTTTCTTTTTGTTTCCTATTACAGATTTGACTTTTTTATGTGTGATATCTACCTTTTTCTTGAGAAATTGCTTTCTGGGGTTCTTAAATTGGGTCCCAATTTTATTTTAATTAATTGATTGTCCTAAAATATGTAATGTACTGTAACTTTCTTGGCTAAAGTTTCTTTCAAGATTTCAAATTTGGATTTAAAGGGGTAGGGGCCATTATTATTTTGATGTGTATAGAGCTTAGGAGATACCCTTAACCCCACGTTTGGGTGGCTAGTTAATTATTTTTGTGGGTTGCATGTGCAATGGAAAAAATATTATTTTCATCCTTCATGATTAAGATTGGATTAGCTTATCAAAAAGTTTTAACCTTTTTGGGAGTAATCACTTTTCAAGAATAGCCTTGAAATTTTACTCTTGCATAGTCCTTTCCCAATTATTAAGGGTATAATTGGATCAAAAAGGAAATTGAATAGTGTGTGTTTGGCACTTGGTACTATGGAAAATGTTTTTTTAAAGAAAAATATAGGAATTTTTTTGTATGTTCGGTACGTACACAAAGAATATTATTCTAAATATATTTGTGTATAATCTAGATGTGGTATAGGTGGACGTGTATATGAGGCGTGTTAGAAGGTGAAGAGAACACATTTAATATACAATACTATTTGTAGAACTTGTTTTCTCTAGTTTCACTAGAAAATTCATTTTCCTCATTTTAAAGAAATTTGATTTTCAAAAGAAAATGTTTCCAACTTCATACCGCACACACCAATATAATGATTTCCCCCTATCACACTTCTCGAGGTAAGCTCATTGATAAGGTCACAAGTTTGAGCTTTGCGCGAAATAAATTAATTTTGTTATTTAAGTGGAGAAGAGAAAGGGAGAGGAAGATCCTCTCCTCTGCATTTGCCATCCCTAGGATGAACTGATCGATCATCCCGAGTTTCAAAGGCTATGGTTAGTCCAAAAAGGTCGGCACTCGACAAAATTTTTAATCGTAAAATAAATCCCCTATTTATATATTTTAACATACTATAGTAGATAAACTACATAGTATTTTGAGGTTATAGTCTCAATTTTTATGTATGGTTTACTTGTAATGTTAAGTGATCCAATAATTTTATAATTCTTTCATAAAAAAAATGATAGTAAGCAATCTTGTACTAGAACAATTATGTTGTAAATTATTGTTTTTTTTTTTTTGAAGATACGTAGAATAGTAGTATAGTAATTTTCCAACCTGCAATCAAACTTTTTTTTTTCCTTGCATTAATTATCCACACTTTGTGTGTAAGTGAAGGTTCCTCATCAAAGTGTCATCTTATAATATAATTGTCATTTCATCTTTTAGTTGACTTCTAAAACATTCTACCTAATTGGTTTGTCATTATATAATATGATGATCAAAGTGTTTGATGATAACTTGTAAGAACTTATATTTTGTTAGGTTTACCAAACAATTTTGACACATCAAATCTATCTGTAGATTATAAGTAAATAAAAGAAAACTCAATCACCAACAGACACACATTTTGATCATTGAACTTGGAGAAATCATCATCATCATCTTATTCCATCTTTTTTATTTTCCATTCGGTTCGATATTCGTATTAGAGCTTGACTAAGTCTGAATTCGCGCATTATTATAGGGACATCTCTAGGATAGTTCTTCCAATAGAATTTTTTCTATTCTCACAAGCTCGAATCTGAAACATGTGGTTAAAAGTGGAGAAGTCTCGATCGTTCCACCAAAACCTATATTGATAATTATCATCTTCTACAAATATATAAAACTAAAGCTTCTATTCTTTATAATGGCTACAAACCTAATACCTCTCGGTCATTGTTCAATCAATAACCTAGTATTGGATCAAGAATTAAATATACCTATTGATGTCAACATCAACTACTAAAAATAATATTCTCTCCGTTTTAAATTGTTTGTCTAATTTTTTTAGTTCGTTTTAAAAAAATCTTCTCCTTCAGATTTTGACAACTCTTTAATTTAAACTAATTGTCACTTGACATGTTTAAAATTACAAGATTAAAAAATATTTTGATATGTACATTCTACATCGCTTCAGTTTAAAACCACAAGATACAAAAGATTCTTTATTTTCTTAAATTTCGTATCAAATCAGTAGGAAAAAAAAACAAAAATGTAAGCCTTTTCATTGGTTTAAAGTCATAGCTATTCTTTCTAAAAGTACATCCAAAGGTTCATAGATGTAAAAGAAAATGAGTAAAAAGATTACAGAATGACTACTACACCAACAAGGATTGTGGTGGAGTGGTAAGTACTCCCTTCATCCATAAACAAGAGGTCTCGAGTTCGGGTTTCCTTGGGTATGGAATCGCCTTTTTAGGAAGCGCTTTACCCCCCAATATAAGACTTCCCGGCATGAATCCGAATTTAATCGGGCTCTAATATAGGTACCGGACATCGAATGGAAAACAAAAAAAAGACTAGTACTCTATAGCTAGTCAAAATATTAGAGGTGAAATATTTTTTTCTTATCTTATACTATCACATGCAGAAATCAAAACATCAAAGATTTTTGTTGACCATTGGACAGTACTAATATAATATTTATTCCCCCTCTGTAAATTTTCCTTCCTTCTGCATTTTCTAATAGAAAATTTTCTTCATATACATATTTTTAAGTTCAATGGACATAATGTCAAACTTAGTTAAAATGATGATAGTACTTTATTTACTCTAATAAGTTAAATTATATTGATATTTTTTATATTGTAAAAAAAATTACACATGTTGTGTGTTTGGTACGAAAGAAAATTATTTTTCAATTTTCTCATGTTCAGTTAGTCAAATATTTTGAAAATCTTATTTATTTTTCTAAAAAATGAGAAAAATTACTTTCGTTGATAAAGTAGGAGAAACAAGTTTCACAAGTGACATTCCACATTAATTATGTTCTCCCTATCTTCCAACACCCCTCATCTTGCCCCCACGCCAGGCCGTAGCCAGTAGCCTCCATATGCCTCACTTTCCATAATATTTATCTAAATTATATACAGTTTTTTTAAATAATACTTTTGTAATTATATACCCAATATGAAAAAATAAATTAAAAAATTTAACTTTTTTATTTTAAAAATATTTTCCTCCCTACTTTTGACAAATAAAATAGTTGTAATTAGGATGACCACAAGTTCAAGTGTTCAAAATACAATATAAAAACCACATGACCAGTCATACAGTCTTGGACGGTGGACTGTTGCCACCTTACAAGTTGGGGCAAAGCTATCCTTCTTTAAAGGGAGTCGATTGACATTTTTATTGATAAAATTTCTAATTTTATTGGTAAAAAAATTATGATTCCGTCACAACTTATATGAGAACTCTACTGTAAAAGTTATTTAGGAATTGTTTGATATGTTGAATAACTATAGATAATTTTAAAACAAAAATTTAGTACTATATTATTTAAGTTCTTGTTTAGTTATTAATTTTAGAATAAGTTATTCAAGATTAGTAATTAGTATTGGAATAAATTATTTTGATCGATGGTGAAATAATAGTACCTGAATTAGTTACTTCTGAATAAAATAATAAAAATGACAAAAATACCCTTAAGGCCCCTCAAGGCTCATACCCTTTTTTTCTACTAAATAAAGTGAATGATATTTAATCTCAATATAATTAATTCCACCATTATTTATCCTAACATAACTAATTCCAATATAACTTATCTTCGAACCAAACAAACCCCTAAATACATTTTCTTGCCAACTATAGTTTTTCTTTATCTTATTAATGAAGGCAGAGAGACAACATTCACCAACTCCGTACCTCAAAAGTCAGACTTTCTTCTATTTTTTATATATAAATTATATATTTAAAACCTTATAATAAAACCTTACCTCTTATAAATATGTTCACCCTTCCATTATACTAGACTTTCTCTCATTAAACCCCTACACTAAATTTCTCCATAATTTTGCCCATTTTCTCATAGCACCTATGTCCCTAATTCAATCATTTTTTTTGACATTTTTCTCCATAACATGTTCATGTGCATTCAAGATCCAAACATAACCATTTGTCCCTCTTTTGTCCTTACATAAGTTATTTTTTTATTTATGTCATGGATCTTGTTAGACTAAAGTATTTTGAATCTTTTTCACACATGAAAAATCATCCAATTAGTCCTCCAATTTTTGGTTCACCTATAGATTCTTCATCTAATCATGCTGGCTTTCCAATTATAGCAGTTGCTATTATTGGAATCTTAGCTACTGGTATTTTACTAGTTAGCTACTACATTTTTGTCATCAAATGTTGTTTGAATTGGCACAGAATTGATCTCTTGAGACGATTTTCGTTCTCAAGAAATCGTCGTGTTGAAGACCCTTTAATGATTTACTCACCAGCAGTAGAAAATCGGGGATTAGACGAATCAGTGATTCGTTCAATCCCCGTTTTTAAGTACAAAAAAAGGGAAGAGAATTCAAGAATTCATAGTGAATGTGCTGTTTGTTTAAATGAGTTTCAAGAAAATGAAAAGCTAAGAGTTATACCAAATTGTGCACATATTTTTCATATTGATTGTATTGATGTTTGGTTACAAAACAATGCAAATTGTCCACTTTGTAGAAATAGTATTTCATCATCTACAACAATTAACACAAAATTGTTGTTTCCTTTGGATCCAATCATTGCTCCAAGTTCAACTCCTTATCAAGATCCAAATCTTGAAAATTTTAGAGATGAAGATTATGTTGTGATTGAAATATCAAACAATAATCAAGAAAGGTCAGGGGAAATAACAGGGCATTTTTCGATTAGTCCATCGCCACGAAAAACAGAACAACAAAAGGTTTCATCAAGAAAAAGTAAGAAGTTTAGACATGTTACAAGTATGGGAGATGAATGTATTAATATGAGGAAAAAAGATGATGAATTTGATGCAATTCAACCTATTAGAAGATCATTTTCAATGGATTCAGCGTCGGATCAACAACTTTACGTAGCTGTTCAAGAGATTATAATGCAGCAGCAAAGGCAAGTGAGTGATGTTAGTTCCTTTGAAAGTAGTAGTAGTAGAGTAAAGAGATCATTTTTTTCATTTGGACATGGAAGAGGATCAAGAAATGTAGTTTTACCTATTCATTTAGAGTCATAATGAGAAAAAAGATTGAATTTTTATTGTAATTTTTTGTTTGTAGAAAGATATTTGTGGATATTAATGTAGTTTTACTAGAAGTTCAACTTTTCACTCTGTTGATGACTCGAATCTATCATCTCAAGGTGGAGGTTGCTTATCATCCGAGCAGTTCTCTCGTTGAAGTTTAACTTACTTGTTTTTTAGATGTTTTTTTGGATTATTCATGTAGGGTTGTTTAGTATGCGGAATAGGAAACTCGAGATATTAGCTATACTTTATTCCACTATATTCTAAGCTATAGAGTATCCTTGCTTATCTTATCCAGCGCGCGCGTACGAAATAACACCTATTGTATAAGATTCACAAGGAAGGACCACATATGCAACATGACTCATTTGTGATGATTATAGGCATCATTAGTTATAACAACTATTCTTCTTTTTGCCTTCTTATCTTTTTTTTTGTCTTGGAGTTTTTTCAATGACAGCTAACTAAAATGTCTATTCCCTTAAAATATGGAAATAATTTACAAGAAGAATCAAATTGATTCAGATGAAATTGAAAACGGAAAGTACCCCTAAGTTCTTTTTTCTTTTTTCTTTTTACATTTGTGGGGAGGGGTGGGGTGGGGGGTTCCCTTGGTGCAAGGTCACAAGTCACAACTATCAACCACCAAATTGCTTCTTTTTTCCTTTCTCTTTGGGTCAATGTCATGTCTAGTATAGGGTGTAGATTGTTGAACTATAGGTTATGCCTAATTAATATTCAAGATTCAATCTTTTTCTACTTTATTATAAGGAAAAAAGATCAAGAAGAAGTCAGAGACGGATTTAAGATTTAAAGTTTATGAGTTCATATCTAGTATTTATTGCATTACACATAAATTCATGTTTCGCGTCGAAAGTATTGAGTTCAGATAAATCTGGTACTGGTACATTGGATTAGTGAACAATGAGACTTCTGTCCGAGCTTTGGTGGACAGAGTTACTCTATACCTATACTAGTGTGAGGTAGTAGATATCCTATAAAATTAGTTAAGTTGCGTACAACCAAACCTAGGCACACCACAATTTTATTTAAAAAAAGAATAAAAATTTGGGTCATGCACCTAAGTGATGTTGAGTGAAATTGCCAAAAAAGAAATTTTAAAAATGTACTCCAATCTTCATTTGCAATTTTTTTTGTTTCAAAATTGAAGAACCTAGATTCCTAAACATGAATAGTGAAATAATGGTACATGGACCATGGCTCCATTATTGCTGTCCATTGAAAAATAGAAAATTGAAGACTCTAAGAGCCAAAGAATCCAAAGTCATTGATTTCAAATTTTTTTAGGGATGACAAATTTTCCATTTTCTACAGTGTCTATTGTCAGCAAATTAATAAATATATTTAAAAAAAATAAAAAACTTGACTGCCTATCAAGAAAAAAAATTGTTGTTGATAAATGGATTTTGTTGGCCCAAACTATATTTGAAATTAGATCAACATCAGTTTTAATAGGCCAGCCAAGTGTTGGGCCAAGTTAAGGGGTCATTTGTTTGCATAAAGAGGACCTTAGTATCACCGTTTAAATTTTGACCTAAAAAAAAAGGGTAACGATGACCGTTTAGCAAAAATTTGGAGCAAAATTTTGGAGAGTCGTTAGAATTTTTTATTTGATATTAGGCAAAACTTGTCACAGTAGCAAGTTATGGTAATTATCGGGATTTTGGTCACAAGTTGCAACGAATCGTCAAGAATTCAATCACAAGACTTGTTTTAACAAAGTTATGGATATCGTCAAGATTTTGACCAATATCTCTAGCTTTAATTTGAGTATTCTTCTTATTGTTATACTCTTGTATGGGATATCCTTTATTTTTTAGTCTTTACAAAAAATGAATGATATTTTTCTGTCTTTAAAAACATTTTAACTTTTAATTAACTCCCTATTTTGTCCTTAATGGCAAGCTCTTTATAACCATAAAAATATCATAATATGTGTAAAACCACAAATTTTAAGACATTTCTATTATGTGTTAGAACGTTTTTCTTTCTTAAATTTCATGTTTAGTTAAATATTGACTTATAGTTATATGAAATAAATGGAGTACTAAAAGAAGCGTGTCAAGAGCAAGGGATGTTCGGATCTTTTGCTTGTTTAATGAGTTTTATAGCAGTAGCTAGGTTAGGTAAAGTTTGGGAATATCTGGTACTATACCTAATTGTATTATCACATGACAATTTGGTTAATGTCTGAGCATACGTAAATTTATTGGTAGAGAACGCTTTTCTACGAATGAAATCTTATGCGATGTGAATTTAGATTAGTTGAATTTTAATATAAGTATGAGACATCGATGAGAAGTATTGTCTGGTACACCCAAATAAAACACATTCATTCCATGCAAGTGATTAGGGCTGGGCGTTTGATCGGTTTGTTTGCATATTTCGGTTCGATTTTTTGATTTTTGGTTTGGTGCAAAATGTTAATCCGAACCAAACTAAAATAATTTCGATTTGATTCGATTTTGACAATTTTGGTTCGATTAATTTCGATTCGGTTTTCGATTTAACTAAATTTAATAAATAATAAAATAATGATTAACACATTTTCAAATTTCAAACACAACTCAAAAATCAGAAAAAGAAAAAGTTGCAAGTGAGTTGCAACTCACGAGCCTTGAGAGTTGTTACTTGTCGTGAAAACTTTAGAGACTAGAGGCTGCAATTTTAGTCTTTAAATTTGGGAATTGGATTTCACTTTAGATAATTTTAAATTTAGGGTAATGAAAGTTGGGTTTGGGTCACTCCAATTCCACATAATTGGGCTAGATTGATATTGGGCTTGGCCTTATTGTCAATAGAGTTAGTAATATTAGAGTAAGAGACTAGTCACTAATGACATTAAATTCGATTTTTCGGTTAAATCGAATTTAATTTGTTAAAAACTGAAAATTGAACTGAATAATTGAAATATTAATTTTTCAAATCGAAATTGACCGAATAAACAAAAAAATCGAAACCGAAATTAAAAAAAGTTTGATTCGGTTGATTTTTTCGATTTGAACCGAAGTATGCCCACCTCTACAAGTGACTACCTTTATCATTCACATCATGTTCTTTCCTTTTCCCTAATCATATATCATGCATGCAATACTAACAAAACAGTTAACAATTACAAAAAAACATTAAATGGGAAACACAAACAACCCTCACCTATGCGAAAGGATTCCTTCTGGAACATCTCCTGATCATAATCTAATTTTCACAATCACCTTCTCCAAGAGAACTATAAACCCTGGACTTGTGATGAAAAAGTGCATAAAATGAATTGCTGAGTATTGGCTTTACGAAAGTCACCTACGGACCGTAGGAGTGACTACAGATCGTAGGAAGGCAACCGTAGAAACAAAGTTGAGTTTGGAGAAATTTAAGTTTCTGAAATTGAGTTACGAGTTGACAGGACGGACAGTCATTAGTTCTACGGGCCGTAGATTGGCTACGTAAGAGTGGTCTAGACTTGGTGAAATGTCGAGATTGAAATTAAGTTCTACGATAGGGTCCTACGGACCGTAGAAGGGACCCGTAGGAAGATGGCCAAATATTTGGGTTTCTAAAGTTGGTTCTACAGTTGGACAGGACGGACCGTAGGATTACCTATGGCCCGTAGGTCCAAACCGTAGGTCACTTCGGCAGTTTTAATTAAGGCTATTATGGACTTTTTCCATCCTTTCTAAACCTAAACCTCGACTCTTTTCTACCTAATTAAGGGTCTAAACAGTTTCACTAGGGTTTTCAAGCATTCTTCAAGATTTTCGAGTTTCGCCAAGAACTTTGTTCTTCCCAGGTATGTAAGACTATCATAGTGTTGGACTAGTTCGTCCTCACGCCCTACATCTACTTCAAAATTAGTAAAAGAGTAATCTAGGGTTCTTTCCTTAGATTTGAGTATTCTTGAGATGAGTTGATGTTGAGTTCTGAGTTTTTGAGTTCCTGATTCTTTTTGAAATTCTATTCCTCATTATTGAATTGCTATATGTTATGCATGAGATTTTTGAGTTGATTCGTTCATGTCTATATTTCAGCATGAACCCTATTAATTGAGTATTCTTGAGATGAGTAGTATCGTTGAGTTCTGAGTATTGAGTTTTTCTATATTGTTATTGAGAATCTTTTAAAGCCAACATTTTTATTTTAAACTGAGTTTTGAGAAATAAAGAGAAATTTGAGAAAGAGTTCTAACCAAGATTTGAGCAAGAGTATAAGAGAACTAAGTAATCCCAAATGTATTACTTTTACATTGAGAAAGAAGAACTTTAATTCCTAAATGAATTTATGAGTTCAGAGATACTTCAGAGCATTACCTCTTTTAAGTAGATATTTTGAGTAATTACCTCAAAACAAAGAAAGAGTATGTTTTATACATTTGAGCTTGAGTATATATTTATTGGGAGTAGTATTAAGCACCGATATGAGGATATGTTCAGACAACTCAAAATTCTCATAAACCATGTATGACAACATGGGTAAATGATCATACTTTTTAGATGAATTCTTATTTGCTTAGTGGATCCACTTAGTTGAGGTGTTCTATACCCGACAAGATATAGGACAGTTCTGGCAGCGTGGGTGAGACGCTATATATCACATAGCTCATAGTGATGGTTGTCGGTTAGAGAATCTCCCAAATATGAGTAAAGAGTAATTTATTGTATTTTTATATACATCATTGAGTTAACATCTTTTATTTACAAAACTTTGAATATGTCATCTCTTATTGTTGCTTTGCATTGTGTTGAGTTGAGTTGAGGTGAGTATTCTCCTAGCTTTATCAGCTTAGTTATTGTTTTACTCAGCCATTTTACATACTCGTGCATTCAATTTACTGATGTCATTCGACCTGCATCTTTTTATGATGCAGATACAGGTGTTTAGGGTCATCAACAAGCGCTTCGTTGAGATCACTTGCACTCCAGTTAGTTTATGTTTTTCGAGTTTTTACCCCTACTATAGTAGCTGACATGTCGCTATAACGCCGTCACCATAGCAGAAATATTTTTGCTATAGCGAAATGACGTGAGCCCAGCTAATTTTTAAATTCCTAAATTTTTGTCGTGTGCCCTAATTTTTAAATTGGCACCGTATCTCAAAATTTTTAGGACTTTGCACGAGATGACTTGAGTAGCGATGGTTCAGGTCATCGCATTTTTATTTTTTAAAAAATGATTTACCTCATGACATGCTTGAATCATAATTGAACATGTGTAAAAAATGATTTTGCAAACTTGGAACTGTTTTCGGTTAACTAATAATGACATAGATGAGCATGTTCTCAAACGAAAATGACATAGATAAACCAATTTTTTAACGAATTTCATAGTTGTGCCTTTTATCAAAGTTCGATGACATATTTAATTTTTTTCTCTTTTATAAGGAACTAGATAATACAGTATTCATATCTTTATAAAAATTACTAATAACATAATTCTTAGCTACTATAAAATCGTCAAATTATAATTAGTAGCGAAGATTCATCATTGAAAAATAATAATAAAAAATAACTACGATTAACTAACTATTTTTTGATATAATTGGATGATAATCTTTTGTAGATACTACTCAGATCAAACCTCTAAATTATTTTCCTAATATAAAAAGTTTAACTAAAAAAATTTGGTCAGAACAAGACCAAATCATAGATTACATGTATTTCAAGATGATAACATCCAACTTGGTATCTAATACACCCCCATTTAGTTACATGCCAAAATAGTTACTACCGGCAATTTAGTATTCTCTAATTCAAACTATTCAAAACTTTACAAAATTTGAATTTTCCCTATAAATAGAAGTCAATCCCAAGCAAAGAAACCACCACAACAGTAACATAGCCATTTGATCCCATCTCCCCCCCCCCCCCCCACATCAAACACATTTCTCCTCTTCTTTAGCTATGAATAAAAAGAAAGTAAAGTTTGCTTTCATTGAAAGTAAACTGACAAGGAAGTCCAATACAAGAAAATATAGAAAAAGTTCTTGAAAAAGACTCATGAACTAACACACTTTGTGGTATTGAAATGACTACAATAATTTATAGTTCTTACCACGATGAACTTGTGGTGTTCTCAAATCATGAAGCTGCAATCCGTACATTTACAAAGTTTAGGAATCTTCCAGCGTTGGTTCAATCAAAAAGTATGGTGACAAAAGAACTCCAAGAAAAAAATTAAAAAGATGGAGGAACAACCGCGCAGGGAAGGAAGAAATCACGAACACATTGTATGAAGTGTTGAAGGGAATATCAAAGAGAATGCTTTTTCCCTTTAACACTTCATGCATTAGGTTCGTAATTTCCTTCCTTACCTTACATAATTGTTCCTTCATCTATTCAATTATTTGCTTGGTGAACTCTTCTACTGTCAACATGCTCTTTGATTGAACAAACGTTTGAAGATTATTTAACTTTGTAAATAGTATTAATTGTGGCTTCATGATTTGATTACACGACAGATTCATTGTGCTAAGAACTATAGTAGCAATTTTAATACTACAAAGTATGCTGAGTTCTTGAGCTTTTTTTTAGAACCCTTTCTGTCTTTTTTTATTACCCTTTCTTATTAGTTTTACTTCCAATGAAAGCAAGCTTTACTTTCTTTCTAGCTATGGCTAAAGAGAAATGTGTTTGTTCAAATGGGGATCAAATTGTTATGTTGTTGAGTGCTTCCCTGCCCAAGTTTGACTCCTCTTTGTAGGGAATGATGACTCCATGAAAGTCCTTTCATCCGCCTCTACTATAAGACCCCAACAATTGTTTCATTAGGCAGCTCATTTGTGGACTCCTCTTCAAATGGTTCCTTTTGTAGACTCCTTGTAGGTTCCTCCTTTTTCTTTACAATTTTTTCCTCTAGTGGTTTCACAATTGTATTTGGCTTGGTGATAGTGTAGAGCACCGTGTTGATTGTAGTATTAGCCTTTTCATATAATCGATGTATTTTGATATCATTTGTGTTTAGGTGATCACACTTTGTTGTTGTGTTACGATTTCTTGTTGTCACGATCTCGATCTGTCGTGCATAACACCCACACTAATCCCAGTTAGAGAACTAACTAACAACTAATACACAATTCATTAAGCAGCAAAAAATAACAATTTTCAATTCTAAAACAAACTTTCATAATTAAACATCAAAAATCATAATCACAGACCCCCCCTCCCCCCGAATTTGAAATTCATGTATCAAAAAATTTAAGTTCTCTAAAAAATGGAGATGCAACTCTGAAATAAATATAGTTTAAGTCTAAAAATGGACGAGAGAGAAAGGAGGAACCAACAACATCCTGAAACAAGCAACTCACCCTTGGATTTAGAAAATGCTAAGATTACCATTGTGGTCGCAAAAAAGCTACCAAAATATGTCATGTACTCAATAAAAAAAAGTTAGTACAATATTAGTACACAAAATTCATAGTGTAAAGATAGAATCATTGGCTAGTTCTAATTATACGAAATATGAACAGGCAACCGCAACTTAATAAAACAGATAACATACAATTATAGTCACAATCATAAACATAGCCAAAATTCCCGGTCCTCACTCTCAATTGACATTAATAATAAACATGAACAACTTTATAAAAACAAGTCAATTCAGTTCTCTCATGGAACCCACACACTAACAATCAATGTATCAGGTGTGGTATTCGAGCCAACCAAGAAATATCGTATATCAGGTATGGTATCCGAGCCAACCGTTAATATGTATTAGGCATGGTACCCGAGCCAATCAACAATCACATATCACAGTTACAATCACAATGAATAAATATCACACTTGTACACTCAAGTAAACATATTTATTGCATGTGATTGACCACAATTAACATTTTATTTTATACTCATTCCATTTTCCTAACAATACATTATGCTTTCAATACTAACGAATCAGTTAACAAACACATATAACATAAATGGAAAACAAACAATCATCACATAACTTAAATCAATCTCATAATGCTCTAAAAACTTGAGTTTTTCCTTCCTTATGATGCCTAACTTTCACCAAAACACTCGGATTATACCCAAATCTCAAATTATAGGCCAATTTCATGATAGTTCTACTCCAATTTGGGGTTTCCCACCATTATACCAACTCAAACTCTCCTCTAAAGTAATCACCATAGATTCCAAGGTCTAAGAATCGAATTACCAAGCTAAGAGAATAATTTATTTACCTTCACTGATGATAATGATGAAAAGCAGATAAAATTCGCCATAGGTCGTCCTTGTTCTTCACCAAAATGAAATAAGTGATTTTGAGAATTTTTTGCATTTGTTTTGACTAACCCTGCTATAGCAGTTCAATCTCGTTGTAGCTGGATCTCTTGCTATACCGAAAATTAATTTTCTGCTATAACGACATATTACCCGCTATAACGTCTTGCATGAGTAAGAAAGTCGAAAATCTCCCAAAAAGTGCCCATTTCGCAACATACCCTTAAACCTCTAAACCAACCCCTTCACACAAAGTTCGATATCGGGAGTTCTATTCACCCTAATTCACTTCCGAAAATTTCTATGGACTCTCTAATATCTTAGCAACAAGGAAATCAAACTCCACTTAGACGCTTCACCCAATTCTTTCCCAAATTTTTCTAGACTTCATCTCACTCAGATTCCGTCCTAGCCTAGCCTAGCCTAGCCTAAAATTTTTATCTCACTACTCCAAAGTTATCTCCCTGATTTTCTTTCACTAATAGCTCACCCATAACAATCGGAAGGATCCTTACACTTGCATATATGCTCCGCACTATTTTGCTATTAGTTGATATGTTTCTCTCCATCACTATTTTTCTTTTAATTATTGCTTTGATTTACTTGAACCGATGGGCTTTCAGAAATAACCTCTCTACCTCGAAGTGATAGTGATAAGGCTTGCGTACACTATACCCTCTCCAAACCCCACTTTATAATATTTCACTGAGTATATTGTTTTTGTTCTTCAATACATTAACAAATGAATCTTATAAGGGCTCATGTAATTCCCCCTCCAACAACAATGACTTCTCCAATGTCTTCACTAATGATGGTTTTTCCAAAGTCCGCTCCAGTATTTTCTTCAGTGACACCACAAATGGACCCCATGGGCGAAGCTACGGTGTTATCAAATGGACCGAGACTTATCTCCTTTCCTTTACTCTTAATTCAACTTATGTATGTACAAATAGAAAATAGAAAAAAAGTTTAAGAAAAATATTATGGTGGCTATGGCATATTGTTTTGACTCTTTTTTTAAAAATCCGAAATGAATTAATCATAACGATAAGACTTATGTTTGTGAACACGTAATATCTATTCTTTTAGATGAGTACGTAATTACTTAAATCATGTGTCCTTATTTAACATGTTTTAATTCTCCATTGGCTAATCGTTAAATTAATCATTATTTTACGATTGGAATTAAACATGATCTTTTACCCTTTTCTTACTCTAAACTTGAGATTATGTATTTGTAATTACATTTCTAGTAAATAAATACATGATATATATCTACGTTTTAGAAACTTGTTAATCAATACAATGTATATTCTAATTACTGGATATATTTGATCAGATACTCTGATACTTTAATATACCATTATGACAAATAGTAATACATATATTTTCATCATTACAAAATTTTTCTTTTTCATATAAAGTGTAATTAATTTCTACTTCCATAACAACACTAAATAATTTTGTAACTTTTCTATATCATTAAAGAATTAAAAAATAGATTTTATAATAATTAAATATTATTTAAATATCAAATGCTATTATAGGTATTATAATAGTGATCATTATAATGGAATCCTGCCTTAACTAGATGTCTTGGATTTGAGTTCTAGGTATGAATTTTTTTTTTGGTACGGAGCGTTTTCCCCTTGATTGGGACCTTATGCGACGCAAATTTGGAATAGTTGGACTCCAATATAGTAGTTATCTAATATCAGTGGAATGAAAAACAAAAAATCTAAAATAGTCGAGATTCAATGCAGATTCGGATATTAGGAGATAAAATTATAACAAGATAGTCTCATTAAATAAAATAAATTTAATTGTGTAATTATCAAATTAGAAAATATTTAAAGGTCAAAATTGGCTTCAATTTAATCGGAATATTTCAAACAGTGGCAACTTCCGTGTGTAGCTCAAATTAGTCTCCATTTTTTCCGATCAGTTTCCGATCGACGATGAAGATCATGGTAGCCATCAAACGTGTTGTTGATTACGCCGTCAAAATCCGAGTTAAACCCGACAAGGTACATCTTCACAATTTTTTTTCATTTTTTTGTGGAGTATTTTTTGTTAAATTTCACAAAATTTGAACACTGAATTGATTGGGTATATAGGATATATACAGTGGACCCAATTGGATTAGGGTTTAAGGCGTAGTGAATTGATTGATTTTGAATTTTGATTTGAACTCAGAGTGGTGTAGAGACGAAAAATGTGAAGATGTCGATGAACCCATTTTGTGAAATAGCTTTGGAAGAAGCTTTGCGGGTGAGAGAATCGGGTTTGGCTTCAGAGGTGGTGGCTGTTAGTATTGGGCCAACTCAGTTTACGGAGACTTTAAGAACTGGGTTAGCTATGGGAGCAGACAGGGCAATTCATGTAGAAGCACCTGAGAATATTTATCCACTTACAATTGCTAAGATTCTTAAAGCTCTTGTTGATGTTGAAAAGCCTGGACTTCTTTTGCTTGGCAAACAGGTTTGCTTTAATTTAAAGATTTGAGCTTTTATTCTGCTTTTGTGTTCTGATCTGAATAACTTCCTGTTAGAGCCGAGGGTCTATCGAAAAAAGCCTCTCTACCCCCACAAAGTTAGGGGTAAGGTATACATACATACTACCCGGTATGCTGTTGTTGTTGTGAGCAAGTTCTTATATGCCAGATTACTTTAAAATCCAATGGTGGGTTTTGGATTAATCAGTATGTGTTGCGTTCAAGTTATGTGATTGGTTAATTTGACTTAGGTGTGTGTTTAATATAGCAAAAACTGTTTCTCGTGGACATATGTGAAGAATTTCTCTTAGGGAAGTATGTTTTGGATCATGTCCCGTGTGTGGTTAGGTGTAAAAGTGAGTGGTGTATGCTAATTGTACGATGTGGAAGATAAGGTATGATGTTAGTGTTTTGATGATATTCTTTAGTATTAAAGATTGAGATAGTGTCTAAGAGTTGGTTTAAGCTACTGATATGAAGTAAGAGCTAGAGATATCTGTAAAAGAAAATGAATTCTGCAGATAAGTCATTTCCCCTTTTTGGTGAAAAATATTTCTTTTGATGCAAAATTTCAACAACTAGGGTAATCAAGCACTGAAAAATGAGTTTATTAAGAAAAAAATATAGTTTTGGCCATACCAAGCATGCCCTTAAGGTTTGACTGATAAGGTATAAATGGATTATTTTGTGATTTTAGTGGAGTTGCTAGCTATATTCTATTCTCCTTGTTTTGTTGGTTAGTTTCTTCATTCTGCTTCAGTGATTCAAACTATTCTTCTTGAGTTTCTGTCAGTTTGTTTGTCTAATGTTGTTACTTTTGTGTAGGCAATTGACAATGATCAAAACCAGACAGGCCAAATGGTTGCAGGACTTCTCAAGTGGCCGCAGGGAACATTTGCCTCTAAGGTTGGTATCATTTCTGCGTAAGGGTGTGCAAACTAGTTAAAGAGATCTGAAAATTGTGATTCTGCAATCTCTAATTGGTCTAAGTTGGTTTATATCACCTCTACTTTGATATGCCTATTTTGAGTATGTCTTGGACATTGCGTCCAAGTATCCAGGGCTTTCAAACTGATTCTTTCGTCAGCTTCTCTATATCTTCCTCTTGAGCGCCTCTTAATCCGTGTGCTCATATTAAATCTAATCAGACATAACACTATCTCTGTTTACCTTGCTATCTCTATCATTTAGCTCTTTGCTTTATAAGACATGTAATCTTCAAATCAATGTTAATCTTACAATAGGATTGCCTGATCTCATGCAATATGTACTTTTTTTCATACCAAAAGAATTATTAAACAATCTGCAATCTTCCAAAGTCCATATTACTGTTTCAATTATGGTTTTTTTGCTATCATGTTCAGTTGGCTTGTTTAGGGCTGCAATCTCACTATGATATTTCTGTTAGGTTGTGCTCGACAAAGAAAAACAGGTAGCTACAGTAGACAGAGAAGTTGATGGTGGTATCGAGACATTGTGTTTGGATTTGCCTGCAGTAATCACGTAAGTTTCAATCGAGTTATTCCAAAGACTTGCATGTTCACGAAGAAAACACTTGGAAGCGTGTCTTCTGGATTAGAAAAAAATGTGATAGTAGGTCTTTTGGGGCACATCTTAAAACAAATAGTAGGATTTTGGATTTTAACTAATTTAATCTCAAATTAAAATGCACAAGCTTCAACTCTTGTTTACATGATTTCTTTAGTTCTCTGATATTAAGTAATATATCTGACAAGTTGTGAAGAGGACCTCCACCAAAATAAATGTATCATCTGCCTCCCTATTTTCCCCTTTTTTTTTCAGTTTCCCAACTTTTTCTGCACCAGAAATAAATATTGCCTTAGCTTGGAAATGTGTACAGTCTAACTGTTTAGTCAGCATTGATTATAAGAATGCAGTTACATAGCTTATTTCGCATGTATTTGGTTAGATATCATAAGCAAGCGTAGTCCTTAAACCTTTGGCCTCGTTTTAAGCTATTTAGTATGCTTATAACATCAATAACATTCTTAATACTGAGAAAAACTCTATACATGCTACCATTCAGTGTTGAAGTATCAATAGAATTAATACCCTTTGGGGTGGCCCAGTGGTTTGGGCTTGGGACTTTCATGTTGGAGGTCTCAAGTTCGAAACCCCTTGCCAGCGAAAGCCAAGGGGTTTGCCTTCTGGGTCGAGCTCGTCGCACCGGGCTTGCCTAGTGCGGGTTACCTCTCCTATGTGGTTTGCGAGCTATTGCATAAGAGCGGGGTTTTACCCTATGCGCACCCAAAGGGTAGCGGCTGCGGGTTTTCCTTGTCATCAAAAAAAGTATCAATAGAATTAATCGACTTAGTTTTCCAGGAGATTTGAGAAGCAGATCTTTTCATAATGGCCTTTCTAGATCCATGTCCAATATTATCCATGTAGTGAAATTCCGAAAGACTAATTTCATTGTTTTCTAAGTGGTATGGGGCCTTTGAGGTTCGACCAGTGATAATGTTGTACCATCAAGTCGATAAATCTAAATCATAGCCAATGACAGGTGATCCAAACTATACTCAGCTACAAACTTATATATAGATTGTCTCTGTGTCCTCTCTGCTCAAGTTGCTTGTGTTGCCTTATTATCTGTGTACTTACGACTTCTTGATTGTGGAAACAGCACTGATCTGAGGCTGAATCAGCCAAGATATGCTACACTCCCCAACATAATGAAAGCAAAGTCGAAGCCAATAAAGAAATTCACACTGCAAGACTTGAATGTTGAGATCAAATCTGATCTAGAAGTAGTTGAAGTAACTGAACCTCCCAAAAGGAAGTCTGGTGTCATCCTTTCATCTGTGGATGAGCTGGTTGACAAGCTGAAGAATGAAGCACGCGTAATTTGAGTACACTAACTATTGCTTGCTGAACTGATTGACGAGCTGAACTCACTGCTGAAGAAAAATGAAGCACGCGTAATTTGAGTGAGCTAACAGTTCACTACAAATTTCATCTCTTTTACACCAAATGTTTGTCTTTGTAAACTTTCAATATGTACAATGTTAATAACAATGATCACATAATGGAAAATATCTCCTATTTTCTTACATTTGGAAGGTATCTTTGTGTTTTTTTTCCTCCCTTTTATATTAAAGCTAGAGATTCTTATCTACTTTTTTCGAGGGAATATTTGGGATTGTAAGTTGCTTTTGGGGTGTGTTTGGTACGAATGAAAATGTTTTTCGTAGAAAATAAGTAAGTTTCTTACTTAATTTGTGTTTGGTATGCAATAAAAAAATCTTATCCTAAACTATAAAATTTTATATACAAATACTATTGGAGGGTGGGGGTGAGGGAGTAGGAGTGTGGGGGTGAAGATGTGGAGGATAGAGAAGACACAAATCTACAATTTCTTTGGGACACTCATCTTAGTTTTATCCAATATAAATACAATTTCATTTTGAAAGTAGTATCTCTGTTTACTTTTATGATTCAGTTTGAAGTATTAAGAGATAATTTATTTTTTCTGTTCCTTTTAAATTGTCACAATTTTTTTTTTGGAGAGTTAAACGATATGAATTTTGACTTACATTTTAAGATATATTTTTTTATCATATTAATATGAAACAAATTATACTAATTTGTAGTACTTTCATATAGTTTTTGAATATCTAATTTTTATTTAAAAAATTAAATTAATGTAATTTAATATAGGTTTGAAAATTAGTCAAATTGACTCTCAAAGAACACAATATGAAGAAATCCTAATTTATTCTTATTATTAACTAGGTAAATTACCCGTGCTTCGCACATGAGTGAACTATTTTATTAAGCTTACATATAATCATTCGGTGATATTCGTATTTTCGATACATACACTACATTGTCAAGAATATTTTATTTTAAGGTAAAGCGTTCCTCCTAAATATTAAAGTGCTATATTTTTTTAATTTTCATTTTTGTTATACAAAAATTATGAGTCATAGAGAAATTTTAAGTATAAGAAAGAAGTCTAAGAAAATCTTCATGGAAATAGTTAGTCAGAAGTAACGAAATTTTCTAAATTTCAAGAAGTTATAAAGAACAACATCAGACGTTAAAGAAGGGACCAAAAAGCCTCGAACAACAACACTCCTATGTAAAGTGAAACAACACGTCCATACAAGAACGTAATTAACTAAATTCAAATGGAGGACCTTCCACTCCTTTCTTATGAACCTCCATCAATCTCTTTTTTATGATAGTATGTTGTATCATATATATGTTACAAATGACCTTATAATTGTTAGTATCATAAAAGATTTTCCTCACTGTCTTAGAATAGTCATTATTATTGCTTAGGTTTCCTATCACCGGCCCCAACTTATTTGGAATTGAACCATAGTTATTGTTATGGTTATAGTATGCAATTATAAAGAATTAATGCAATGATCAACCAAGCAGTAGGTGACATTTGAATGAAACGGTTCACAGGTGGATATTCTAAACCAAAATTTTGATACATAACATAGTAAAATCTCACAGCATAATTTTGTGAGCACTTGAACTCACAAATATCTACAAATAATAATAAAAATGACCTTATTTTCCTAAAAATCAAGAAGAAAAACGCATGTTGCCTAACATATTTTTAGAAAAAGATAGTATGTCGGGCTGTATCCAAGTTTACAGTTCACAAATTTAATTGAAAGAAGCCAAAAGAAAGAGTTATCACTATAGCAAAAATGATTTTTAACGGCAATTAATAGCTTAATTACCACTAAATATGTATTTTTAGAGGCAATTAGTACTCTCTATAAATGTCCCTAAAGTTTATAGCGAGATTGAATCTAATGACAATTAATTAATATCGGTAAAGGCTCTAGCACTCTTCGTTAATGTGCATATTTATTGCCGATAAAAATTATTTTTACTATAGTGTATTTTGGGCATCTGTTAATTTCAAAAAAACTTGATCTCTTATTATGCCCAAAAAGAAGAGAGGAAGAAGTATGACAAATTAGTCAACTTGCGATAAAAAAAGTGGACTAATTGTCTCTATACTAATATTCTAGGAAGAGTGCAATGGCATACAAAATGTTTGTACGTAAGATAAGATAATCAAAATAATATACTAATTGTGGCAAGCAAGAGAACAATCTGTTTGGTTCTTTTAACAATCTTCACCACTGGTTCTGTATTAGTTATCACATATTCATTGTTGTGTGCTATCAAATATAACACAACCCACAAGCAATTTGCACAAAAAGTATATGAAGAAACTTGTAAAAAGGGACAAAAGAGAAGATCAATTTCCAATCATCCTTGTTGGAATTTTTAAAAGAGTTCAAAAAGTCACCAAAATAGCAAAAAGAAATTGCAATAGTTACATGAATCACTATGACGTACAGTAAAGGATTAAGCTTCATGAAATATGAGGAAGAAAATTTTGAGGAATGAAACACATTTCATAAGAAGGTTAACTAATGTATTTGAATTCGACTCTCCTATAGCGGAAAAAATCAACAAATAATAGTGACAGAAATAGAAGTTTTGTTTACTAAAGAACCAAATGTAATGAATTCAACCATTCAAGCAGTGTTATGAGTTATGGATTGAAAGGTGCAAGAGTAATAATGTCGCATTGCAATTGAAATAAATTTTCTTTGTTTATTCTTTCTTCTTTTGGTGCCTTGGAATTAAGTGTTGGATTTTAAAAGGTGTGAATGAAAAATGAAGAGTTGTGACTTTTGTGAAAAGTTGTGACTTTTATGAAGAGTTGTGACTTTTCTAAAGAGTTGTGACTTTTATGAAAAATTGTGACTTTTCCGCAAGGTTGTGACTTTTAAAAGGTGTGAATGAAAAATGAAAAGTCGTGACTTTTGTGAAATGTTGTGACTTTTGTGAAAAATTGTGACTTTTACGAAGAGTTGTGACTTTTCAAGAGAGTTGTAACTTTTATGAAAAGTTGTGACTTTTCTGTTAGGTTGTGACTTTTAAGAAGGGCAGTTTTGGAAATAAATAAATAAAAAGAGAATCATTGCTTCTGGTGGCGCCACGTCACCGGGTTGGTGGTTCTCTTTTATATATATATATATATATATATGATATGATATGATATATGATTAGTCATTTTCCAAAAAATATCAAATTTATTTTATTTTAAAAAATATAATAAAATTATTGTTCTATTTATTTTTTTTCCTTAACAAGTGTGTCAAATATAAGTCAAACAATCCATTCCTAACTTTTTGACTAGAAAAAAAAAAGAAAAGAAGTAGTGAAAATACTATTACTAAACTATAGATATCCTTAAAAGCACCCATCTACTTTTGTTAATTAAACTTAAATACATCTTCGATCTGCCACATAATATAGCAAGTGGTCTAAAAATACCTTTAAATTTGACTAGAATTTAAGGGTGTATTTCACTATTGCAAGATTGGAGTGTATTTAAGTTCAATTAATCAAATTAAAGAATGTTTTTAAAATTGTCAATAGTTCGGAATAGAAACTAATGATTTTTTTTCTTTTTCCCCATCTTGTCAAAGTAGAAAAATGCGGCGCCACCAATAATTGGACGATCCATACTGACACGTGTCCATCAATTATTGGTTGCCTCTTCCGCCTCCAAATCATGACTTGTGACTCTTGTTTTTACCTCTGCCGTCATCCTCATCTCAATCCTTTGAAAACTTTTTCTCCAGAAAAAATTTTCTATTGAATTTTAGTCTCTAAATTTATCCAAATTCGGTTTAGTTTTGATTCGATTTGTCTATTTTCCCATTTTTGTTGGTTTAATTTATCGAAATGGATCAGTTTGATTCATTTCGAGATGCCGATTGGGACCTAATTGATATCAACTGCTTCATAGATGAAGAAGCGCCGATAGATTTCTTTTGGAATGATCAAACCCAGAATCTGAGGTATTTTTATTCATATCTAAAGCTTTGTTTTTATAATTAGATTGTAAAAAATTAATCTTTTTAATCTGTTTTTAAGCTATGCTCGTTTGATTTAATGTTAGTGAGATTAATCTTGTTGGGGCTTTTTTATTCGGCTTAATTTTCAAGTTTATATCGCAACGATAACATATCGAGTGTAATTCCATAAGTGGGGTGTGAGGTAGGGTAGAATGTGTGCAGATTTTACCTACCGGGGTAGAGCGGGTGTTTTCGATAGAATCTCGGCTCAAAAGTGTAATTTTCAAGTTTATACAACGACAATGACATACCCAGTGTAATTCTATAAGTGGGGTCGGGGAGGGTAGAATGTGTGCATAACTTACCTCACCTTTGTGGGTAGAGAGGCTGCTTCCGGATAGACCCTCGACTCAGAAGTGTAATTTTCAAGTTTATACAACAACCATAACATACCAAGTGTAATTTCATAAGAGGGGATGTATGAAGACCTTACCTACTTTGTCATAAAGAGGGTGTTTTTGATTGACTCCCGGCTAAAATGTGTGTTTATCAAATTTTATTGTGTAAAAAGATTTGATCTTTTTCCTAGGCTATAAGATATGTTCATTCAATTTATCTCTTAATAAAGCTTGATTTTAGTGGGGCTTTTTTATTTTACTTTTGAACTACTCAAAGGAAAAGGCTTAATTAGAGAATAAGATTATTTTCATCGTTGTAGGAAAAAAGTATGCAAGTTAATTGCTCACATGTATCTTGCCAGAGGAAACATTTGATCATTTCCATAATAATCTCATTGTCTAATTGGTTCTTGCGTTGCAGAATTGTAGCAGAACTCGAGGCACCTCTCAGCAGTGCTGCGTTTCAGGAGGGCATAGAAACAGAATGCCCTCGGAAAAGGTATTTGTAATGTTGAAACTTCTTAATATATCAGTGTTTCTTCCTTTAAAGGTGGAAAGATGCATATGCTTGGAATATTTCATGAGAGTACTAGCTTTTCCATGATCACGTTAATGGAATTAATATGCTGGTGTGTCAGAAATCATATGTGATAATTTACTGATAGGTGAAAGATATTCCTTATCTTCATTCTAGATGAACTTGCTCTAGCTTTCAATTATCTTCTAGCTTTGTCTTTGATATTTCTGGCACATCATATATGAGATTGAACAGATTTATTCAAATATGAAACTTTTTCTCCACATTTTTTGCCTCTTAATAATTTTAATGAAGTACATTTATCTCCGATTTGAAGAAAATTGTTAAATCTTGCTTATTAGCCATGAGTAGTTACAGGAGAGAGATAGAGATAGAGCATGTTCGTTAAAAATCTGCCCAGCTTATAAGCTTCTTTTGCGAATACATAGTTTAGCCTGCGTCATTTCTCTATCTTATAAAGAAAGGCTTTAAATGTATTTGCTTGCTTGGTGTTCCTTGGGGGACATCCAATAAAATTGGAACGATATGGAGAAGATTAGCATTGCGCAAGGATGACAAGCTCAAATCAGGAAATGGTTAAAAATGTCAACTTCTAAAGAAAAAAGCTTTTAAGTAATATTTTCAATTTGTGGGTATTCAGTTACTTTCTTTTTAGATAAATGGATATCGGCTACTTCCTTGATTTCTGAATTGGCAGAAAAAGCTAGTTGCTTTTCACTTTACCCTCTTGTAAACTTGCATAGTTTTGGTCATAAATTTATGTGAGCATTGGCTTTAAATGGAGTCGATTATCCTGAATCATGCATGTGCTGGTATTTTTTCTCTTCAGAGTGGATGATTGACCTGTGAAAAAATTCATTATAGAAATGGGAGGGAGCAGGTTCCTAGGTTTGATATTCAGGTCATGAAAACTGAAGCGATTTCTACTCGCAATTATCTTACCAGTCTTCATTTGTTTTTTGTTTTTTGTTTTTTAACAGAGGCCGTAATGAGTCTTGCAGCAAACAAGGGAACAAAGCATGCCGTGAGAGATTCAGAAGGGAAAAATTGAATGAAAGGTATAGTCATGGTCATATGAATTCGTATTTTCTCTCTGCATTCAAAATTAGGTTGTCTACTATTTTCTACCATACACAGTAACACCGATATTGTAGATAAAGCATGGATGTAGCTCATTGCAATTTTATAGCTCTCTTGTTCTCTGCTGGTTTGGGAAGTCTTACAAGACTTGTAGCTGCCATTGGTATAAGTTCTTCCAAGTATAGCTAAGAGTATCCAAAAAAGCCCATTAATCTGTGAGTAGGGTAGCCATTATTGTCACTGAGGAAAGAAGAGAGGCTCTTTTACAAACAGAAGTATCATTTTTTAAGTGGCACTTAAATCACTTTAGTGTCAGTTATATTATGTCCTTCGAATGAAAATTCGGTGTTCTAAATCAATCTATTTGAATCTTGTTGAGACAGGTTTTCAGACTTATGCTCTGTTCTGGAACCCGGGAGACCTGTAAAAACAGACAAAATGGCCATACTTGGTGATGCCATTCGTGTTCTAAACCAGCTGAAGACTGAATCTGAGGAATACAAAGAGATGAACAAAAAGCTTATGGAGGAGATTAAGACTTTGAAGGTTAGAAATGATTTTGTAGAAAGGCTAAAATAGCTTGTAAAATTTACGGTAACTGGCAGTCTTGAGTACTAACTCTTGAAAGAATTAGAAGAAATTTTGGCTTGGCACTCTTGATTACTTGAATTCCTATCTCTGATGCCCAGTGTACAACCTCACAGACAAAATCTTTTCTTATAAACAGGAAGAGAAGAATGAACTTCGTGAAGAGAAACTTGCACTGAAGGCTGACAAAGAGAAGATGGAGCAAGAGTTGAAAGCTATGGCTGCTCCAGCAAGTTTTATTCCACCTCATCCAGCAGCATATCAGCCAGCAGTAAATAAGATGGCGGTTTTCCCTAGTTATGGTTATGTGCCAATGTGGCAGTATCTACAACCATCCTCACGGGACACATCTCAAGATCATATGCTCAGGCCTCCTGCTGCTTGAGAATCTTGCAAGATGATGTATGGCATTTTCCCCTCCATTCGTGTAAATAGTGGCGACGCATTAATCTAGTTTTTACTCTCTTAGTCATCTCTGCCTCCTTTGGGTTTCCTCATTTTCTCGATATTTAATTTGAGGGAGGAACATGTATGGCAGATAGTTTCTCTAGATGGAAATGGATTTGATTGACATCTGTTACTTTTGCCCGTTTAGCTCCTGCATTTTTGTTTGTCTCTTGCTATAGGTAGACATTCTGGTTTTTCTGTATCCAAACTATGTGGTACCTACTTATTTATGAGCATTTATGGATTCTTTATGATGCTGCAGCCGAGGGAATATCAATCCCAGGATTTCCAGGGGTACTTCAGTGACGTTTAGAACTAATTTACGGTGTGTAGGACTTTGTTTTGTCATGGAGAGCTCCATTTACTGGTCAGGATGGGTTAACATCTTGATGCTAGTTAGATGAATTATGTGTGATTTGTGTAGTCTCTCTGGACTGGACAGAGATATGAATGATATGGGCTGCTATTTTAATCTGCCACATCTTGCATAACTAATTGAACATCCAAACAAAAAGAAGAAAAAAAAAGTCTTCTCTTCCCTACTTTGGAGGTGGACTTATAGCTCTTAATAATCTCTCTTGGTGTCTCTTCTTTTGCCTTGTTCTTGAGATGAATCCATGTCTTCTATTTGAACACATTCAGGTTGCAGATTCTGTTTGCCTATACTCGAATTTTGTCTATTATTGTTTTACTACTATCATACTACTACAGATTAGGAATGGAAGTCACCTTGTTACTCACCACATAAAGGGGCAGAGACTATCAAGGTTCTGCATTAAATTTGTCTGCATCTGTTGTGAATTTCTGCATCCTAGGGTCTTCGTGATGCACTTCGTTAGTTGTGCAGTATTGCTTTTTCTCATTCATTTCTAGCTGTGGATCTTCTTTTCCCCACAAAAGCAAGTACAGTCCAATAATGACAATTACCGCTCCAATGATGCTGAAAATGTTTAAGGAAGGTATTATAGTGCATGAATTTGATTCCCTTCTTTCCCAAAGAACAAAATGAAGTGGTGTCCTTCCTGTTTGAAGGACAAGATGGTAAGATTGCTTACCTGCCCGTGTAGAGCTTTTCACCAAGAACGAAATATGCTAGAACTGCAACTAGTACGGTTGAGAGTGGGTTGAACACAGTTACGAAAACTGGTCCCTTTTGCTCAGTGCACCAGAGTTGTATGTACACTACTAAACCAGAGATCACTATGCCCTATTCCAGTAACAAAGATTCTTGTTACTATGTGCAAGTGCTAAAATTGTTTTACAGAGACCCTTCTTACCCCATACAGTGTAGACCAGAAATCAATGTTGAAACCCATAGTCCAAGCTGTTTGTTTGTGTTGTACAATTACTGCGTAGAAAGCTGATTGTGCTGCACCAACAAAACTCATCCATGTAGTCAGTGATAGTTGTGCTGGATATCTTTTCAAAGTGTAAGCCTGTAAAATTCCAGTGTAAGCTTGAGCATGTTAGGAGGAGATCTCTCCTCAGAAACAGTAGTTAGTTCCTATATAGATTACTAGAGGAATCTGCATAATTCATGCAAGTCTTACGTTTGAACGTTTATTTTGTTGAGAACACAATTTCATGATTCATGATAGGTAATGTGGTATAGGAAGAGTTTTGGTGAAAAACCTGCATGATGTACCATATTGACCATGTAATATATGCAGCTAGCAGCAGTGAGAATCGAGCCTTTTAACCAGTTCTCGTGGACAACACCATTCCCTCTGTGGATGTAGATGAGAGGATGCCCCAAGCTTTTCACAACAGGTCCTTTGTATAATGTCATGCTCATAACCCCAGCCAAGGAAACCAAGGTTCCTAGGATTTTTGCTAGTTCTCTAGGATCTCGAATGTTAGCATCTTCCAACCTACACCAAGAAAGAGCATCTATGAACTGTGATTGCAGTCATCTACTCTTATTCATTGTTTTCATGATGGAACTGTATGTGTTACCTTAGAATGGCAGCAACTACAAATGTTAAGGCAGCTATAGTGTTGACCATCGAGGCAAGAAGAGTCGGAGAGGTGTAGTTCAAGCTCACAAAGTACATGTTCAATGTCAAACTCACTCTGTTACGAGCAATAGTCTGTCAATATTCCTCATCAAACAGCATATGAAAATTTGATGTTTGATAGATCTTACCCCAGTAGAGAGAGTACAAATATCTCCAACGGCAAAGCTATAGTTAACTTTGGCCTTGTCTTTCTTCAAAAATCAACAGAAACATCAGAAAAAATAGTCCTTTGAAGCTAAGGATACCTGCATTTCTGCATATTTTTGGATTGCAGATGACTTCGTGATTTACCTTTCAAGAAAATAGGCAAAGTGTAGCATGGAAAAACCGGCAACAATATGCCGATACATTATGTAGTCGATTCATTCCATAATTGAAGGAAGCTTCAGTTATGAAGTACTAAAAAGTGTGTGCAATTTGAGCCAAAACCATAAGGATGTGAGGCTTGAGCCTCTTGTAAGTGCCTATGCTAGTCCCCATAGCTATCAATACTTTATGCTCTTCTATGACTTCAACAAAACTCCATCATTAAGCTGTTCATATAGAGAGTACTATAGAACAATGGGATTAGATACCAAAATATTTGTTCATAGTATCTTGTTCTTATCATTATTCTTATTGATAACCTGACAACTTCCTCAACACTGTGAAAGATATTATTCACTTTTTACAAGTATATGTCTTTTAGGAATATAATGTTATCGTACCTTACTGACTCTTCAAAAAATCAACAGGTACGTGTCAAATTTTCCTAAAGTAGTGTATTTTTGGAGAATCCCACATAGGTACATCATCGAAAGTGAAGAGTCTGTGCAACTTAGATTGGACCTAACTATTCTTGAAGTTTAATAGAAAAAAACATGTTATCCATGCTCACACTCAACCATATCTAAAAAAACAAAAGGAGAGAAATATTGTTTTTTTAGAGATGCCAATTGGAGATGTATTTGATGCTAATATCAATAGTATTCTTAGCACCAAGAAATATCCTTCTTGGTGATCAATATATTGTTCAACAACAATAACAACCACATTTTAGTTCCAAGCAAGTTTGTAAACTAGATGAATACTCATTGATCATGTCGTTTCATTTAAATCCGTCTAGTCAAAAAGTACTGGTCTTGGATTAAAAGTGTACTATTAATGCGCCTATAAAAACTAGATTATCTTGATTATAACATATTACGATGCTGGTAGGAGATAGCATCTATCTGAATTTGAACTTTAATGAGTTCAAGTTCGCAATTCTACCATAACTCATTTCATTACTGAGTTCGGAATCAAACACATATAAACCGGTACTTATAACGCTACATCCGCCCCGCAGACACTACTTCAGATTACAAAGCCAAACAACATAACTATGATCCATGAACGTTGTTGAGTAAAGGTGCAGGACAAAAAAAAAATCTTCCTCAATTAACTTCAAGTGATCGATTACAGTTTCTTCTGTACGGATGAGGAAAGAAAAATAAGTATTCTGGAGTACCAGTATACAAAATGAACACTCTTTTTTCCTAATTTTTTCCCCCTATTCACACTTCAAAAATTGGACAGTGACGAAATACCGCGGCAACAGATGAATGCAGCACCCTGTTGAGTTGTCTAACCGGCAGCCCATATCCAAAACATAATTAGAGAAGATATAAAAATCGATATCCAACTGAGGAAAGCAAACGCAACGGATAACTGGAACTTGGTGCATTCCTCGCGGAAACTGCAACCTCCCAAGTCATGAAAGTACAATACTGTTACTCCAGCTGAAGAAGCAGCTGCAGCGAGCGATAGTAATCCTGTACACTGCAGGTAAATTCATTCCAAAGAGATGGATAACAGACAATTAGTAAACGATATGTTTGTTGTGTACTATTAAAGAATACTGTCATACAGCAGAGACTAACCCAGTCTCCAACTACGAAGAGGCTCAGTAAAACATGATTGTGGAAAGACTTCTTCTTTGCCAAGAAATAGGCGTCCAAAAAGGCAAGTCCGAAGCTCCAGATGACTTGCAAAGCCATTGAGGCTATTAAGTAGCTGCAATAATGACATGTATATGAAAGCCATCAAATTTTAATGTTTCCGTTTTATAAGAACAGAAAATCTTGGAAAATCACAGAGTAATCAATTCAACATGTTGACAGAATGCAAGACATGCATGAGGCACTGGTGTCTTTTAATATGTTATAACTCGCAAAATGAAGAGAAGCTAGTTCATAGTTCAAGGGAGAACACTGCAGGAAGACATAAGGAGTCCCGAGGTTATAAAATGGCCATTACTGCTTTACGAAGGGTCATTGATTTATTTTCCCTACTTGTAGTTGTTTCTTTGTTTTCCTCTCTTTTTGTATAGTGTTTTCACTAAAAAATATTGGTTAAAGAGAAGTAGAGGCTAAAGACTTGATTGAATGATCCAATGTCAAGCCTTCTACGCGTCAAAAAGGCATTTTAGTCTTTAGAAGCTTTTATCCCTTCACTAATTTTTAAAGCTTTATTCACGTATGGGTGCTTTCTGATCTTTGGAACATGTTCTTATGCATTTTTGGGTTGGAATGGGTCATGCCACAGACCATAAAAGATGCACATATGAACTGGAGCATGCTGAGAGAAGACGAAACCATCAAAAGGATCTGGTTAATGATCCCTGCTGCTATCTTCTGGAGCATTTGGAATGAAAGGAATAGGAGGTGTTTAGAAAGTGAGATCAAAGGAGTTAATTGGGCTTATACTCTGACCTACATTGTCAGATAGAAAAACCAGAAGTATGACAGCTAGAATTCAGGCATGATTAAGAGCTAAACTGCTGCATTGGGAGTCCTCTCTAAAGTCAAGTACTGTAAGTGCTTTTAGATTAGGTCTACCGAGGACATTATGCCAGAAAAGGACAAGGCATATTTCATTTCATTGGATATACGTGGGCAGAAAATGAATTTTAAAAGACCTGCTAAGACTTTAATAACAGTTTGGGCATCAGTTTGGCCATTTATAAGGCCCTACAGCTAGTAGTCAGTTGGATCGAAGGAAAAAACTTTTTTCTTCCTGATACAGTGAACCCCATCCTCAAAACTCACTACTGAGGAGCCAAAGAGTGGCTTTTCCCAGTTTGCCCCATGGCAACTTGAACCCCCCCACCACCCACCTCATGGTTGGAAGTGGAGTGCCCTTTCCACTAGGCTATCTCTCCCTTCTTGGATCAAACAACAAAATTTTTAACTGGATTAAGACACAGAGGATACGATTACAAGTTCAATTTCCTTTACTCGTTAGATACAGGTAAAACATTACAATGTTAAATCATATGAATATCCAGAATCACCTAATACATTTAATTACATTCGCTCCAATGCTCTTTCAACAGATAATGCAGTTCTGGCAACAAATATGCCCAGGAAAATGCTCTTTATATTTTTCAGATAAAGATCAAACACGCCAAAAATAAAAAAAGAATTTAAAAGAAAAAAGGTTATTTGCTGAATCTAATGGCAAAAGAGCTATATTAAAAGGAGATAACATTTTTATCCAAAGTTAGCCACTCCTTTTCATTTGAATCCATAAGAAAAGAGATATGAACTAATTATTATCTTGTATTTTGGGAATTGGGATAAGGAAATTGTATAGTCGGTGTTATGTTAATCAAGACTAGCATCATCTCTAGGAGCTATGGAGAAAATGTTGAAAGTTCTAATATAACCTTCTCGTCATGAGTCATGAAAGTATTTGGACTTTGATATTGATCATTGAGTTAATGTTCAGACTAAGACAAACGTAAATCCTTGAGAAGTAGCTAGTAATAGTATTAAAACCAGGTTGATATTCTCAACAGTCGGGGAAAGATTTTTTCTGGCTTCACAGACTGTTGTCTTGCTGATAAATAAAGAAAACAATTCAGTGTTGCAGCAACAATGAAATGAGAAGAAAAGATGGTTGAGAGTTGAGATAATTTTGGCATGTAAGTTGAATATTTGACTGCACACAAGCTCGAACATTGAAACATGAAATGAGTGCTTAGATGAGTACATTATCGCTTGGACTTCTAGTACAGGTAACAGGAGGTGACTTTCATGGTTAGACGCCTAGACCATATGTTTCATAATCTTGTAATGATTTTCAGATGAGAAGGTTGAAGAAAAGATCTATCGAGTTAAAATGTATGAGTGCAAATTATTAGGGTGTATGAGTGCTTCAATTTTAGCCTCTCATTTCCATTCTTTGTTAATTTTGCATACATGAGCTTTGCAAAACATAGTCCGTCCAAAGCTTGGACAACTGAGGAAAGCTAGTTTGACACTCATTGTAAATATAGTCAAACTACAACAAATCCTTGAATAGTGCAGAACAAATAGCGTAGTGGCAGCTCCGATAAAATTTAGGATCGAAGTCTAGTTGATCGATATATGAAGCTTGGTTGACTGTCCATGAGGAAAGAAATAGCAAGGACGGAACTGATATTTGTAAGGTTTTAGACCTTAGTGAGCATGAAGCATTTGAAACTCAACAAATGTTTCCTGGCTCTAAACTTCCTTCTGCTACACTGGACTTCATAAAGATTAACAAGGTAAACACTCTTTACGCACCTTACAAAATAGCAAAACAATGAGAACAACTGCATCAAGATTTAAAAGAAAATAGAATTGACTTAGTTGATTCTACATTCATATACTGATCCAAACATGCATTCCTCACCAAATCCAAGGTACAGAAAGGAAAACTTAGCGTATTACACATGTTTCTGTTCAGCTTAGACCCTAAAGCCAAATTTCATATTCATGTAGGAAAGCATTACAAACAGTTGCTGGCAAAACAATAAGTATGATAAAAGACTTTTGAGGACTCATTGTTCAGTAATTTTCTTCTAGCTGCATATGTTATTTTCAGCACCAAATAAAGAAATACTAGGATTGATCAGATAACAGAGAAATGCCACACCACAATCTATTCCCAACAAGAACTTCATTCATCCCAGAAACCTCAAATCAGTTAACAAACAACAACAACTATCTCGTGGAGGTTGAGAGACTGTTTCCGAAAGACCCTCGGCTCACCTCAAATTAGTTAACCAATATAGTAAATCACACTAACATAGATAAATGCAAAATTGAGAAAAGGAAATGAAGAAGTACCAAAAAGCTGTGACATTGAAGAAACCTTTAGAGGTAACCATTGAGGCAATTGCACCAGCAGCAAAACAGCACTGAGCCATCCTCAGAAAAAGCCCAGTTAAAGTACCAGGTGTGCCAGCAAAATCCTTCATTCTATCTCCTCAAACTGAATCAATTTTTTACCTTTCTTGATTGGTTTAAAGCAAAAACCCAACAAAGCAAAATTATCCAAAGAACCTTTCTTTAACCATTTCTGAAGCAAAATCAAGTACAAATTTGCATTCTTGATTAAGCAACTACCAATTACAGAAACTTTTCAACAAGAAACTGAAAAATTGCTACAACCCCCCTTCAAGAATTACCAAAAAAATGTACCCTTTTTTAACAAAAAGAAAACAACAACATCCAAATAAGAAAAACTATCCAAAGAAGCTAACTTTAACCATTTCTGAAGCAAAATCAAACATAAAGTTGCATTCTTGATTAAGCAATCTACCAATTACTATGACTTTTCAACAATAAACTGAAGAATCAAGAAACTACAGCTACCTCCTACACAACCCCTTTCAAGGAAAAAGCCCAAAAAAGGTACCTTTTTAAGCAAGAAGAAAACAAGAACAAGTTACTTCAAAGATTTTGATACCCCAGATGCTAAAATCCAAAAATCTAATAAGAATTTGCGAATTCTTGGAAAAAGGTATATGATGACAAAGTGATAGAGGTAAGAAAAGGGTGGGGTGTTTTGGGGAGGGGGTGGGGATTTGGTGTATGAAAGAAGAGAAAACAACTGGAAACTGGATTATTCAAAGCACCAGAATTTTCTAAATTGATTTGTTAGAGTACAGCCACAAGCCACATTTTTGTCAAATGTTACACTACATCCCAATTAAAGAGATTATAAAAAAAAGAAAAAGATAGGGACATTGTTTACATCAACTTTAGTTTCACACCTTGAGATAATTGTTATTGGAATTTGGAATTACCAATGGCCAACCATTTTTTTTCTTTGGGGTGTGTGCCTGTGTGGGTTGGGGTGGGGGTGGTCGCAGTGGAGTATGTGAAATAGTTTAACTGAACATGAAAATTTTAAAATATGATTTTTTTGCAAGTTTCAAAATTATCTTAAAAAGAATATAATTTTGTGGATTTTTTTTTTCCAAATAAGTGAGACTCAACATGATAAAATGTTGATAGTGTTTATTAAATATTTATTATTTAAGAGATATATCATTCTTTTAGAGATTGACTACATAGAAAAATGTCATATAAATTAAAACTAAGAAAGTACTATTTCTTATTCACATAAAATTTATCGTGAATCACTTGAGCCGTGATACAATTTTAATGTCATGAAACTAAACTAATGAGCTATTATGCTTCTTCTTTTTTTAAGTCCGATGGTTCATTCAGTGACACACAGACTTTTTTTTTGTTTATTTAAATAATTTTATCTACAAAAATTATTTAGAAGTTAATGAAATTTATACTATTAGAGAATAGAAATTGATTCATTTGATCAAAAAAGTCATTTTTTTGTTCCTTGCATTGTCTTGGAATTTTCTCATTTTAGCATAATATTCAAGTTTTGTCAAAAAAAAATATAGTATTTGAATTTTTCTTCAATTTTTATTTAACAAAGAAAGGAAAGGAAAGCGCTGACTTCTCCTTGTCATCATTTGTTTCATTGGAACTCCCTTTCATTGTCGTGGGAATTTCTCATTATAACATTTTTTTTGGTTTAATCGGATTCGATATCCGCATTAGAATTCAACTAATTTGGATCGTGTCGCGTAGGCCCCATTTGGGGGGAGTGCTCCGTACCAATGATTTTTTCATATTCAATGTTCGAACCCGAACCCTTTGGTTAAAGGAAAAACAATCTCATCCGCTATATTACGAGGGGTCATTATATTTATTGTAATATTCAAGTTTGTCTATGAATTTAAGAATATTTGTTGTAATATTTGAAATTTTTTATTTAATTTAAATATAGTTGAGAGATAAAAAATACTATATACAAAGAAAAGAAAAAATGAATTTACTATAGGTAAAGTATTTCTTTAGCCCCAATTTTCTATTGTGAGGGGCTAGTAGGTATATTTAAAAGACCATAATTTTCAACTGCAATCAAGGCAAAGATTTGGTCACCAATTTAATACTGGAATGCAGACATTCATTATTTCTTTTAAAAAGCTCCACTTTTAATATCATGAGTGGCTTAAAGGAAGTTCCAATATTGACTTTTGATCCTACATACCTACCTAAAAAGATATTGAGTTTTTTTTATGTACTTTACTAATTTTATTTGTGTTTAAACATTAGTGATTGTGTAGGTAAATGTTGTAAGTTTTAGAGATTAAAGTTTATAGTCGGATTAGCAATTTGAGTAAACTGTTGAGTTGAGGTATTAAAGTTAGTTCTTTAGATTATAGAAATCTCAACAAATCCGCTCCACATAATAGTGTTATGTATATTGTGTGAGAAGGTAGTTGTTCATTTTGTCACTCCTTATCAATCTTGAGCATAGATGTTAATCATGCCTAGCTTATTACAAAGATATTCTACCCAAGTTTGATTTAAAGCCTTCATGAACATATCGATCTAAGGTTCTTGAATCTTCTCATGTATAACGTGACAATCAACTTCGATAAGAGGTATGTACACATGGAAAATAGATCTATGTCGGAAAAAAAACAGAGAAATAATAACCTTCTCTGCTTCTCATATCAGATTTTCTGCAAAGCCAAGAACATACGTTGCTGCATTCCAAGGGGGTTTGATGTAGATCGTCTACCATGAGTGACCCTAGGAGATGATAACTATTCTATATCCCATTTGCATAGGTTAGTAGAGAAGCAGGTGAACAAACAGAAATGAAATGTGCATAAGTTTTGAAAATAAACAACAGCATAACCAAAAGAATTCAGTAGTTGTTGGTAAAAACATTATTGTGCAGCAAATAACAAAGTTGGACATTGTTCTGAATAAATGTGTTTAGGTTTTCTGAAGTATTATAGTGATGTTCATTGATGCTGCTAGGCGACATGGTGCTCGGTCTCTCTTCACAGTCTGAAAAGATCAAGACCAGACTTACCAAGTGGCTTGGAGAAAAACTTAGTGAGATAATCACTTGCTAGAAATTCTTTATATAATGGAGGGTTTTCTTCTGATATGAGATCTTTGATTGGACCATACATCTTTGGAGGTTCAAAAAGACCATTGAAGAAGCATGCCACTGACATCCTTGGTCCTACCTTATTCGCTACGACTCTATGATTTACGCTTACAAACATGTCATTCGAAAGGATCTGTCACAAAATCAGACTGAGATAAGCTAAAATTTTTAAGATAAATGAGACCAGAAAGATGTGTTTAGTTGCAAACCTGAAGAAAGTCAGCAACATTAACAACCAAACCATGTTCAATCGGTTCAACATCGACCCATTGGTTATTATGCACAACTTGAAGGCCAACACTTTGATCTTGAAGCAAGATTGTGAAGAAAGAAGGATCTGTATGCTTATCGGCACCAAGAGTTAGCTCTGGCTGTGGGCAGGCTGGGTAGTAGTGGAATGCCATTGCTTGTCCTTTGGCACATTCCATGGCTTTCAAGTGGTCTGGTTTTAGACCAAGAGCTTCGGATAGTAAGTCGATAAGAGATTCTCCTAGTTTTGTGACATTGTTTAAGTAATCATGTTTTCCTGGACCAGGAAAATATCAGATATTACTGAGTTACAAAATATGATAAAAGATTCAAGAAACTCTAATCTAGGTTGGATCATTTATCTCTTTTATGGATTCACGAGGTGAGAATTAACCGTGGCATATAGTGAGAGAAAATACCATCCTACCCACCTATGTGGAACTATTTACATACAACCAAGGCATTAACAACTAGATGGAGTAGAATTCCTGATATTCAAAGATTTCATTATGCCACATGAGGGAAAAGTTGATAAAAAGTCTCTATGAATAACTTGGCCTGGTGTTTTTAGCTCATCTGTCCAAGCAGCGGTTGTATTATAAGTAATCAACGAAAAATCAAGGCCGTGACTAGAGACACCTAAGAATTAGTCATCTATACCCTACAGGACTTGAAAGTGGAGATGAGTTGAGGTGTCGAGATGTGCATACTCAAAGTTGAAGTGCTTACTTTCTAGTTGACGCCAAGTTTGAATGTCTAATCATTTATTATGCCTCAAAAAAACTACAACTGGTCTTACTACAATTCAATAGTTCTGATCTTTACCAAACAGATTTCAACTAGAACAGAACTGATATAGTATTGCAATTCAAGGTCAGGAGAATACAGAGTTACCTGCAAGCTGCTGGTATTTCTTCAGGTTCAATTTGACCAGAAACTATCCTAGATATGTGCAACGAATCCCTCCAGTTTGCAGTCTTTGATTGGTACAGTTGAAAATTGCTCTGGTATCTAACTCTTCTCATTGTTCTATCATGCGAATAGTACTCTTTCTTTAACTCAGCATCTTGTTCGTGAAATTTACGAGTCCCATCAATCATTCCTTCCAAAACACTTGAAGGAACCCCATGATTTATCAGTTGGAAAATCCCCCAATTCTCAGATGCTTCCCTTATGTCATCAACAATCTTCTTACACCGATCTTCAACTTCTATGCAACTGAGATCCACCACCGGAACCTGTAGAGTTGATGACTTGCACATATTCAACTCCTCAGCAAGTTCATGAGGTGGCCTAATGAAAATTCTTGGAATCTCGACTATTCCAGAATCAACTAGTCCCTTAACACCAGCCTTTGGATCATCAATAACTGTTGCTTCCAATTGCACACGCAAGTGTACGTGGTCGCAAAAGTAATAAGTGGCTCTTTAAGAATCGGAATATCGAACCCACAGAGACTTGTCAATTAACTATTTACTAAATTATACTAGTCTAATTATTTATTTAAGAGTGTCAAAAGAAATAAAAGAATGCAAAAATTAAATACTAAGATTAACTTACAGTGATTGGGACAATTCCAGGGCTACAACATGCATAGGGTTTCATGTATCGCATCTCATGTAATGAATTAACTAAGGTTATCAAATTACTGATTTACAGAGTTGATTTTATGATCATGATCTCTCGACCTCTAATAGCCTACTCCAACTAGCTGTCTAACTACATCGTTGAGCGGGGATAGGCAGTCCTAATTGGCGAGCATTTATATTTCATCCTGTTTCATAACCAAGCGAGGTGTTCATCCGGGCGTCACTCCTGAACACGAATCTAACAAAGTTAGAACAAGCTCTTTGCATTCTTTGGTCTATCTACCTCTTTATCTCTCGAGTCCAAGAATAGACAATAGATTTATTTCTATGGTGATCAAGCATGAAATACTAAAACAAGAATACAAAAGTAATTTAAACGATAATCAACATTAATTCAAAACAATCGATGTTCAACAATTACCCATGGCCGCAGCCCAAGAACAAGGGTCTTTAGCTACTAATACCTAAGAAAAAGAAGAAGAAAAGAACCCTAAAAAGTATTGACAATTTTTCCTTACAAAGTGTCTTCCTTCAAAAGTCTCCCCAATAATTATTTCTATAGACTATTTATAGATGTAGAAAGCCCTGAATAAAATAAGGCATAATACATAAATATGACCCTTAACTTGGCTTCAGTGGACAACTCTGCCCTTCAACTTTGAGTGTGCACAAGTAGACACTTAAACTTGTATAAAATTGAACAAGTAGGCACACGCGTCCTACATGGCATAATACACGTAGGACGTCATGTAGGACACAAAATTGCCATGTAGGGTGCCATGTAGGACAAATGTGTCTATTTGTTCAATTTTATACAAGTTTAAGTGTCTATTTGTGCACACCCAAAGTTAAAGGTCATAGTTGCAAGCTAGCGCCAAGTTAAGGGCCATGTTTATGTATTATGCCATTAAATAATTGAGTCCAAAACAAATTAGGAACCCAAAATCGAAACGGAATTGGATTCCTACATGAAGTGCACCGCCTCAAACTCTTGTTGCCTTCCCTTCTGCCACGTGGCACCTCTGGCACGTCCCTTAATTTGCACACACTATTGGAATATGTATATGTATAATTATAATATAATATTCAGTTTAATCCATTAAGCTGTCTGCTTGATTTTCCTTCTAGAATCTTCCATTTTTAATTCATTTTAGCTTCAAACTTCTTCAACTTCACACCAATTTAATCCTACAAATAAAATACACTATTTAGCACAATCCATAAAATTCATGCTCAAAAAGGACCAATACAAATACTAAATGTGAGACAAATAATGATAAGCATATATATTTTTGGCCTCACATCAATAACCTTTATCTCTTTCGATTGATCATAATCCATTGCTAATTCAGCTTGAGAATCTTCAGCAATGGACATACATTGTTCTATGTTTCAAGAAAGCTACTTTTTTCTTAGGAGATTAGGTAGTTAGTTAAGGTCCACCTGCTCATAAGTGCTGTTGTCCTTTTATGAAATATCAATTTTATAATGAAACTTATATTTGTTTATTAATTAGTTTGAAATTACAGTACAAAATCTTGGCTGGCACTTTGACTCATCCAGCTCCTACCTAGTTGTTTATCTGATCATCATGTGACTGTAAAGCAAATGAGATGAATGCTAAAAAGAACAGGCTACACAATGGTAGGTGTTCTTTATATTTATGTAACAAAAGATTCAGTAGTCATTGGTAAAACATTATTGTACGACAAACTGTAAACTTGGACATTGTTCTGTGTAAACATTATAGTGATGTTCACTGTTGCTTGGCGATTTGGCGCCTGGTAGCTCTTCACAGTCTGAAAAGATCAAGACCAGACTTATCAAGTGGCCTGGAGAAAAACTTAGTGATGTAATCACTTACTAGAAATTCCTTATATAATGGAGGTTTTTCTTCTGATATGAGCTCTTCGATTGGACCATACATCTTTGGAGGTTCAAAAATACCGGTGAAGAAGCATGCCACTGATATCCTTGGTCCTACCTTATTCGCTAGAACTCTATGATTTACACTTACAAACTTGTCATTTGATAGAATCTGTTAAAACATCCGAGTGAGATAAGTAATAATATCGTAAAAAGATGATAAATGAGATTAAAAATTTGTGTTTTGTTGCAAACCTGAAGAAAGTCACCAATGTTAACAACCAAGCCTTGTTCAATCGGTTCAACATCGATCCATTGGTTATTATGCATGATTTGAAGACCTCCACTTTGATCTTGAAGCAGAATGGTAAGAAAATCAGGATCTGTGTGCTTATCGGTACCAAGAGTTAGCTCTGGCTGTGGGCACGCTGGGTAGTATTGGCATACCAATGTTTGTCCTTTGATACATTCTATGGCTTTCAAGTGGTCTGGTTTTAGCCCAAGAGCTTCTGATAGTAAGTTAAAGAGTTTGTCCTAGTTTTCTGATATGATTCATGAACTCGAGGAATTCTTTCCTGGACATTGGAAAATATCAGAGATTACAAAGTTACAAAAGTTAATAAAGATCTAAGATAATCTAATCTAAAATGTTGAAATGATTGTGCCCTTTAATAAAAGACACAACATTTTCAGAATATTGCTGAAGAAGAAACACCTAGACGCCGTAAATACAGTATAAGTTAATGCTATATGAGGGCAAAGTTGATTAGAACATCACCATGACTGATTCAGCCTGTTGTCTTATGCTTGGTCTGAAAGAGCGCTGTTGATTTTACTGTACGAAAACTGATCTTTGTTGCAAAAAACATTGGGAATTGCAGTTCAAGTGAAGAAGAATAGATAGTTTACCTGCAAATTTCCGGTATTTCTTCAGGTTCAATATGACCAGTAACTATCATAGAAATGTTCAACGTATCCCTCCAGTTTGCGGTCTTTGAATTGAATAGATGAAGATCAGTCTCATATCTAACTCTTCTATTTGTTCGATCACGTGAATAGTATTCTTCTTTAGTTCAGCATCTTGTTCATGAAATTTACGAGTCCCGGCAATCATTCTTTCCAAAACACTTGAAGGAACCCCATGATTAATCAGTTGAAAAAATCCCCACTTTTCTGATGCTTCCCTTATTTCATCGACAACTTTCTTAAGTCGATTTTCAACTTCTATGCCACTGAGATCCACCACTGGAACCTGTTGAGTCGATTTGCCTCGATTCAACTCTTCAGCAAGTTCATCAGGTGGTCTAATGAAAATTCTTGGAATCTCGACTATTCCAACATCAACTAGTGCCTTAACACCAGCTTTTGTATCATCAAAAGCCTTTATCTCCTTCAATCGATCATAATCCGTTGTCATTTCAGCTCGAGACTCTTTGGTGCTGGACATATTTGTTCTTAATTTCAAGGAGGACAAGTTTTTTGAGCAAATAAGTTGGATAAAGTCAACAAGTGCCCATAAATTCAATTATCATTTTTGTGAATCAATCTTCGAAAGAGACATATATTATCTTTTTTAATCAGCATGAAGTTACAGTGCAGGGATTTGGTTCCTATCCAGTAAGAATGTATGATATCTTTCTATTTCCTCCAGAACTACTCCAAATGAGTCAAACGTTTAATACGTAATTAAATGTACCAAATTAACTACATTAACCAACTAATGTCAACTACTAACTATGAACATATAACTAACATCTAAACACAAAGATGTCAAGGAAATTTAACATCAAAAGATGTACAGAAAAATAATTTTAACATTTGTAATATGCAGTGCAATTTTCCGTTATCTGAACCCCCTTGTGTCCTAGCTCCGCCCTGGTTGTGTAAGTTAGAAATTAGTAGCAGAGTTGAAGTCTGACAAAAGGCTGCACATTTCACACTCACGTGTACCTTACAAGATTTTCCTTTAGCCGAATAAGGCCTTCTTCGACAGAGAGTTAATAAAAGAATTCCATTTCTGAGGGTGCTTATATATGTACGTAGTTTGAAATCACAAGTTTTGAGTGTGCTTTGATATATGTACGTAGTTTGAAATGAGGGTGCTTTGAAGAAAAGTTCAAGACTAGGACCTATTTGAGCATAATGTGGTGGGATTTTACTTGTACAAGTTAGGAACTCCAACACATTGTCATAAAGTTTCACATAAAAGAGAGTTTTCAAACACTAATGATAGGATAAATGAAAAAAGTCTGCAAGTTCAAAGCACTTTTAATTGTATCCTGAAAATAGATTAATATTGGCTAAGACAGCAATAAATAGTGATCACTTGAAAAGATCTAATGGATCACATAAGAAGCTGATCCTGTTTTATTAAAAGGGGATGATAGTGCATAGATTATTAAAGGCATAATACATAAATATGACCCTTAACTTGGCTTCAGTGGACAACTATGCCCTCCAACTTTGAGTGTGCACAAGTAGACACTTAAACTTGTATAAAACTGAACAAGTAGGCTCACACGTCCTACATGGCATAATACACGTAGGACGCTATGTAGGACACAAAATTGCTATGTAGGATGCCATGTAGGATAAATGTGTCTATTTGTTCAATTTTATACAAGTTTAAGTGTCGATTTGTGCACAGCCAAAGTTAAAGGTCATAGTTGCAAGCTAGCGCCAAGTTAAGGGTCATGTTTATGTATTATGCCATTATTAAATAAGGAAGTGTTCTTAAGATTTATCCCTTCATCATGAAAATGAGCTTTATTTTACTGCAAATCAAATCACATTATTTACAGCAAATCAAATGCTGATAGGCTTTTCTAAAGGTTTATGTGTGATTTTTGCTGCTGCTTGGCGACATGGCGCCAGGTCATTCTTCAGAGTCGGAAACGATCCAGACCAGACTTATCAAGAGGCTTGGAGAAAAACTTAGTGATGTAATCACTAGCAAGAAATTCTTTATATAGTGGAGGATTTTCTTCTGATATGAGCTCTTTGATTGGACCATACATCTTTGGAGGTTCAAAAACACCAGTGAAGAAGCATGCAGCTGATATCCTTGGTCCTACCTTTTTCGCTACAACTCTATGATTTACGCTTACAAACTTATCATTTGAAAGAATCTGTTACAAAATCAGACTGAGATAAATAACAAATTGAATATAATTGAGACCAAAAAGATGTGTTTTGTTGCAAACCTGAAGAAAGTCACCAATATTAACAACCAAACCTTGTTCAATTGGTTCAACATCGACCCATTGGTTATTATGCATGACTTGAAGTCCACCACTTTGATCTTGAAGCAAGATTGTGATGAAAGAAATATCTGTATGCTTATCGGCACCAAGAGTTAGCAGCTGTGGGCAGGCTGGGTAGTAGTGGCATATCAATGCTTGTCCTTTGGCACATTCCATGGCTTTCAAGTGGTCTGGTTTTAGCCCAAGAGCCTCTGATAGTAAGTCGACAAGAGTTTCTCCTAGTTTTATGACATGTTTTAAGTACTCAACATATGTTTCCTGGACACCAGGAAAATATCAGAGATTACTAAGTGCACAAACAAATTGAAACGGAGAGAGTACTTAAACATTTCTGTTTCTCATCTGCAAAGCTAACAACACAACAAAATTTCTGATCTTAAGGGAACACCTAACAAAATTTCAACAAGAACTGGACATAAATAGAATTGATATTCAAGAGCATAAACTACAGAGTTACCTGCAAACTGGTGGTATTTCTTCAGGTTCAATTTGACCAGAAACTATCCTAGATATGTTCAACGAATTCCTCCAGTTTGCAGTCTTTGATTGGTACAGCTGAATATTGCTCAGGTATCTAACTCTTCTCGTTGTTCTATCAAGCGAATAGTGCTCTTTCTTTAACTCAACATCTTGTTCATGAAATTTACGAGTCCCATCAATCATTCCTTCCAAAACACTTGAGGGAACCCCATGATTTATCAGTTGGAAAAAACCCCACTTCTCTGATGCTTCCCTTATTTCATTGACAATCTTCTTATGCCCATCTTCAACTTCTAAGCCACCGAGATCTATCACTGGAACCTGGAGAGTTGACTTTCCCTGAATCAACTCCTCAGCAAGTTCATCAGTTGGCCTAATGAACATTCTTGGAATTTCCACAATTCCAGCATCAACTAGTCCCTTAACACCAGCTTTTGTATCATCAAAAGCCTTTATCTCCTTGGATCGATCATAATCCATTGCTAATTCAGCTTGAGAATCTTCAGCAACAGACATAGTTGTTCTTATTTTCAAGAAAACCACTTTTTTCTCAGGAAATAGTTAGTTAAAGACGACACATGCTTATAAATGCAATTTTTCAAATGAAATACTCCCTCATGTAGTTTAAAAAATTAACGGAGAAGGGCCTAAAATACCCCTTAACTATTTGAATTGGTATAAAATTACCCTTCATCCACCTTTCGGCCCCCAAATACCCTTATGTCTAACGGATCATACTCCTAAGGTGGATGGAGGGCAATATTGTACCAAAACTCATAGTTTAAGGGCATTTTAGGCCCTTTTCCGTTAAAATAATTTGAAATCACTTAATATATGAGCTCATATGATTGACTTGATTTTGAATTTCATAGTAAATTTAAAATTAAAAAAAAGGTTAGTCCTCTACTCACTACACTCCTTCCCCCCCCCCCCCTGCCCACCCCTTCACTTCCCCTCTCTTCCATTCTTTTTTTCTATTTGGATCTTGTCCACCATTTTAAATTTTATTTTATTTTTCAATTTATGACAAAACAAGAGAGAAAAAAAGGAGGAAAATAACGATGACATTCATATATAAATAATTAGTTCAATAAAAGATGATTTAATATATGCATTTTTTTTTTGTGCGTACCCAAAATTCAAAGTAAAAGAATAAAAATAATCATTTCTCCTACCTCCACTCCCATCCCACCATGACAATAATAAAAATTAAAATAATATGGACATGTAAGATCATTTCAAGTTTGAGTCAGGGATATCTAATTAAGAATAAGAAATAAAAAAAATAAAAAGAGGAAATGAACAAGACATTTGGATAATTGATAGAAAATTTTATATTAATAATAATAATAATTTTTTTAGATGGACAATCAGTCGGGGTGAGTATGAATTTTAGTTGGATCCCCATTTATGAGTTGGGTTATAATAAATTGAGGGCTGATTTAAAATAGGCCAATAGGAAGATATCATGAAATTAATTATTTTTTGAATATTATTTTCAAGTGTACTATCGGGTCAAAATATGAATCATATGTGGTTTTATTAAAAAAACAAAACTTTAAAAATATGGTTTTTATTATTTATTTTAGAAGGGTGTAAATTTGGATCATCTTATTAGGCAACATAATAAATAAACATTTAATAATTTCACTTTAAGGGAGCTATTTAAAATAAGGGTAAATATAAGTCAAAGGATTAACATCGAGGGTATTTTTGAGCCAAAAGGTGGACGGCAAGGGTATTTTAGGGCCGAAAGGTGGATGGAGGGTAGTTTTGTACCAATTCAAATACTTGAGGGGCATTTTAGGCCCTTCTCCGAAAAATTAAAGAGCACTTTTGAACTTAAACTAAAGATATGTAATATCACTACAACAAAAATAGCTTTTAGCGGCGATAAATATATACACATTAACAAAAAGTGCTAAAGCTTACCGACATTAGTTAATTGCCGTTAGATCCAATGCCGCTATAGGCTTTAGGGACATTTGCAAAGGGTGCTAATTACCTCTAAAAAATATATATTTAGTGACAATTAAGCTATTGCTGTTAAATATCATTTTTGGTGTTGTATATGTACCAAAATGCCTTTTAATCTTGTGGTCATAAACATGTCACGTGAAAAGTTGAAATTGAAGAGTTGTCAAAAAGAAAAAAAAATGAAAAGTTAGACAAACAGATTAAAACGGAGAAATTATCTCTCATGGTTGTCACATAAAGATCAAGTTTATCAAATCTGTTGTTAGAAATGAATGAGTTTGGCATTTTTTGGTCCCTCTATCGCTTTGCGTCCAATAATCTAGATTCACTTTGGTCCCACTAAAACTCGCACTATCAAAGGCTACTCTCTATCATTAGAACTCAAATCTGAAATATCTTATAAGATTAAAAGAGTACTTATCACTCATTCATAACTTTTGTTGGTAATAAATGTAGCTAGGGGCGGAGCTAGCCATGGCTGAGGGGTTCATTCACTCCGATGGAAAAGTATATCATATATATATGTTTATTTTTTTTTATGTATATACAGTAAATTTTAAACCTCCTTTGACATCTTCGTGCGTGCGTATACTTTTTATATTTCAAATCCCATTAGTGAAAATTATAGCCCCGCTACTAAAAGTTAGAGTACTAATTAGGTAGTTGCAATCTCAAAAAATAGTTTTCATGAACTTAATAAAGATCAATAAACATCCCATTATAGTCTTATAATATATTACTTTATTCATAAAATAAAGATTTGTTAACTTCATTAAAAACAAATAGTAGCTGAATGGTTGTAATAATTGATATTAATCAATTGATCAAGTTGTTATTAACTTTACAAGTAGTATTATTCAACCCCTAATTATATTATTCAATTTACTATCGAGTTATTATAATCAAGAGGACAAAAAGACCAGAAGCACATACGCGTACAAACACTCTCCCTTCACCCTCTCAAAATGCTGGTACAACAGCCCCTTTCCCTCCCAAAATGCGCTGGATTTCAAGCTCAATTCACCGGATTTTCTGCCTCCAAAACCTCTCCAAGTAATCAACACATGATGTTTATGTTCACGACCTACCACGTATTATTTCACCAACAACTTCACTAAACACGAGCATGGTTTTACTACAGTTCATGGTCACTGTTCTCGCTGTCCCATCACTATATAGTGTGGTTGGCGACTTTGAAGGCTTATCCGCTACGAAGCACCCCGTTTGTTGACTATGCCCTTCTTGGTGATGATATCCTAATCACCGACAAGAAGGTGGCCAATCAGTACAGTAGGTTATTGGATAGACTCAGTGTTACCATTTCGTTTGCTAAATCAATAGTATCTGAAAATGGAACAATTGAGTTTGCTAAGAGGTTTTGGATACGAGATATGAAAAAAGATATCTAGAGCACTTTTAATTAAGATAGCAGTGAATAGTGATCACTTGGAAGATCCAATGGATCTCATACGAAAATGATCCGATTTTGCTAAAAGGGGATGAATGATAACAGTGCATACATTTTAATTATTAGAGGAACAAACATAAGGGAGTATGTTCTTGTGATTTATCCCTTTTTATTTGAAAATAAATAGCAGAATAGGAAAGATGACATTATTGTACTGCGAATCACAAACTGTGACCCGTCTCTCTTCACTGTCTGAAAAGATCAAGACCAGTCTTATCAAGAGGCTTGGAGAAATACTTATTGACATAATCAAGTACTTGCAATTCTTTATATAGTGCGGGTTTTTCTTCTGATATGAACTCTTTATTGGACCATACATCTTGGGAGGCGTAGAACTTCCACTGAAGAAGCATGCCTCTGAAATCCTTGGTCCTACATTTTTTGCTACAACTCTATGAGTTGCACTTACAAACTTGACATTTGATAGGATCTGTTACAAAATCAGATTGAGATGAATAACAATTTGTGAAAAAATGAGAACAAAAAAGTAGTGTTTGTTTGCGAACCTGAAGAAGATCACCAATATTAACAGCCAAACTATGTTCAATCGGTTCAACATCGGCCCATTGGTTATCACACATGACTTGGAGCCCACCAATCTGATCTTGAAGCAGAATGGTAAGGAAAACAGGATCTGTATGCTTACCAGTACCAAGAGTTAGCTCTGGTTGTGGGCATGCCGGGTAAGTAATGGCATACCAACAACTGTCTATTGTCACATTCTGCGGCTTTCAAGTGGTCTGGCTTTAGCCCGAGAGCTTCTGATAGTAAGTGAAGAAGAGTGTCTTCTAGTTTTATGACATGATTTATGTACTCAAGGGATGATTTCCTGGACATGAGGAAAAGATCAGAGGTTAATAAGTTGCATAAAAACCCATAAAGATCAAACAATTTTGCCCTTTACTGAAAGTAAATTTTCAGAATGATGCATAGATGGTGTTGGAATGCCCTGAACTTAATGATTTCAGAATGCAGTATCACTTCTTTCGATGCTACATATGGAAAAGGTTGATATGCATTAATAATTCGATTCACAGTCAAATATTTATAAATATTTACATATAAGGTTTGGGCAAAAGATACTAAGTTTCCGTGACCCCGTAAGTTATACTATAGATCTTCCACTGGCAACATATATCCAAATATCAACTAGAAATGAAGATAGACCACTGTACTGAGGCAGTGATATCCGTACGCATCAAACAGGACAGATCTAGAATGGAAATTCCAGTGCAGAAAATATAGAGTTACCTGCAAACTTCTGGTATTTCTTCCGGTTCAATGTGACCAGAAACTAGCCCAGAAATGTATAATGAATCCTTCCAGTTTGGAGTCGTTCCTTTTGCTTTGAACTGAAGAAGATTGCTATCATATCTAACACGTCTGGTTGTTGGATCAGACGAATAGTACTCTTTCTTCACTTCAACATCTTGTTCATGAAATTTACGAGTCCCATCAATCATTCCTTCCAACACACTTGAAGGGACCCCATGATTTATCAGTTGGAAAAATCCCCATTTCTCAGATGCTTCCCTTATTTCATCAATAATCTTCTTACGTCGATCTTCAACTTCTATGCCACAGAGATCCACCACCGGAATCTGTAGAGTCGACTTGCATATATTCAACTCCTCAGCAAGTTCATGAGGTGGCCTAATGAAAATTCTTGGAATCTCGACTATTCCAGAATCAACAAGTCCCTTAACACCAGCTTTTGTATCATCAATAGCCTTTTTCTCATCTGATGAATCATAATCCAATGCTAAACTCATCCTGAGAAAATTTTACAAAATGTGGCACAAAGAGAGCACTAATTAGATTGTTGAATTTTCAAATCATGGTTTTCACAGACATGTTAAACATCCCATTATAGTTTTATAATACATTCCTTTATTCATAAAATACTGATTTGTTAACATCAGTTTATTTAAAATTTTCCTAACAAATAATTGAGTGGTTGTAGTCAAAGATTTCAATCAATTCAACTGATCTCTAAAGATTACCAAAAATTGAATTAAATTACTCGAGGTACCCACAAGTTTATTCGGACAAGAAAAGAAAAGAGAGACTTGTGATTTTTACTCAGCCACAACATGATCGTGAAAGCTCATGTACGTTGATCATAATTAGATGATAAAATTACTCAGTACGTCTACAAAATTGTAGCAAACTGCTTGTTCAATTAATCAAGTTACACACACGTTAATTCAAACAAAAAAAGAAGAGAAGGGATACTTGTGTTGTGTGTGTTTTGTTTGGGCTTTAAGTAGAATGGTTGTGTAATATAAATCATATTTACAGTGAACATAAGAGAATCTTTGAATTTACAATGAAATGATGACTATCAATACTTTCTAATAAAAGACATCTCATCACACCATAATTAAAAAAACCATAGAATGGAGAGACATTTCCTTTTCATGTTTATTATTCTATTCAAATGTGATAGGACTCAAAATTTTAATATTCAGAACACCAAAAGGCCAGCACGGTGCACTAAAGCTCCCGCTCTGCACAGGGTCTGGAGAAGGGCCCGACCACAAGGTTTTTTGCACCGTCCAAATCAAGAAAACTTAAAATAGCCCGTCACTATTACAACTTTTTGATAATCAGTCCTTAATGATTAACAGCAAAGTTTTGTTATTTAGCAATAGAAGCTATCCGTTGCTAATTCCGTCTTTTTTATGATTTAGGCCAGAGCATACGAATATATGCACTACACCTTTGTAACAATGAGTTAGAATGATTGTAGGTTCTCGTTAAAATTTAATTATAATATATAGTTCGAGGTGAATGCAGATAGTGTTTTTGTATCAATTATCGAATAACTACCATGGCTCTTGCCATTTTTTTAAGAAATTCACTATGTGAAGAAAGAAAGCAACTTCAGCAAGATTGAAGAAAATGTGTGAGACATCAAGGGATCGGGGACTCGAATACCTGACCTGCTGGATTGGTGGCTGGATTAGCACCCCTCGTTGCTTAAAGTATACCAATTTTCTCACTTCATTGACAAATAAATTTTAAGGTTAATTTTTTTTTTAAAACAAAGGTATCTAGTTTATCAAACATTTAGTTGTTAACCATACAAAGAGTTCAGTAAAATGAAAAAATAATAATATGAAAATGATTAGCCTTCTTCACCCATAATTAATGCCTCTACCTAAATCACCAATAAATAAGGACTCTTCATAACATAAAAACACCAAAAATCATTTATGGAGTGAATATTAAGCATTATAATGAGGGAGTATGTTCGTGAGATTTATCCCTTCATTTGAAAATAAACAGCAGAATAAGAAAGTGGGGGGTTTTCTTCCGATATGAGCTCTTTGATTGGACCATACGTCTTCGGAGGTGTAGAAACTCTGCTGAAGAAGCATGCCACTGAAATCCTTGGTCCTACATTTTTTGATACAACTCTATGAATTGCACTTACAAACTTGTCATTTGATAGGATCTGTGACAAAATCAGATTGAGATGAGTAACAATTTGTGAAAAAATGAGAACAAAAAAGTTGTGTTTTGTTGGCAACCTGAAGAAGGTCACCAATATTAACAACCAAACCACGTTCAATCGGTGTAACATCGGCCCATTGGTTATCACACATGACTTGGAGCCCACCATTCTGATCTTGAAGCACAATGGTAAGGAAAACAGGATCACTATGTTTCTCGGTACCAAGAGTGATCTCTGGCTGTGGGCATGCCGGGTAGAATGGCATAGACATGTCTACATATATTATACATTGCAGTATCATAGGTAGATATATTTAGGGATTGCACTATCATAGATAGAGATATTTAGTGATTTTTCTGATTTTATTTCCTTATATAGATTTATTACTTATGGTCGTAAGTTGTAATAAGTATATTTTTTTTCAGTAAAAAGTGCAGTAGGAAGTTAGAATGTTTCCTCCCTTAATAAAAAATCTCGCATTTAAATTCAGAAAATGATGAATTTATTAACAGGGAGGGCGAATCTTAATATTATGCATATTATATACCAAGGGGAAAAGTCTTTTTCAGGTAGTCTCACCTTTTACTAATAAGGATCTCATGGTTTCTATAATAATGCGTTTTTGATTCTTTTCTTTTTAGTGTTTCAATTCTAATTGATAGCTTCTAGTTAGTTCAGTGGACAAGATGGTTGCGCTTCAGATCACTCAAGAATGATATGATAGTGGTCAGCTGGCAAGCTCGTTCTGGTCTTGAGTGAGTACATAGAAATTTTTAATGTACTACCACGAATGCTTACTCACGTCCTTCTGTGGTACAGTACCACCTTGTTATGTCAGCAACAGACACTGAAATTAGCTAGCTATCAACCCGGGATCCCAGACATAGCCCTATAATCATATTGAAAATTCTTTTAAATATATAACTATGTAAAGACGGGAACCCATTAACAACTGGAAGGCCGGAAGGCCGGTTACATGGCAAAAGGAGGAACAGCTAAAGTGCAGGAGTGCTAATGCACGTGAGTTTGAATCCCCGGATATCAGTTTTTTACTGGAAAAAGAAGGCTGCATACATTATTAGAGGAACAAAATGAAGGATACATAAAGGAGTATGTTCTTGAGATTTAACCCTTCATTTTGAAAATAAACAGCAGAATAAGAAAGGCATTATTGTACAGTGAATTACAAACTCTGACTTTGTTCAGTATGAATGATGATAGTCTTTTCTGATGGTTTATGGTGATTTTCGCTGCTGCTTGGCGATGTGGTGCTCGGTCTCTCTTCACAGTCTGAAAAGATCAAGACCAGTCTTATCGAGAGGCTTGGAGAAAAACTTAGCGACATAATCTGCAACTAAAAAATCTTTATATAGGGGAGGTTTTTCATCTGATATTAGCTCTTTTATTGGACCAAACATCTTTGGTGGTGTTAAAAGACCACTGAAGAAGCATGCCACTGAAATCCTTGGTCCTACCTCTTTCACTATAACTCTATGAATTGCACTTACAAACTTGTCATTCGATAGGATCTGTTACATAATCAGATTGAGGTTGAGCAACAATTTCTGAAGAAAATGAAGACAAATAGTTGTGTTTTTTCTTGCAAACCTGAAGAAGGTCACCAATATTAACAACCAAACCATGTTCAATTGGTTCAACATCGGCCCATTGGTTATTACGCATGAGTTGGAGCCCACCACTTTGATCTTGAAGCAGAATGGTAAGGAAAACAGGATCCGTATGCTTACCAGTACCAAGAGTTAGCTCTGGCTGTGGGCATGCCGGGTAGTAATGGCATACCAGCCATTGTGCTATGGCACATTCTGTGGCTTTTAGATGGTCTGGTTTTAGCCCAAGAGCTTCTGATAGTAAGCCAAGATGAATGTCCCCTAGTTTTATAACAAGATTTATTTACTCAACGGATGTCTTCCTGGACATTAAGAAAAGATCACAGACAACTAAGTTACAAAATATCATAACAAACAACGGTTCCCTTTAATGAACGAAATGTTTCAGAGTTCTGCTGACGCAGAAACACCTAGATGGAGTGGAACCCCCTGTACCTAATGATTTCAGAATGCAATATCACTTGCTACATGAGGGAAGGGTTTGCCACTATGTTGTTTGGACTCTTCAAGAAACTGCTCTGGATGCACGTCAATCCAACATGGATGTGGCATGTTTGAAGAGTCCGAACAACATAGATTTAAGAGACAAGTTCAGTGATGGAAGAAATCATTATTGTGTCTCTTTTGGTATATTTCTCTTTTGATTTCTTATTAATCGTCTTTCGAGGTTTGTTTAACTAGCATCCACATGGGACCTGATTATTTCTGTCATAACAGCACTGAGGCATTGACCTCTAATAAACACCATGTATGCATCAAACAGGACAGATATAGAATTGAAATTCAAGTGCAGAAAAATACAGAGTTACCGGCAAACTTGTAGTATTTCTTCAGGTTCAATGTGACCAGAAACTAGGCCAGACATGTGCAATGTATCCTTCCAGTTTGCATTCTTTCCTTGGGCTTTGTACAGATGAAGATTACTATCATATCTAACTCATCTGGCTGTTGGATCAGACGAATAGTACTCTTTCTACACATCAACATCTTGTTCATGAAATTTATGAATCCCATCGATCATACCTTCCAAAACACTTGAAGGAATCCCATGATTTATCAGTTGGAAAAATCCCCATTTCTCAGATGCTTCCCTTATTTCATCAACAATCTTCTTACTTCGATCTTCAACTTCTATGCCACTTAGATCCACCACCGGAACCTGTAGAGTTGACTTGCACATATTCAACTCCTCAGCAAGTTCATGAGGTGGCCTAATGAAAATTCTTGGAATCTCGACTATTCCAGCATCAACAAGTCCCTTAATACCAGCCTTCATCTCATCCAATGGATCAGAAGCCATTGCTAAATTCAGCCAGAGAAAATTGGCACAAAGAGAGAACTAATTAGATGGTTGCATTTTCAAAACATATTAAACATCCCCTTATAGTTTTTATAATATATTCCTTTATTCTAATAAAGATTTGTTAACAGCAGTTTATTAAAAAAAATCTCTAACAAATAGTAGTTGAGTGGTTGTACTCAAACATATTATAGTCGAGGTATTTATTTGGATAAAAGAGAGGCTATTTTTACTCAGCTACAACAAGAATTAAGTGAAAGCTGGACCTTCACAAATTTAATGTAATATATATATAGATAATATATTCACATATATAGAATTAAAATCATGATGTGAGAGCACAACAAATCAGTAAGCAATTCCTCATTAACACTAATTGATTGGTCAATAAAGATTTATTGTTAGCTCAATTCCATATATAACAAATTATTGTGGGTCCTTTTGGATATTAATCAATTATGCCGGCCATTTATAGTTTTATAATTATAGGTTAAAAAAAAACTATAATTATAGGTGAAGACAAAGGAAGTGATTTTATTAAGTTAATTTATTAATTATATATTAAGTTTTTTTAGGTATAATACATAAATGCGCTCTTAATTTAGTTTCAGCTGACATATATCTCTGCCCTCCAACTTTAGGTGTCCACAAGTAGACACTTAAACTTGTATAAAATTGAACAAGTAGACACACGTATCCTACTTGTATAGAATTTAGGGGTGTATTTCACTCATGTTGCAAGACCGGGGTGTATTTAAGTTGAGTTAGTCAAGGAAAGGGGTGTTTTTAAGGCTGTCAATAGTTCAAGGATGAAACTACTAATTCACGCCAAGTTTAGGGGTGTTTTCAATACTGCACAATACAGGGTCTGGTGTTGGGCTGCTTTGCCAATACTTGTCCAGACCCATTCATAACAAAAAAACATCTAAATAAGTATATACCACTGCTTCTCATATTTGATTTTCTGCTAAGCTAAAAACACAAGAAACAGTACAACTAGTCTTTCTAAAATTCAACAGTCGTTATCTTTAGGGAACAGCTAACAATGTTGACAACAACAGGACTGACATAGAATTGCAAATTAGTAGGTAGTAGAGCGCTGTCTTACTTATCCTTCCTTATTAGTAGTCGTAGTATTTCTACCATAGCTTTTATATATCCTCAGATTTCTGTTACTATCTACTGTCACTTGTACTCTGATTACCGTACTATTTTGTGGTAGCTACTGTTTTTTTTCTCAGTATATGCTTTTCCTTAAGGGGTCTATTGGAAAGAACGTAAGGTCTAAGTAGACTCTACTCCTCCCACAATCCACTCGTGGAATTACTAGGTACGTTATGTCGTTGTAAATCATAAATGCCCACATGGCTTTTGAAAAGATGCAGAAGCAAGAACGTTGAACAACAATATCATCGTTATCATATATACTATTATGAGAGTGAAAACACCCAAACTTAAAAGTTGAATTACAAAAATTGAAAGATCCAATGGATCTCATACGAGACTGATCCGATTTTGCTAAAAGGGGATAATTGATGATAGTGCATACATTATTATTATTAGAGGAACAAAATGAAGGATACATAAGGGAGTATGTTCTTGAAATTTATCCCTTTATTTGAAAATAAACCGCAGAATACGAAAAACGATATTATTGTACATCGAATCACAAACACTGACATTATTCTATTTGAATATTGATGATAGCCTTTTCTGATGGTTTTCGCTGCTGCTTGTTGACCTGGTTCTCGGTCTCTCTTCACAGTCTGAAAAGATCAAGACCAGTCTTATCAAGAGGCTTGGAGAAAAACTTGGTGACATAATCAACTACTTGGAAATCTTTATATAGTGGGGGGTTTTCTTCAGATATGAGCTCTTTGATTGGACCATACATCTTTGGAGGTGCTAAAAGACCATTGAAGAAGCATGCCACTGAAATCCTTGGTCCTATATTTTTCGCTACAACTCTATGATTTGCACTTACAAACTTGTCATTTGATAGGATCTGTTACAAAATCAGATTGAGATGAGTAACAATTTGTGAAAAAATGATAACAAAAAAGTTGTGTTTTGTTGCAAACCTGAAGAAGGTCACCTATATTAACAATCAAACCATGTTGAATTGGTGTAACATCGGCTAATTGGTTATCATGCATGACTTGGAGCCCACCACTCTGATCTTGAAGGACAATGGTAAGGAAACTAGGATCTGTATGCTTAGCGGTACCAAGAGTTAGCTCTGGTTGTGGGCATGCCGGGTAGTAATGGCATGCCAACACTACTTGTCCTTTATCACATTCCGCGGCTTTCAAGTAGTCAGGTTTTAACCCAAGAGCTTCTGATAGTAAGCCAAGAAGAATGTCTGCTAGTTTTGTGACATGATTTATGTACTCAAGGGATGTTTTCCTGAAAAATACCATAAACATGAAACAGGAGAGATAGAATTGAAAAGCAAAGGCAGAGTAGTTACCTGCAAACTCGTGGTATTTCTTCGGGTTTAGAAACTACAGCAGAGATGAACAGTGTATCTTTCCAGCTAACACTTGTTCCTTTTGTTTTGTACACATGAAGGTTACTATCATATCTAACATCTCTCGTTGGATCAGATGAACAGTACTCTTTCTTCACTTCAACATCCTGTTCGTGAAATTTACAAGTCCCATCGATCATTCCTTCCAAAACACTTGAAGGAACCCCATGATTTATCATTTGAAAAAATCCCCATTTCTCAGATGCTTCCCTTATTTCATCAACAATCTTCTTACGACGATCTTTAAATTCTACGCCACTTAGATCAATCACCGGAACCTGTAGAGTTGATGACTTGCACATATTCAACTCCTCAGAAAGTTCATGAGGTGGCCTAATGAAAATTCTCGGAATCTCGACTATTCCAGCATCGACGAGTCCCTTAACACCAGCCTTTGTATCATCAATAGCCTTTATCTCAGCCCATCCTTCTTCATAATCCATTGCTAATTCACTTCTGGATATTCTTTCTTCTTATTTTCAACAAGGCTAACTCTACATATATATCTTTTAATTACTTTGAAGTCAATGTAGTACGTAATATTTCTATGATTAGACACCAACAGTACAACAAAAGAGACATTTAGTGGCAATATATTTACCTTTTAGCGGCGATTGAGTTAATGTCATTGTATCTAGAGTCGCTAAACTTAATGGTATTATTTAGTTTTGTTGATTACTGTATTCTCTATTTAATTAAAGATCAAGACTTGTTTAATTTTGAGAAAACATTTCACACTGTTCAAATAGATTTCCTTTTTTAGAATAGTATCTAGCACACGACTTAAGTATTATTAGTGTATTTACTTAAACTATAGCTCATTTTTGGGTTTACAATTAAATATTTATACATGTTTGGTAGATTTCATTGTACAAATATATAATCTAAACAAAAATTATTGATTTATTCGAACCCGGTAGCTAATATTGTAGCTACCACCTAACTATAGTAAATGCTGCAAAATAGGACTTGATGACGTTTTCTTTGTATAATAGGACAACTAATATAATCTGTTCAAAGTTGTACACCCAAACCAAGCTAAAAAGCATAACACATTTTTTGGGAGAAAGCATGCAGGATACTAACAAAATTGAGGTCACAGACAAGAAATTTCATTTATGGAATAATTTTATTTTGAACTTTGTCTTGAGTTTATCTTTTATTAATAAAATATGCTCTTTATTTATGGAAAAAAAAATTGTTTCTTAGATGAAATCTTGTTGATTTATGAAGTTTGACTTTACTAAGTTAATTTATCAATTATATTACAATTTTTTTATAACTTCGTCTAACCTTTCATCATGTTTGAAGGGAGTCTTGGAGCAATAGTAAAGTTGGTTCGAGTCTTGGAAGCAGCCGCTAATGCTTATATTAGGATAGGCTATCTACCACACATCTATTGGGCTGTGACCCCCTCCCCAGACCCTGCTAAGGCGGGATGCTTCATGCACTGACTGCCTTTTTTGAATCATAATTCTGTCAACTGAAAAGGGCCAAAAATGTTCCTATGCTATTGGAAAAGGTCCAAGTATAAGCTGAAATAAAAGGAAAATAGTTTGGATTATAAACGGAGTTTGAGTTTCCCCCAGATAATTAAGCAGTTTCCTCTTCACTGTACTGAGGTTTAAGATATGTTAATGTCTTGTGGATAATTGGCAATAACATTCAACAGAGAGGGTATGTTGGAGCTCTCACAGAACAGATTGAAGTAGAAAACTGTAACAAACAACAATGAAACTGATACTTCAACAATAGAATTACAATTGAAGTAGCGAAAATAAGATAGCTAGGGATACTATAGAAGGAGATAAGATACTAGGGGTGCTAGAGCACAATAATTGTATCCTGAAAAAAAGGCTGCAAGTTCTAGAGCACTTCAAATGGTATCCTGAAAATAGATTAAAACAGCAGTAAATAGTGATCACTTGAAAGATCCAATGGATCCCATACGGAACTGATCTGATTTTGCTAGAAGGGGATGATAGTGCATACATTATTAGAGGAACCAATTGAAGGATACATAATGGAGTATGTTGTTGAGATTTATCACAAACTCTGACATTGTTCTGTCTGAATGATGATAGTCTTTTCTGATGGTTTTTGCTGCTGCTTAGCGATGTGGTGATCGGTCTCTATTCACAGTCTGAAAAGATCAAGAACAGTCTTATCAAGAGGCTTGGAGAAAAACTTAGTTAGATAATCAGCTACTAGAAAGTCTTTATATAACGGGGGATTGGACCATACATCTTTGGAGATACAGAACTTCCATCGAAGAAGCATGCCACTGAAATCCTTGGTCCTACCTTATTTGCTAAAACTCTATGAGTTGCACTTACAAACTTGTCATTTGATAGGATCTGTTACAAAATCAGTTTGAGATGAGTAACAATTTGTGAAAAAATGAGAACAAAAAAGTTGTGTTTTGTTGCAAACCTGAAGGAGGTCACCAATATTAACTACCAAACCATGTTCAATCGGTGTAACATCGACCCATTGGTTATCACACATGACTTGGAGCCCACCATTCTGATCTTGAAGCAGAATTGTAAGGAAAGAAGGATCTGTATGCTTAGAAATACCAAGAGTTAGCTCTGGCTGTGGGCATGCCGGGTAGTAATGGCATTCCAACGTCTGTCCTTTGTCACATTCGGTAGCTTTCAAGTGGTTTGGCTTTAGCCCGAGAGCTTCTGATAGTAAGCCAAGAAGAGTGTCTTCTAGTTTTAAGACATGCTTTATGTACTCGAGGGATGTTTTCCTGGACATTAGGAAAAGATCAGAGATGTTGAATTCATTTTAGCCTTTTCATATGTTTATATTTTATATTTTGAACCCCTTTAATGAAAATTTTGGCTTCGCCACTAAATTATAGATATCGGGGTTTATTCTATAAAAAGATGTCTAGGCTTTAGTGTTGGCCATAAGGTGGTGATGCTATTGCATAATTATTAATCTCTAAAAACATAGTAGTATCAACTGTTATAGGTGATATATATATATATATATACTACTAAAAGTGGAAACAAAAAAAGTTAAAAGTTGAATTACGATTTTACCCTGCTATAAATTAAAATGTTATATTGGGCCTATTTGGCCTGTTTGATTACAAAAAAGGAAAAATTACTAAAGTACACAGCTTTAAGTATATTATTTTCCATTTGTCCCTATATCATTTAAAAATAACTAAAATCCCTTATTTTAATAATGTATTAGTATTAATGTATTAATGTAATGTATCCGCGCTTTCATTAATGTATCCGGATTGGATTAATTTTTATTTTAATAATGTATCAGTATTAATGTATCCGTGCTTGTATTAATGTATCCGCGCTTTCATTAATGTATCCGAATTGAGTTAATTATTATATTAATAATGTATCCGTATTAATGTATTAATGTATCCATGCTTGTATTAATGCATCCGCGCTTTCATTAATGTATCCGGATTGAGTTAATTTTAAGGGATTATTGTAATTAGAAAAAAAAAGTAGGGATAGATAGTAATTTCATCTTTACACTATGTGATTTATGTAACTTACCCTAAAAAAAATTAAAATGTTATAAAATATTTAACTATTTAATTTAAATATTAAATTGTATCATTTTAATTAAAATGTTAATGACTTTTGCATTTCCTTAAATTAATTTCTAATTAAATATCTAATTTAATAACATTTATCATCTATAATTTATATGTATATAATAATAAATTAATAAAAATAATAAATCTAAAAATCTCTACATAAATTAGTCAACTTTTCTTCTTCTCATAACTTTTTCCGTAACTCCTCTCATAAATAATATAATTTATGTGGATAAAGTATTATCCTTTATGATAAATAAAGAAATTTAATAATTTAAAAGGATGCAAATCTGCAAAATGGAGAGACACACATTGATAATGTCCTCTTGATTATCATTAAAGAATGGCTCTAGCTTCACTAATTTAAATTCATTGATGCTTAATTACATGATAAGAGCTTAAAGTTGCTCAAATTCTTACTTATGTGATCACTAATTCATTATCTTGTGCATGCACCCTTTCTACATGGTTTGTTAGCTTTAATTTGTTTTCCCTATTCTTCATTTATTTATTATCTTTTCCTTTATTTGCTTTAAATATTCATAACTCATATCTAATTACCTATTCAATTTTATATTCTTGATATCCATAACTTTCATCTTTTCATATTTATAGCCTCCAAATATTTAATCTAAAACTTTAAGATATCTTTTGGTATTCCTTCATTTCATTTTACATAAATTCATTTTTTTTATTTCATGAAACCCCTATTAAGGTTATCATTTTTATTCTATAGTTAAAAGTAGATGAAGAAGACTCTTGAATTTTGATATTATATGGGAGAAATAATCGATAAGAACTCGGAAAATTATATACTAATTTTATTTTTATTTTTCCATCAATATTATTATTTATTGATCAAAGTCTTAAGAAGGCTGTATATATTGTATTTTTTACCTTCTCTATTTTTGTTTGTGTTTTTTCTCTATTAGACTTCTTAATTTAGTTTTCTATGAATGCTTTAATTATTGTCGCAAGTCTATATTCTTATTTGGGCTCAAATTAGCTATTTGAGACTTTATTGAAAGTTTGTTAACTATTAACTAAAGTTCAAAAGTTACAGTTGGTTGCTTAAAAAGAATTAATTTGAAACATCAAAATATGCCATTCATTTGGTGTTTTTTGGTCATATTATTAAAGATTTATTTGTATTGTTGTATTCTATTAATCATTACCAGCTCTTTAGATATATGTTTTCATAGCATTTTAGTCATTCTAACATATCTATAAAAATTCTCATGAAACACACGTGCAAAGCACGTGTCCAAAAACTAGTATATATATATATATATATGTTTTCTCTTATTTTTCATAATAACTACTAGTTTTTTGCTACTTTCATATCTCTTCTTTTCTGTTATGAGGAAATACGGTTATTTCCATCACTTACTTAATTGTTTCTTTAGTGTTCAACGAATTATTTAGTGAGAGAAAGATGTATTACTGATCTGCAAATAATTGACAAACAGGACACGGGTAATCATTGAAGCTTATCATTGAAATGTCAAATTAATTAGTCATTTCTTGAACAACGAGAAGGGTGTGTATGTATATATTTAAGTTAAATATATTGATATTGTATGTTCGATTGAATTTTTCTAATAAAATTGGAACAAAATAGTTTACAATTTTTTTAAATATATTTTCCAGCTACATATTAATATAATATTATTATGTAAATGCATACTTTGTATATGGGATACATGCCCAATGTGCGTGCCCAATGACTAGTATTATTAAAAGTGAAAAGCTCCAAATTAAAGTTCAAAGTTAGACTATCACTTTACCTCTACACTAAATTAAAATGTAATAAAATATTTAAATGATAAAATATTAAAGAGTAAAATACAAATAAAATAATAATAATACTTAATGCTTAAGAATTAAGATACTCTATTTAGTCCATTTATTCCTCAATTATTTTTAGGTTAGCTCTTCTTTAGAATCAAAATTCTATTCATTCCACCTTGAAAGCTTTTGGATACTTTAGTGTACAATGTATGTGGTATAATTTGAATCTGTATAATTAGTTGGAACACGTACAACAGACCACCAAATTAATAAGGGATAAGGCACAAGTATCCCTAAACTATGATTGAAATTCCGGAGACACACGTTAACTTAACTAAGCTCCTATTACCCCGAATCCATTTTTTCTTGTAATTTTGTACATCTTTTTTGCCTGTCTGGCCTCCAAACATCCCCCACGCCTCTACTAAGTGGAGTCACGGAGTGTTAGAACTAGGACGTCGGCGTAGAATCTACTCTCTCGTTATGAACAGATTCACCCCTTGAACCAAACGAGTTCGACAAAAAGCAAACAGAAAATACAAGAGTTTTGGCAAGGATGGTGGTAGCTAAATGTTATGAATAACTTTGACCATGTATGGTGTTCTTGTAAGTAAAAAAGCGTCTTTATTGAAGATATGAGGTAATATTTATAGGAGACAGAGGGAAGGTTCGAGTTTGGGCGGGATTTGAGATGAGTTTGAAATTTGAACGTTGAGTTTTTGGATGGACCTTCGCGTGACTTAATCAGATTTGAGCAGAAAGAGATGGAGACAGGTCTGGAAAAGCATACCTTTTGCACAAAAATGACATATGGAATCTGATTTCGCCCAAAGAAGTTAGGAATTTTGTCTCAAATGGCTTAGGGAGAGAAAGTGAAGAGCGGCTGATGAGTCTTAAGAGTAGGATAAAGATGAAAACCTAACTCATTGGGGCTGAACCTATTCTGATTTTTTTGTTCTGGACAGGCCCGACAGATTTGGGCCTTGATGGCCATTGGGCTGTGGTTTGATTAAGAAGAATGGACATTGTTTTGGTTATTATAAGGGCTGAATTTTGTAGTCTTTCCTCCCTCAAATTGATTTCCTTTGAGCTTCTTATTTAAAATTTTATAACTAGTATAACATATTATGTAAAAATCTCAGTAAGTAAGAAACTTGAAATAAAGTAACCATATTCAATTACAAAAGTAGACGATAATAAAGTAATTGTAGTAATATTGATAAAAAATATAATTTAAAATAGCGAACATGATAATAAAAAGATGATAATCATAAAAATAATAAAAGTTAAAATAATAGTAATAATATTATCTAATAGATAATTATGGTAACAATGGTAATAAATGAAAAATAGTAGTGAATTATAAAGTATTCAACTTATTAACAATTTAGAAGCTCAACGAAATACATTAGAAGAAAGGAGGTAAAAAATTGGGTGTCAACACATCGTCCTTTGATTTGACGCGTTCTTTATCAAAAAAAAAAAGACTTTTGAAACTTGTGGTCTAAACAATCCTTAAATATTTGTGTGACTAAGAAGAAAAAAAGAAAATTTTAAAGTTAAATTATTTTTAATTATAATAAGATGGATGATATTTTTTTTGGAATTGACTGAAAAAAAGGTGCCATATAAAATGAGATACAAAGAGTATGAATTTTTGGCTAAAAAGAATAGTCACATCACTTACTATATACTTAGCTTTATCAGATAAATGGATATTATATAACATGATTATGAAGATAAAATGAAAAATATAATTCAATTAGCCCATAATTGCGCAACTACCTGAAACTAAATTACAGAAGTCCTCTTTTCGAGATAATATTTCAGATTGTCACTCAATTATGGATTTTTTTCTTAGCAAGTCACTCAGCTTTGATAACTCAAAGGGTTTTTTTCTCAGAAAGTCACTCAACTTTGATTTTTAAATCAAAAGTCACTCAACTATATTAAAACAACAGTGAATAGTGATTACTTGAAATATCCAATGGATCCCATACATAACTGATCTGATTTTGCTAGAAGGGGATGATAGTGCACAACATTGTTAGAGGAACCAATTGAAGGATACATAAGGGAGTATGTTGTTGAGATTTATCACAAACTCTGACATTGTTCTGTATGAATGATGATAATCTTTTCTGATGGTTTTTGTTGCTTCTTGGTGACGTTGTGCTCGGTCTCTCTTCACAGTCTGAAAAGATCAAGACCAGTCTTATCAAGAGGCGTGGAGAAAAACTTAGCGACATAATCAGCTACTAGAAATTCTTTATATAGCGGGGGATTTTCTTCGGATATGAGCTCTTTGATTGTACCAAACATCTTTGGAGATACAGAATTTCCACTGAAGAAGCATGCCACTGAAATCCTTGGTCCTACCTTATTTGCCACAACTCTATGAATTGCACTTACAAATTTATCATTTGATAGGATCTGTTACAAAACCAACCTGAAGGAGGTCACCAATATTAACAACCAAACCATGATCAATTGGTGTAACATCGGCCCATTGGTTATCACGCATGACTTGGAGCCCACCATTCTGATCTTGAAGCACAATGGTAAGGAAAGAAGGATCTGTATGCTTTGAAGTACCGAGAATTAGCTCTGGCTGTGGGCATGCCGGGCAGTAATGGCATGCCAATATTTGTTCTTTGTCACATTCAGTAGATTTCAAGTGGTTTGGTTTTAGACCGAGAGCTTCTGATAGTAAGCCAAGAAGAGTGTCTTCTAGTTTTATGACATGCTTTATGTACTCAAGGAATGTTTTCCTGGACATTAGGAAAAGATCAGAGATCAATAAGTTGCAAATAAACTATAAAGATCAAATAATTTTGCCCTTTATTGAAAGAAATTTTCAGGATGCTGCTGAAGCAGAAATACGTTGGGCTCCCCCGAACCTAATGATTTCATAATGTAGTATCACTTCTTGAAATGCTACATGAGGGCAAGGGTGACCATAACATCTCTAGGAATTTCTTAATATATACTATAGATCTGCCACTGGCAACACGTATCCAAATATCAACTACAAATGAAGATAGACCACTGTACCACCTCTAATCCTTAGATTTAACGCAAAACCTTCAATATATCAAACAGGACAGATATAAAATTAGAAAATACAGAGTTACGTGCAAACAGGTGGTATTTCTTCTGGTTCATTGTGACCAAAGACTCGCCAAGAGATGTGTAATGAAGCTTTCCAGTTTGCAGTATTTCCTTTTGTTTTGAAAAGATGAAGATTACTCTCATATCTAACTCGTCTGGCTGTTGGATCAGACGAATAGTACTCTTTCTTCACTTCAACATCTTGTTCATGAAATTTACGAGTTCCATCGATCATTCATTCCAAAACACTTGAAGGAATCCCATGATTTATCAGTTGGAAAAATCCCCATTTCTCAGATGCTTCCCTTATTTCATCAACAATCTTCTTAAGCTGAACTTCAAGTTCTATGCCACTTAGATCCACTACCGGAACCTGTAGAGTTGACTTGCACATATTCAACTCCTCAGCAAGTTCATGAGGTGGCCTAATGAAAATTCGTGGAATCTCGACTATTCCAGAGTCAACTAGTCCCTTGACACCAGCTTTTGTATCATCAATGGCCTTTTTCTCATCGGATGAATCATAATCCATTGCTAAATTCAGCTTGAGACTCTTTAGTCCTGGATATATTTTCTTCTTAGAATACTACTTTAAAGATACATAAGGGTGTGTTCTTGACATTGATCTTATTCATTCGATTATAAAAACAGGAATAACAAAGATGCTCTTGGTGAATCCAGTACTCATGTGTAGAACTTTATTGTACAGATAAGAACAGACTTTAATATAATAACAATCATAGGTTTTATGCCAGACTACCATTGAATAAGCATGCCACTGACATTCTTGGCTTGTCAAATCAACGGATTGGGCTGAAATTGAAGATATTAAAACCGTTGAAATATAAATCGGGTTGGGTCATCATACGTCCAATTTGACTAGGCTCAAATGGGTAAAAAACCGGGTTGGGTAATGAACTGTCCAATTTGACCGGCTTAATCTCAATAATTTTAACATATTGTTTTTTATCTTTTATAATCACAATTTGAACTTCAACTCAAGAAAATAAAAAAGAAGAAGTTATAAATGGATAGATAAATCCTAGAAGAGACATAAAATAAATAGTAATTCATGCCTTCAATATGGAAACATACATTACACTAATGTAAATAAAAAGTCTTAAAACAGGTTAAATTTGAAGATTAAATTGAGATCAATTGAACATTTTTTTAAAATGAGTTAAGTTTTGAAAGAGTTGAAATTGACCAATTCAAATTATATTGAGTCCAACCCATAAAAATCTGGACGAATTGTCTATATTTTGGCTCATTTTGACACAGTCATTCACTAAAACTATATGATTAGCACTCCCAAACTTGTCATTTGAAGTAGTGAAAATAAGATAGAGAGGAAGAAAAAAATAAAGTAAGAAGAACTTACAAGTGGATATCGTCAGAGAAGACCCGAACCAAAACTGAAAAATATATGATTATTAGAGAGATAAGGAAGATGAATGGATTCAAGAAAGTATAGGTTATAATATGATACATTTGCCCTTAAATAAATAATGAAATTGTTAAAACGCCATTGATTGTCCTTTGCTTGGCTTAGTAGAAATAATATTGAACAAAATACAAGGGATAAAGAAATAGGAAAAAAACAAATACTTCCTCTCTCTCATTTTATGTGTCATCTTTTGATTTGACGTTGTGTTTATTAAAAAAAAAGATTATTTTTGAAATTTTGGTCTAAAACAATATTTAAATATTTATGTGCTTGAGAATAATTTCATTAAGGTAAGGGTGAAAAGAAAACTTTAAAATTAAATTATTTTTAATTATAATTAGATGATGTTCTTTTTGGGATGGACTAAAAAAAGGTGGCATATAAAATGGGACAAAGAAAGTATGAATTTTTTTGGCTAAAAAGAGTAGTCACATCACTAACTATATGCCTAGCTTTATCAGATAAATGGATATTATCTAACATGATTATGAAGATAAAATGAAAAATATAATTCAATTAGTCCACAATTGTGCAACTACTTGAAACTAAATTAGAGAAGTTCTTTTTCGAGATAATATTTTAAATAGTCACTTAATTATGATTCTTTTTTCAGAAAGTCATTCAATTTTGATTTTTAACTCACAAGTGAGTTCTTTTCTTAGAAAGTCATTCAACTTTGATTTTTAACTCAAAAATTACCCAACAATGAGTGTTTTAGTTACAAAGTTACTCAACTATGAGTATTTCAATACAAAATCACTCAACTAATTTAATTGATTTTTTCATTAAATTTACTAACATAGAATTTTTATTTCTAATCAAAATTTTAAGAAAGAAAAAGGCATACATTTAAATAATTTAGTAAGTAACCATATAAAATAGAGGGGGTTCAAGGCCAATATGATTGTTAATAAGGATAGTAATCCAATCTATGTGATTAGAGATCCAATGGAGTAGGTTCATATGGATAAAAACAAGTTACAAGTTGATACTGGCACTTGCCAGGCCATGATAGGTTGCCCGGAAAAAAAAAGCTGCAAAGTTCTCGAGTACTTCAAATTGTATCCTGAAAATAGATTAAAACAGCAGTGAATAGTGAATATGGAACTGATCTGATAGTGCATAACATTATTAGAGGAACAAATTGAAGGATAGATAAGGGAGTATGTTCTTGAGATTTATCACAAGCTATGACATTGTTCTGTCTGAATGATGATAGTCTTTTCTGATGGTTTTTGCTGCTGCTTGACGACGTGGTGCTCGATATCTCTTCACAGTCTGAAAAGATCAAGACCAGTTTTATCAAGAGGCTTGGACAAAAACTTAGAGACATAATCAGCTACTAGAAAGTCTTTATATAGCGGGGGATTTTCTTCGGATATGAGCTCTTTGATTGTACCAAACATCTTTGGAGATACAGAACTTCCACTGAAGAAGCATGCCACTGAAATCCTTGGTCCTACCTTATTTACCACAACTCTATGAATTGCACTTACAAACTTGTCATTTGATAGGATCTGTAACAAATTCAGTTTGAGATGAGTAACAATTTGTGAAAGAATGACAACAAAAAAGTTGTGTTTTGTTGCAAACCTGAAGGAGGTCACCAATATTAACTACCAAACCATGTTCAATTGGCGTAACATCGGTCCATTGGTTATCACACATGACTTGGAGCCCACCATTCTGGTCTTGAAGCACAATGGTAAGGAAAGAAGGATCTGTATGCTTTGAAGTACCGAGAGTTAGCTCTGGCTGAGGGCATGCCGGGTAGTAATGGCATACCAATGTTTGTCCTTTGTCACATTCAGTAGCTTTCAAGTGGTTTGGTTTTAGACCGAGAGCTTCTGATAGTAAGCCAAGAAGAGTGTCTTCTAGTTTTATGACATGCTTTATGTACTCAAGGGATGTTTTCCTGGACATTAGGAAAAGATCAGAGATCAATAAGTTGAAAAAAAAACCTATAAAGATCAAATAATTTTGCCCTTTACTGAGAATTTTTCAGAATGCTGCTGAAGCAGAAACACGTTGGGCTCCCTCGAACCTAATGATTTCATAACGTAGTATCACTTCTTGAAATGCTACATGAGGGAAAGGGTGACCGTAACATCTCTAGGAATTTCTTAATATATAGTCTAGATCCGCCACTGGCAACATGTATTCAAATATCACTAAGAAATGAAGGCAGTGACCTCTAATCAATAACTCTGAAGATATAATGCAAAAACTTCAACACCCTGTATGCATCAAACAGGACAGATATAGAATTGAAATTCAAGTGCAGAAAATACATAGTTACCTGCAAACTGGTGGTATTTCTTCAGGTTCCATGTGACCAGAAACTAGCCCAGAGATGTGTAATGAATCCTTCCAGTATGCAGTCTTTCCTTTTGTTTTGTACACACGAAGATTGCTATCATATCTAACTCGTCTGGCTGTTGGATCAGACGAATAGTACTCTTTCTTCACTTCAACATCTTGTTCATGAAATTTACGAGTCCCATCGATCATTTCTTCCAAAACACTTGAAGGAATCCCATGATTTATCAGTTGGAAAAATCCCCATTTCTCAGATGCTTCCCTTATTTCATCAACAATCTTCTTACGCTGATCTTCAAGTTCTATGCCACTTAGATCCACGACCGGAACCTGTAGAGTTGACTTGCACATATTCAACTCCTCAGCAAGTTCATGAGGTGGCCTAATGAAAATTCTTGGAATCTCGACTATTCCAGAGTCAACTAGTCCCTTAATACCAGCTTTTGTATCATCAATAGCCTTTCTCTCATCCGACGAATCATAATCCATTGCTAAATTCAGCTTGAGACTCTTCAGTCCTGGATATATTTTCTTCTTAGAATACTACTTTAAAGATACATAAGGGTTTGTTCTTGACATTGATCTTATTCATTCGAATATAAAAACAGGAATAACAAAGATGCTCTTGGTGAATCCAGTACTCATGTGTAGAACTTTATTGTACAGATAAGAACAGACTTTAATGTAATAACAATCATAGATTTTTTACAAAAGGGGATTTTCTAGTGATATTAGATCCTTCATCAGACCATAGATCTTTGGATTTGCAAAACTACCATTGAATAAGCATGCCACGGACATTCTTGGTGTGTCAAATGAGCCGGTTGAGTTGAAATGAAGATATTAAAACAGTTGAAATAGAAATTAGGTTGGTTTATGATCCGTCCAAATTGAATGCTCTCAAATGGATTAAAAATGGGGTTGGGACCCGCTCAATTTAACCAGCCAAATGGACTAAAAATCGGATTGGCTCAAATAAAGAGTCTCAAAATGAGTGAAAATTGGAGATTAAATTGGCCTCAATTAAAAGATTCCTTCAAAATGGTTTAACCTTAAATGAGTTGAGATTAGAGGTGTCAAGAATGAGCCCAACTATATGTAACCCACCCAACCCGCCCAGAATTTTAAGGGTTTGGCTCAAGATAATTTGAATTTGATTCAATCTCAACTCATTCAAGCCTTAACCCATTTAAAAAGAATCCTCAACTGAGCCTAATTTAATCTCTAATTTCAACCCATTTTAAGCCTCTTTATTTGCATTGATGTAACCTATGTACCTATATTAAAGATATAAATTACTATCTATTTTACTTCTTTTAGAATTTATCTATCAATTTGTAACTTCTTTTTTAAATTTTATGAGTTAAAATTCAAATTGTGATTATAATATTTAAAAAATAATATAATAAAATTATTGAGATTAAGCGGGTCAAATTGGGCAAGTCAAGACCCAACCCGTTTTTAAGCCCATTTGAACCTAAAGTAAACTTGGGCGGGTCAAGACCCGACCCAATTTGTACTTCAATCAATTTTAATATCTCCAATTTCAATCTACTCCGCCCATTTGAAACCCCTAGTTGAGATTGACCCAATTCAAATTATTTTGACCGCAACCTATAAAATTCTGAACGAATAGTCTATATTTGGGCTCATTTTGACATCCGCATTCGCTAAAACTATATGATTAGCACTCACAAACTTGTCATTAGAAGTAGTGAAAATAAGATAGAGAGCAAGAAAATAATCAAGTAAGAAGAACTTACAACTAGATCTCGCCACAGAAGACCCGAACCAAAACTGAACAGTGTATGATTATTAGAGAGATATGGAAGATGAATGGATTCAAGAAAGTATAGATAAGAAGAAAGAAAGCAAGGTTATAATATGATACATTTGCCCTAAAATAAATAATGAAATTGTTAAAATGCAATTCATTGTCCTTGCTTGACTTAGTAGAAATATTGAACAAAATAACAGAGATAAAGAAACAGGAAAAAGACAAATACTCTCTCACGTGGCATTTTTTGATTTGACAGTTGTTTATGGAAATTATTTTTTTTAAAAAAAACTTATGATCTAAAATAATATTTAAATATTTGTGTGACTGAGAATCATTTCATTAAGGGTAATAAGTAAATTTTAATGTTAAATTATTTCTAATTATAATAAGGTGATATTATTTTTGGGATAGACTAAAAATAAATGTCATATAAAATGGGATAAAAAGAGTATGGTCTTTTAGCTAAAATGAGGTGTCATATCACTTACTATATTAGATAAATGGATTTTATCTAACATGATTATGAAGATAAAATGAAAAATATATTTCAATTAGCCCATAATTGCACAACTACTTGAAACTAAATTACAAAAGTCATTTTTCGAGATAACATTTCAAATGGTCATTCAACTATGAATTCTTTTCTTTGAAAGTCACTCAACTATGGGTTCTAAGTCACTCAACTTTATTTTTTAATTCAAAAATTACTCAACTGTGAATGTTTTACTTACAAAGTCACTCGATAATTAAGTAAGTGACGATATAAAATAGATGGGGTTAAGGCCACTATGACTATCAAGTGTCAATAGAGATAGCAATGGTGCAGTGTGGAGCGGGTGCGGGGGCGGGTTGAACTTAATCCGTAAATTTTTTAACCTGCCCCGCATAATATTTTTTTATTTTCAACCCGCTCCAACCCGCACAACATAGACCTGCCCCGCACAAAATTTTCTTTTTAAATTAAGTTTGATACTAAAAATAAAATTTATAAAAATAAATTCATTTTCTCATTAAGTTGTATTAATTTAATAGATAATGACTTAAAATTTTATTTTTTGGAGATCAATTGGGAAACATGTAAGAAGTTGTATTAATTTTGATTGAATCATTTTCATTTACTATCTTGAATATTTTAGGAATTAATATTAATTTGAATGAATTTGTCATGAGATTTGTGTATTCTTACTGTTGAAGAATGTTCTATCACTCTTATAACATGTAAAATAGATGGGGTTAAGGCCAATATGAGTGTCAATAAAGATCGTAATCCAATCTATGTGATTAGAGATCCTATGAAGTAGGTTCATATGGGTAAAAGCAAGTCGATATTGACACTTGCCATGCCATGATAGGTTGCCTGGAAAAAAAGGCTGCAAGTTCTAGAGGACTTGAAATTGTATCCTGAAAATATATAAAACAGCAGAGAATAGTGATCACTTGAAAGATCCAATGGATCCCATACAGAACTGATCTGATTTTGCTAGAAGGGGATGATAGTACATACATTATTAGAGGAACAAATTGAAGGATACATAAGAGAGTATGTTCTTGAGATTCATCACAAACTCAGCCATTGTTCTGTCTGAATGATGGTAGTCTTTTCTGATGGTTTTTGCTGCTGCTTGGCGACGTGGTGTTCGGTCTCTCTTCACAGTCTGAAAAGATCAAGACCAGTCTTATCAAGAGGCTTGGAGAAAAACTTAGCAACATAATCAGCTACTAGAAAGTCTTTGTATAGCCGGGGATTTTCTTCCGATATGAGCTCTTTGATTGGACCAAACATCTTTGGAGATACAGAACTTCCACTGAAGAAGCAGGCCACTGAAATCCTTGGTCCTACATTTTTTGCTACAACTCTATGAGTTGCACTTACAAACTTGTCATTTGAGAGGATCTGTTACAAAATCAGTTTGAGATGAGTAACAGTTTGTGAAGAAATGACAACAAAAAGTTGTGTTTTGTTGCAAACCTGAAGTAGGTCACCGATATTAACAATCAAACCATGTTCAATCGGTGTAACATCGGCCCATTGGTTATCGCACACGACTTGGAGCCCACCATTCTGATCTTGAAGCAGAATGGTAAGGAAAACAGGATCTGTATGCTTACCAGTACTAAGAGTTAGCTCTTGCTGTGGGTATGCCGGGTAGTAATTGCATACCAACGTTTGTCCTTTGTCATATTCGGTAGCTTTCAAGTGGTTTGGATTTAGCCCGAGAGCTTCTGATAATAAGCCAAGAAGAATGTGTTTAAGTTTTATGACATGATTTATGTACTCAAGGGATGGTTTCCTGGACATTAGGAAAAGATCAGAGGTTAATAAGTTGCCAAAAAAGCCCATAAAGATCAAACTATTGTGCACTTTAGATGGAGTTGGAATCCCCCCTTTCTAATGATTTCAGAATGCAGTATCACTTCTTTAGCTACTACATAAGGATAAGGTTGGTATACAAAGTTTTGGCAAAAGGTTCCCGGGACCCCTTAAGTTGTACTCTAGATCCGCCACTGGCAACACATATCCAAATATCAACTAGAAATGAAGATAGACCACTGTGCAGTGACCTCTAATCAATAAATCCTTAGATTTAATGCAAAAACTTCAATATATACAATCCTGTAAACATCAAGTGCAGAAAATACAGAGTTACCTGCAAACTGGTGGTATTTCTTCTGGTTCATCGTGACCAAAAACTAGCCAAGAGATGTGTAATGAATCTTTCCAGTTTGCAGTCTTTCCTTTTGTTTTGTACGCATGAAGATTGCTATCATATCTAACTCGTCTGGCTGTTGGATCAGACGAATAGTACTCTTTCTTCACTTCAACATCTTGTTCATGAAATTTACGAGTCCCATCGATCATTCCTTCCAAAACACTTGAAAGAACCCCATGATTTATCAGTTGGAAAAATCCCCATTTCTCAGATGCTTCCCTTATTTCATCAACAATATTCTTACGCTGATCTTCAACTTCTATGCCACTTAGATCCACCGGAACCTGTAGAGTTGACTTGCACATATTCAACTCCTCAGCAAGTTCGTGAGGTGGCCTAATGAAAATTCTTGGAATCTCGACTATTCTAGAGTCAACTAGTCCCTTAACACCAGCTTTTGTATCATCAATAGCCTTCCTCTCATCGGATGGATCATAATCCATTTCAATCTGAATTGATAGCTTCTAGCTAGTTCAATGGACAAGATGGTCGTGCTCCAGAATGGGACGATAGTGGTCAGCAGACAAGCTCGTTCTGATCTTGAGCAAGTACATAGAAACTCTGTGATACATTAGGTACCACCTTGTTATGTCAGCAGCCGATTATATAATATATATTATCATAGCAATCAAGATGTGAGAGCACAACAACCATAAACCAATTCCACATAATTATGAATTGATTGACCAAATAAACATGTATAGTTAGCGCAATATCCATACTTAACAAATTATTGTGGATCCTTTTGGATATTAATCAATTATCCCAGCCATTTATAGTTTTCTATAATTATAGTTGAAGATTAATGAAGTTTGACTTTACTAAGTTAATTTATCAATTATATATTGCGATTTTTTATACCCTTTCATCATATTTGGAGGGAATCTTGGAGCAATAGTAAAGTTGGTTCAAGCCGTGGAAGCAACCACCAATGCTTGTATTAGGATAGGCTATCTACCTCACATCTCTAGACCCTGCTAACATGGGATGCTTTGTGCTCTGAATGCCTTTCTTGAATCATAATTCTGTAAACTGGAAAGGGCAAAAAATGTCCCTATACTATCACAGAAGGTCTAGGTATAAGCTGAAATAAAAGGAAAATAGTTTGGATTATAAACCGAGTTCGAGTTGCCCTAGATAATTAAGCAGTTTCCTGTTCACTGTACTGAGGTTTAATATATGTTAATGTCTTGTGGATAATTGGCAATAACACACAACATAGAGGGTATGTTGACACTCTTACAGAACAGATTGAAGTAAAAAACAGAAACAAACAGCAATGAAACTGATACTTGAATGACAGAATTCCAATTGAAGTAGTGAAAATAAGATAGCTAGGGATAACATTGTTAGAGGAACAAAATGAAGGATACACAAGGGAGTATGTTATTGATACTTATCCCTTTATTTGAAAATAAACAGCAGAATAGAAAAGACACGCGAATCACAAACTCTGACATTGTTCTGTCTGCTGAATGATGATAATCTTTTCTGATGATTTTCACTGCTGCTTGGTGACGTGGTTCTCGTTCTCTCTTCACAGTCTGAAAAGATCAAGACCAGTCTTACCAAGAGGCTTGGAGAAATACTTAGCGAGATAATCAGCTACTTGAAATTCTTTATATAATGGGGGGGCTTCTTCTGATATGAGCTCTTTGATTGGACCATACATTTTTGGAGGTTCCAAAAGACCATTGAAGAAGCATGCCACTGAAATCCTTGGTGCTACCTTTTTTGCTACAACTCTATGAATTGCACTCACAAACTTGTCATTTGATAGGATCTGTTACAAAATCAGATTGAGGTAAGTAACAATTTGCTAAAAAAAATGAGACAAAAAAGTTGTGTTTTGCTGCAAACCTGAAGAAGGTCACCGATATTAACAACCAAACCATGTTCAATCGGTTCAACATCGGCCCATTGGTTATCACACATGACTTGGAGCCCACCATTCTGATCTTGAAGCAGAATGGTAAGGAAAACAGGATCTGTATGCTTATTAATACCAAGAGTTAGCTCTGGCTGTGGGCATGCCGGGTAGTAATGGCATGCCAATGTTTGTCCTTTATCACATTCGGTAGCTTTCAAGTGGTTTGGCTTTAGCCCGAGAGCTTCTGATAGTAAGCCAAGAAGAATGTGTTCTAGTTTTATGACATGATTTATGTACTCAAGGAATGTTTTCCTGGACATTAGGAAAAGATTAATAAGTTATAAAAAACATCCATAAAGATGAAACATGTCAAACAATTGTGCGCTTTAGAATCCCCTGTACCTAATAATTTCAGAATGCGGTATCACTTGTTTTGCTACTATGTGAGGACAGGGTTGATACACACTAATAATTGGATTCACGGTCAAATATTTAGTGGATTTCTTAATAAATATTTATATACTCTAGATTCGCCAGTGACCTCTACTCAATAAATCCTTAGATTTAATGCAAAAACATCAACACTCAGTACGCATATATAAAATACAGAGTTACCTGCAAATTGGTGGTATTTCTTCCAGTTCACAGTGACCAGAAACTAGCCCAGAGATGTATAATGAATCTTTCCAGACTGCAGCCATTCCTTTTGCTTTGTACAGATGAAGATTGCTATTATATCTAATTTTTCTGGTACTTGCATCAGACGAATAGTACTCTTTCTTTACTTCAACATCTTGTTCATGAAATTTGCGAGTCCCATCAATCATTCCTTCCAAAACACTTGAAGGAACCCCGTGATTTATCAGTTAGAAAAATCCCCATTTCTCAGATGCTTCCCTAATTTCATCAACAATCTTCTTACGCCGATCTTCAACTTCTATACCACTGAGATCCACCACCGGAACCTGTAGAGTTGACTTGCGCATATTCAACTCCTCAGCAAGTTCATGAGGTGGCCTAATGAAAATTCTTGGAATCTCGACTATTCCAGAATCAACAAGTCCCTTAACACCAGCCTTTGTATCATCAATAGCCTTTACCTCATACGATGGATCATAATCCATTTCTAATTCAGCCTGAGACTCTTCAGTGCCGGATATATTTTCTTCTTAATTTCAACAAGGTCAACTCTCGAATATCCAGAAGAAACATATATCTTTTTTAATTAGTTTGAAGACTGCAGATCTGGTATATATATATTTATTTTTTTTTCTTTACCCCTCCCTAGGAACGGTTGGAAAACAGCATACGCAGCGGAAGTATTTCAGGGTCTTCTACAGTGATCCCGAATTAACAACTGAACTCTCTCAATACTTGGGTGGGCAAGTATTATAGAAAACTAATTTTCTTTCTAGGTTAGAAGAATCTCTATCTATTTATAGATATTTCTTCCCAGTCCAAAAAGGATAAGAAAGCAAAAATTCTTTTCCTTCAAAAAAAGAAACACGTTTCTTTTCCTTTTAGAAGGAAAAAATCACACGCTTACTTTTTCTTTTTCCTTAGAAAATAGAATTTTGAGTTCTAGTTAAATATGCGCACGGGAGGGATCACAAAATTAATTATGAGACTTCCTATTATGGAAATAATTCCAAAAATTAATTTGAATTATTCTTACCATAATAAATTACAAATCATTTCACTAAAAATTCGTAATTGCACTCCTCTATTTATATTTCGAAATTTCCCATTAAACACTTATGTATTCCCCATGTTAAGATTACAAATACTAATCATTAAATTAAATTACTGACGAATTTAATACAATGATCAACTTCCTTTAGAGCAATACTTAACTTATTTCATGTGCCAGATTCATAAATTTACCGGTCGGATTTACACATGAAAACTTATAAGTTTCTCATAAAAAGGTGTATCATCAATCTCTATATTGAGACATGGATTTAATCAACTAACTAATTATTTCACCAATATATATTATTATCATCCAATCTACCAGGCATATTGATCCATCTCAGAATCTCACCTTTTAATAAATCAAAACAATAATTAATATATACAGATCATAATCGTTATATCAAGATTAAGAATATAATTACATTTAACAGTTTAGAGAATATGTTTTTATTAGTCAGGACCCATCTCAGAATCTCACCTTTTAATAAATCAAAACGATAATTAATATATACAAATTATAATCGTTATATCAAGATTAAGAATATAATTACATTTAACAGTTTAGAGAATATTTTTTTATTAGTCAGTCTAAAACATTTATCTCTACTCGGTCCCGTTCAATAAATACAAAATGCACTAGCACGAGAAGTTAGAACTATACCATTTTCATAATCAAGATAAATTACATTTAATCTCGTGCTACAATCTTTCTGATGGTTTGTCCAAATTTCCGTCTACGATTGTGAACTATAATCTTTAACTTATAAGAACCGATGATTTAATCTTCTGTGTATAAGCTTAAACTCTATACACCAAATCATCTACTATATAAGTTGAGGACACATATATGACAAATTGATCTGTTTAATGCAACACTTTATTGAATTGAATAAATAAATAAACAAATGTTCAATAAATAATACTATATCAAAACGCATGGTTAATAGTATATCCTAACAGGAACTCCCACCCTTTTTGCTCCCTTGACTCGAACTCGCAACCTTCGGGTTGTAGGTGACGGGTGCTTATCATCTGAGCAACTATCACTTTGTCCTAGAATTCAGTAAAATACTAGTTTAATGTTTTTTACTATAAACTAATGAAATTAGGTGGACATGTTTCAAAGAACCATAAATGCACCACATGGATTTCTAGTAAAGCCTATTGGGGTTAGACGTAAAAGAAGGAATAATGCTGACCATATGATTAAAAAAACTCGCACATTGGAAACAGAAAGAGTGCAGAATAAATAAATGTTCAACATTAACCTAATATATCCAAACCAAATGCCTGCTATTTTATTCAATATGTCATGCTTCTATATAAAGGGATAAGCTCCAAATTCCTCCAGAGGCATCAAGCATCCTCTGTGAGTATATAAAAGGAACAAAATTATTAAATAAGAAATCGCTCAGCAGAAGTAAGTGTTGCGGTGTTCTTTAGAGAAATTACACAAGTGTTTGGTTAATGGGAATGGAAATATAATATGATGATACTACATTTGAAAGAGTTGGTTTGGTCCTTGTGGAGACAAACCTAATAAAGATGAATTAATGTGAAGATTTGATAGGAAAATAATTCTTTGGTACAAATAAAAGGTCAAGATAGTATCTTGGTAGGTGAAATTTAGGTAAACCATAAAATGGTTTCACATTTTAAGCCTTGACATTTTGACACATAGTGATGTCATGGATGACATCAATAAGAAGAATTCACTCCTATAAATAGGTAGCTCTTAATTCATTTGTAACACACCTCTCACTTGCCTTTTCTACTTCTAAGGCCTTTGATCTCCTCTCTCTCTCGTAGTATTTCACTTGTATTCTTTTTGGAGTGAAATAAATATTGGTGCAATTGTTCTCTGGTGGACGTAGGATCATTCTGATCCGAACCAAGTTAAATATTGTTGTTATTCCTTGTTCTTTATTTTTACGTTTCCGCTAACAACATTAGATTATTTTTTAAATGAGAATGGACAAAAAGAACAAAAATGAAAGATACATAAGGGTGTGTTCTTGACATTGATCTTAGTCATTCGAATATAAAAACAGGAATAACATCTACTTCTGCTTATATGGTTGAGTCTATATCTTTGTTGCCAGGTAGATTAGGACATGTCAATGTCCCTTATATAAAGAACACGCAGTCACTTGGTTTAGACTCAAATAATATTAACAATGTGAAATATGTATTGAAACTAAAACAACTAAGACAGCAGTTAATAGTGATCACTTGAAAGATCCACTGGATCCCATACAGAACTGATCTGATTTTGCTAGAAGGGGATGATAGTGCATAACATTATTACAGGAACAAATCGAAGGATACAAAGGGAGTATGTTCTTTAAATTTATCCCTTTATTTGAAAATAAGCAGCAGAATAAGAAAGACATTGTTAAACAAACATTATTGTACTGTGAATCGCAAACTCTGACATTGTTCTGTCTGAATGATGATAATATTTCCTGATGATAATATTTCCTGATGGTATATGGTTATTTTCGCTACTGCTTGGCAATTCTGAAAAGATCTAGACCAGTATTATCAAGAGGCTTGGACAAATACTTAGCAAAATAATCAGCTACTAGAAAGTCTTTATATAGTGGGGGGTTTTCTTCTGATATGAGCTCTTTGATTGGACCATACATCTTCGGAGGTGAAGAAACTCCAGTGAAGAAGCAAGCCACTGAAATCCTTGGTCCTACCTTTTTTGATACAACTCTATGAATCACACTTACAAACTTGTCATTTGATAGGATCTGTTACAAAATCAGATGGAGATGAGTAACAATTTGTAAAGAAATGAGAATAAAAAGTTGTGTTTTGTTGCAAACCTGAAGGAGGTCACCAATATTAACAACCAGACCATGTTCAATCGGTTCAACATCGGCCCATTGGTTATCACACATGACTTGGAGCCCACCAATCTGATCTTGAAGCAGAATGGTAAGGAAAACAGGATCTGTGTGCTTACCAGTACCAAGAGTTAGCTCTGGCTGGGGGCATGCCGGGTAGTAATGGCATGCCAACGCTAGTCCTTTGTCACATTCCGCAGCTTTCAAGTGGTCAGGTTTTAGCCCAAGAGCTTCTGATAGTAAGCCAAGAAGAATGTCCCCTAGTTTTGTGACATGATTTTTGTACTCAAGGGATGTTCTCCTGGATATTAGGAAAAGATCAGAGATTGCTAAGTTACAAAAACTTCAACACCGTGTACGCATCAAACATGACAGATATAGAATTAAAATCAAGCGCATAAAATACAGAGTTACCTGCAAACTGGTGGTATTTCTTCAGGTTCAATGTAACCAGAAACTAGCGCAGAGATATGTAATGTATCCTTCCAGGTTGCAGTCCTTCCTTTTGTTGTCAACAGTTGAAGATTGCTCTCATATCTAACTCCTCTGGTTGGATCAGACGAATAGTACTCTTTCTTCACATCAACATCTTGTTCATGAAATTTACGAGTCCCATCGATCATTCCTTCCAAAAAACTTGAAGGAACCCCATGATTTATCAGTTGGAAAAATCCCCATTTCTCAGATGCCTCCCTTATTTCATCAACAATCTTCTTACGCCTATCTTCAACTTGTATGCCACTGAGATCCACCACTGGAACCTGTAGAATCGACTTGCACATATTCAGCTCCTCAGCAAGTTCATGAGGTGGCCTAATGAAAATTCTTGGAATCTCGACTATTCCAGAATCAACAAGTCCCTTAACACCAGCCTTTGTATCATCAATAGCCTTTACCTCATCCGATGGATCATAATCCATTTCTAATTCAGCTTTAGACTCTCAGTGCCAGGTATATTTTCTTCTTAATTACAACAAGGTTAATTCTTGAATCTCTCTTTTTAATTAGTTTGAAGTTAAGACTGCAGATCTGGGGAATCATTTTGTCCTAGAATTCTGTAAAATACTAGTTTAATGTTTTTTACTATAAAGTATAAACTAATGAAGTTAGGTGGACATATTGCAAAGAAACCATAAATGCACCACATGGATTTCTGAAAAATCCTATTGGGTTCAGACACAAAAGAAGGAAGAAGGCTGACCATATGATTAAAAAAATTCGCACATTGGAAGCAGAAGGAGTGCAGATTAACCTAAAATATCCAAACAAAATACTGATATTTTATTCAATATGACATGCTTCCATATAAAGGGATAAGCTGCATATTCCTCCAGTACTCAATGTGTAAAACATTATTACAGATAAGAACAGACTTTAATGTAACAACAATCATAGGTTTTATGAAAGACTATACTGATGGCGTTTGTCGCTGCTTGGTAATGTAGCTTTTGGTGTCTCTTCACAGTCTGAAAGGGTCAAGGGCACACGTACCAAGTGGCCTGGACATAAACTTAGCAATGTAATCAGTTACTGTAAATTCTTTATATAAAAGGGGATTTTCTTCTGATATTAGCTCCTTGATCGGACCATAGATCTTTGGATGTGCAAAACTACCATTGAAGAAGCATGCCACTGACATTCTTGGTCCTACCCCGTTCGCTAAAACTCTATGATTAGCACTCACAAACTTGTCATTTGATAGGATCTGTGACAAAACCAAATTGAAATAAGTTGGACAACTTTGTCTAGAAGATAAACCAGACTAAAAAAGTTGTTTTTTTTTTTTCGTAACAAACCTGAAGTGCTTCGCCAATATTAACAACCAATCCTTGGGAAACCGGTTTAACATCGATCCATTGGTTATTGTGCAGGACTTGAAGGCCACCAATTTGATCTTGAAGAAGAACAGTAAGGAAAGCAGGATCTGTATGGTTCGCAGCGCCAAGAGTTAGCTCTGGCTGTGGGCATGCTGGATAGTAATGGCATACTACTGATTTTCCTTTAGTACATTCCATATCTTTCAAGTGATCTGGTTTTAGCCCGAGCGCTTCTGATAGTATGCTGAATATAGTTTCTCCTAGCTTAGTGACATCATTTATATACTCAACGATTACGCTCCTGGATATTAGGAAAAAGATTTAAGATGTAATGTAGCCTAACATGTCAAAAAATTGTACTACCATTTGAAGATATAATTCAGTGAATGAAACACTACCCTTTCTAACAACTTAAGCTTTTTAGATGAGATGTTCACAAAATTCAATATGGTATAGAGTAGGTAGAGGCCCTGAGTTCAAATCTCTCTGACACCTATTAGACAAGAAAAATTCAGTACACTTGAGGGGACGTATTGAAGATATAATTAAGTGGATTAAGGTATACCCTCTCTAACAACTTAAGTTTTTAGATACGTAATCACACAATTATCACACAATTATCGAAAAGTCTATCCAAGCAACTGATCAAACTACTCCATGAAAAATCAAACCCATGAAATTCAAAAACAGAAGATCAATATAAACTTACCTGCAAACTGCTGGTATTTCTTCCGGTTCAATATGACTTGAATGCAGCAAAGCAATGTTCAATGTATCTCTCCAGTTTGCAGTTTTTGATTGATAAAGATCAAAGTTGCTCTCATATCTTACTCTTCTCGATTGGAAGTCACGCGAATAGTACTCTTTCTTTACCTCAGCATCTTGTTCGTGAAATTTACGAATCCCATCAATCATTCCTTCCAATACTCTTGAAGGAATCCCATGATTTATCAGTTGAAAAAATCCCCACTTCTCCGATGCTTCCCTTATTTCATCGACAACCTTCTTACGATGATCTTGAACTTCTATGCCACTGAGATCTATCACAGGACAATGTAGAGTTGGGTTACCCTGAGTCAACTCTTCAACAAGTTCATCAGATGGCCTAATGAATATTCTCGGAATTTCCACAACTCCGGAATCAACTAATCCTTTAACACCAGATTTTGTATCATCGAAAGCCTTTAACTCCTTCAATCGATCATAATCCATTGTTAATTCAGCTTGAACCTCTGCAATTCTGGACATATTTGTTCTTAATTTCAACAAGGGAAAGCTAGTTAAAGTCAACTAGTGCTCATAAATAATGTGGTCCAATGTGAATCAATATTCAAAAGAGACTTTTTTTTACTAGGCATAATACATAAACATGACCCTTAACTTGGCGCTAGCTGGCAACTATGACCTTTAACTTTGGGTGTGCACAAATAGACACTTAAACTTGTATAAAATTGAACAAATAGACACATTTATCCTACATGGCACCCTACATGGCAATTTTGTGTCCTACATGGCGTCCTACGTGTATTATGCCACGTAGGACGCGTGTGCCTACTTGTTCAATTTTTACAAGTTTAAGTGTCTACTTGTGCACACTCAAAGTTGGAGGGCATAGTTGTCCACTGAAGCCAAGTTAAGGGTCATATTTATGTATTATGCCTTTTTACTATTAGTCTCAACTAGGTGTATCAAATATGACCCAAAAATTGATGGCTCCACCATTCATCCAAAATTTCATGAGTACAAGATAATTTTGTATTCGTAAATCATAATATAACCATTTTTGTCTAATACTAGATCTTAATTCTAGTACTCTCTCCGTTTCTATTTATATGTCATCCTTACTAAAAATAGATGGTTTTTAATATTTGTCATTTCACACAATCAACGCATAAATGATACTATACTTCTTATTTTACCCTTGAGAGTTATTCATTAGTCAATTTAATTAATCAAAATAAATTAATTTATGTTTATTTATTGAAAATTTGACTTCCAAAAAATACTAAATAAAGGTACAATGGTACATTTACATAATTTCTTAGGAGACGTAAAATCTAAAATAATGATATATATATAGGATCGGAGGGAGTATAATGGATGTATCTTGATGGTAGAAGAATTCTTTTAGGCCGTAGATTAGGAAAGAGAACGGTTGTTAATTAATTAATGATCTTTATTAGGGAAGGCTAATGGAAGCAAACCGTTAATTATAAATGACTTTTATGAGAGGAAAGCAAGCGGGCAGGGCTGTACTTTCATTAACTTCCGTATGCTCACTTTTATTTGTTTATTATTTCAAAAATAATTTTTTATCTTTACTTGTCTTTTTTAATCTATCAAGAAAAAGACGATTTATTTTTTTCATATTTTATTCTTAGCATTAATTAGTGAGCTACTTTCAAATATATACAATAAAGTCATTAGTTTACAACAAACATAGTCATGTTTTATTTACATAAAAAAAAAAATAGTCAAAAATTATACTCTCGTCCAACAATAGTTGTCCATTATATTAAAAATAGTTGTCCAATTTAGAAAATCGAGAGATAATTTACTTTTCGTGTCTATTTTATCCCTGCTATTAAATACTATTTATCATCTAATACATTCTCAAAGCATTAAAGTTAATAAAGTCAAAGGATAATATAGTAATACTACCCCTATTATTTATTATTAAAAATTTTTAAGGCTGTGCCAAGTCAATGTGTACAACTATTGTTGGAAAAAGAGAGTAGTAAATATACACAATTATACAATATAGTTTGCCAAAAGTCACAGAAAAGTAGCACCAGGAACCATTAATGGCAAAAATTGAAAGAAAGAAGGAAGAAAAGCAGTCATTAATGGCTGAATTGAAAGGAAGAAGAACATATATCGCCAATTTTAATAATTTTGCAAGTTGGGGCTAATTTTGGAGGTAAAGCAAAGTGCCGAGTGGCCACTTTGCATACTTTTTCCTTAATTATTTATTCCTAATTCATTTTCTAAGACCTAATACTAACATTCATTAATAGAGATAGTGTGATAATTAGTAGAAGTATTATGCAAAGTATAAAATGAAATTCACAAGCTTTATTTCAACAGTAAAAAAATCATTAGATTAGGATATTTTACGAATAATCAAGTTAGAAATACTTACAGCTGCATATCGCCAATTCGCCGGAGAAATTAAATCCCAGAGTTCTAATGAGTGGAATATCCAGCTGCTCAAATGAAATGGAGAAGAATATTGTTGAGTCACTCAAACAGAACAGCTGGAAGGAAAAAGGATAGACACATGGAGTTGAGACCACAGCCAAATACTTCCTCCGTTCAGTTTTACTTGTCACCGTTTAACTTGACACACTCATTAAGAAAATAATTACTGATATATGTATTTTACTAAACTATCCCTATAAAATAATGTATTTTAGTATTAGATTTTGAAAAATAAGTATTTAATATTGAGGATAAAATATGGAAAATAGTAAAGAAATACTCCCTCTGTCCAACAATACTTATCCACTATTAACTTTGCATACTTCTTAAAAAACTATAAATAGAAGAGTAATTTTATTATATCACTCTTTGAATATAATAAATATAATGTCTTAAAAAATGTAATAGGGAAATGACTATAATTAATAATAAGGGTAAATTAGGAACGAAGTGTAAAATTATCCATTGATTTCATAAAGTGGACAAGTATTGTTGGACATCCCAAAATAGTATAATTGACAACTATTGTTAGACAGATGGAATAGTAATTATCTTTTCTTGATATGTAAAAAAATGACAAGTAAAATGAAAATTTATTTTAAAATTAATTGACAAGTAAAAATGAACGGAGAGAGTATAAGATATTTCTAGAAAGGGCATTTTAGTAAAATGAGTTGTAAATAAATTTCTTTTGTATTTATTTTTATAGTTTGTTATAGAGTTTTTTTTTTTTTGGCAAATTTACCGCTAGACAGAGTGTCTAGAGGACTTTTATTAGAAATAAAAAATATCAATAGGGATAAGTACAAGTAAGGATGGCTAGGAAAAAAATAATATGAATTTTTAGCTAAAAGAAAGATGTCACATCACTTACTCTGTGTCAAAATGGAATTATCTAACATGATTATGAACATAAAACGAAAATGTTTGTGATTGAGAAAATTTGGAGCAAAAGTGTTTATTTCAATGTGATTTACTATAATTTTAGAAGTATTTTCAATAAGCATTATTATTTTGTAATACTAACAAGTTTTACATCAAAGGAGATTTCATTAGTTTAGCATTTAGTCATGATTTTCCTCGATGGAAACTTAATGAGTCATATTGACTAATTTATAAAATAATCAATTTAATAAACTCATGGATATATTTTTATAAGCGTTTCGTGTGGACAAGTTAACTTAACAAAATCAAACTTCATTAGTCTTCAACTATAATTATAGAAAGCTAGAAATGGCCGGCATATTTGATTATAATATCCAAAAAAGGACCCACAATAAATTTTTTTATATGGAACTTGAACTGACTTTACATGTTGATTTGACCAATCAATTAATAATTATGAGGAATTGGTTTATTGATTGTTATTATAAATATCTAGAACGAGCTTGTTTGCTGACCACTATCGTCCCATTCAGGAACGCAACCATCTTGTTCATTGAACTAGCTAGAAGCTATCAATTCAGATCGAAATGAATTATGATCCATCGAATGAGAGAAAGGCTATTGATGATACAAAGGCTGGTGTTAAGGGACTTGTTGATTCTGGAATAGTCGAGATTCCAAGAATTTTCATTAGGCCACCTCATGAACTTGCTGAGGAGCTGAATATGTGCAAGTCGATTCTACAGGTTCCAGTGGTGGATCTCAGTGGCATACAAGTTGAAGATAGGCGTAAGAAGATTGTTGATGAAATAAGGGAAGCATCTGAGAAATGGGGATTTTTCCAACTGATAAATCATGGGGTTCCTTCAAGTGTGTTGGAAGGAATGATCGATGGGACTCGTAAATTTCATGAACAAGATGTTGAAGTGAAGAAAGAGTACTATTCGTCTGATCCAACCAGAGTAGTTAGATATGAGAGCAATCTTCAACTGTTGACAACAAAAGGAAGGACTGCAACCTGGAAGGATACATTATATATCTCTAAGCGAGTTTCTGAACCTGAAGAAATACCAGAAGTTTGCAGGTAACTATGTATTTTCTGCACTTGAGTATCAATTCTATATCTGTCCTGTTTGATGCGTGTACGGTGTTGAAGTTTTTGCATTAAATCTTGATATGTTTGATCTTTATGGATTTTTTGTAACTCAGTAATCTCTGATCTTTTCCTAATGTCCAGGAAAATATTGGTTGAGTACAAAAATCATGTCATAAAACTAGGGGACATTCTTCTTGGCTTACTATCAGAAGCTCTTGGGCTAAAACCTGACCACTTGAAAGCCGCGGAATGTAACAAAGGACTAATGTTGGCATGCCATTACTACCCGGCATGCCCACAGCCAGAGCTAACTCTTGGTACTGGTAAGCATACAGATCCTGTTTTCCTTACCATTCTGCTTCAAGATCAGAGTGGTGGGCTCCAAGTCATGCGTGATAACAAATGGGCTGATATTGAACCGATTGAACATGGTTTGGTTATTAATATTGGTGACCTTCTTCAGGTTGGCAACAAAACACAACTTTTTGTTCTCATTTGCCTACAAATTGTTACTCATCTCAAACTGATTTTGTAACAGATCATATCAAACGACAAGTTTGTAAGTGCAATTCATAGAGTTGTAGCAAATAAGGTAGGACCAAGGATTTCAGCAGCAAGCTTCTTCACTGGAGGTTCTACACCTCCGAAGATGTGTGGTCCAATCAAAGAGCTCATATCTGAAGAAAACCCCCCACTATATAAGGATTTTCTAGCAGCTGATTATACTGCTAAGTATTTCTCGAAGCCTCTTAATACTCTTGATCTTTTCAGACTGTGAAGGGAGACCAAGCACCACATCGCCAAGAAGCAGCAAAAACATCAGAAAGGATTATCATCATTCAGATAGAACAATGTCAGAGTTTGTGATTCGCTGTACAACAAATGTCGTCTTTCGTATTCAGCTGTTTATTTTCAAATAAAAAGGGATGAATCTCATAAACATACGCCCTTATGTATCCTTCATTTTGTTCCTCTAATAATGTATGCACTATCATCATTCATCCTCTTTTAGAAAAATCGGATCAGTTTCGTATGAGATCCATTGGATATTTCAAGTGATCACTATTCAATGCTGTCTTAATTAGCCAAACAATCTATATTCAGGGTACAATTGAAAGTGATTTTATAGGTGATATAGTAATATAGTTGAGTGACCTTGTAGTTGAAATGGCAATAGTTGAGTGAGTTTTATCTTACAAAACAAAATTGAGTGACTTTCTGAGATACAAACAGTTAGTTGAATGACGATCTGAGAAGTTAACTCAAAGAAAATGGACCTTAGAAACTAACTCATGAGGTGATGATTGAGTAGGACCTTATAAGGAGATAAAAAGCTGATCGATCATCCCTCAACGGCTCAACCAACACGAGACACTTGACAATAAGGTAAAGCGTGAAGAAGAATTCCGAGAGAAATGGAACACATACCTGTTGAAGATCTCCAATTATTGGGTGGGGGTTGGGTGCTTACAATTGTATACCTCACATTTTTTACCATATAAACTAGCAATATAATGAACCAAGATTATAACGAAATGCCTTTTCGCAATATTCCAGCACATTCATTCATTATAAGGAATCAGAGTCTGTTAAGTGCTGAGAAGATGTTGAAACATATTTGTAAATCCTTTTGGACTATTTCTGCAATTTGAAAGGTGACAATAACGAAGTTCCATCGAGCCCTTTGTTGTATAGACGCGTGACATACTCTTTTCTGCTTGTTTCCCGGTAGATTGGAGGGTTTTCGTCGGATAACAACTCCTTGATCGGACCATATAATCTCGATTCACTGCCTTCTTGAAAATGCATTCTGAAAAAACTTGCCACTGAAATTCTTGGTCCAACATTTTTCGCCAAAACTCTGTGAAGAACACTTTTGAACTTGTCATTTGTGATGAGCTGCAAAACAAAAAAAATGGAAATTAGTGAATTCATTAATCAAGTTCTTGACGTTTATATAAAGAGTTTAAGATATGTGCAACGATAACGCATACATTTCATACACCTACAATAATAGGTAACTTTTCATAACAAGCCTGAGAAGGTTATAAAAGCCTGAAAATCAGAGTAATAACCAGCTATAACTGTGCACTGCTAGTGTCAAATTTGTTTTCGATGTCAATAAATATAACTTAAGTCCGTGTATTTATACATCAAGCTCATTTTGGAAAATTTTACTTGCCTGCATAAGATCTCCAATGTTCACAATTAGAGCTCCAGGCAAAAAAGGAACATCAACCCATTGATTTTTATGGAAGACTTGGAGGCCACCAATTTGATCCTGTAACACAATAGTCAAGAAGCCACTATCCGCGTGACCGCTAAGGCCTAAAGTGAGATCTGGTTCAGGGCATGCCGGATAATAATGCCCGGTGATGAACAGCCCCTCGGCGCATTCCATGTCTTTCAAGTGATCTGATTTGAGTTGTAGAGCCTCAGAGAGTAACTCAAAGAGACTAAGTCCCAGTTTCATGATGTACTTCGTGTATTCGATCAAAACTTCTCTATAAAGTCAAAAAATGCATCCAATAAAGCAGAGATGACATTGGAAAAATCCAAGCACATTTGAACATTAGCATGACGATAAGGAAACATATAACTAGTTTATAATTTGTTCTGAGTGAAATAAGCCTAATTTATACTACCTCCGGTCCATATTACCTATCTTTTTAAGGTTTTTGCACACCCCTTAAGAAAGAAATTTAATAGTTTCTTCTTTTTTTCTTTCTAACGTGTCAAGTATCTTGAAACAAATTTATTCGTCCAAAACGACTAATACTTGAGACCAGAGGGATTAACATTTTGTACCTGCAAACCTCGGGAATTTCTTCTGGCTCAGGAGGAGTAGGAGCCATTACACAGTAAAGTGTGTCCCTCCAATTAGCTGTTGATGATTTGAGTAGATCAAAATTGCTGTTGTAGGTGACCTTCCTCGTAATATCACGTGAATAGAACTCTTTCTTCACCTCAGAATCCTGCTCATGAAAATGGTGAACGCCTTCTAGTACTTTCTCCTTAACACTTGATGGGATTTCATGATGGACAATCTGGAAAAATCCCCAGTTTTCACAAGCATCCTTTATTTATCGAACAATATCAGCTCGTTGAGCTACACTATTGCCCAAGCCTTCAAAATCTACTACAGGAATGCTAAACTTCCTAGTAACACCAGGGTCCGATTTCTTTTCACTCACATACTGGTTGTGTAAGAATATACGTGGTAACTTTGTGACACCGGCATCTAGTAGTCCTTTTACCCCGGTCTTTGAATCATCAAAGGCATGCACTTCACTTTTTCTATCATATTCCGAACTGTCATCTTCCTCGATATTTTCATTTCTTGAGACAACCATTTTTCTCCTTCTAGAGGAAAACTCTGTTGTTGAGTATGAAATCAAGATTCTTTACAGACATAATAATAAAATGGGAATATAATAGGGGTACTTACACAATTGATATTATTATATAGTTTTTATGGAATCAGATTCCATCACAATGCAAGGCCAAGTAGCTCCAGGACAAAGGTATATTACAGACACCTTTGGAACTATAAGGCTATAATAAGTTATGTCATATTCAAATAAAAAAATGGATTTTGAAATATTTTGCTACATTTTTTTCTCTTTTACAAGTCTCCCAAACAAAAAGACAGAAATATGAAGAGCACATGTTCGGTTGGTCAAAATTCTTCAGAAAATACTTTCTCAAGGAAAACAACAAGTTTTTTTAACATGAGGAAAATGGCTTCCCTAGAAAATAGGAAAAACAAGTTTCAGAAGTGGCATTTCACATTTGGAATATAAGGGGACATCATCAAAGCTGGAGACACCTCAAACAAGCTAAAATGAAGATCGTATCATTCGACCTAGAGACAACTCAGAAAGCTAAAAATATTGACAATGTATAACTCAAACATAAATTTCGACATTTATTTCGTGTTCAAGAATCCACTGTTCTAAATTTCATGAGATGAACAACACTTGAGGTATTTATTTAATTTCCAAAAGACGCATGTATACACAACAGGTACAAGAATTTTTATTGAACTCACAAGCAGAAGAACACAGCAAAGGAGTAAATATTTCTGCAGAGCCTGTCACTATTTCTGTAATTTGAAATATTGTGACAATAAAGACCTTCCATCGAGCCCTTTGTTGTATAGATAAGCAACATACTCATTTCTGCTTGGTTCCCGGTACACTGGAGGGTTTTCCTCTGATAACAACTCCTTGATTGGCCCATGTAGTCTGGATTCACTGCCTTCTTGAAATTGCATTCTGAATAGACTTGCTACTGAAATTCTTGGTCCAACATTTTTAGCCAGCACTCGGTGAAGAACACTGTTGAACTTACCGTTTGTGATTAACTATAAAACAGAATGCAAACTAATGAATTAATCAATCAAGTTTGTGACATTTACATAAATACATAAAAGAATTTACAATTATGAACTTGCCTGCATTAAGTCTCCAATGTTCACTATTAGAGCTCCTGGCAAGAAAGGTACATCAACCCACCGATTTTAATGAAAGACTTGAAGGCCACCAATTTGATCTTGTAATACAAAAGTCAAGAATCCGCTATCTCTGTGACCGCTAAGGCCTAAAGTGAATTCTGGTTCAGGACATGCCGGATAATAATGGCCAGCTAAGAAAAGCCCCTCCGCGCATTCTATGTCTTTCAAGTGATTTGGGTTGAGTCCTAAAGCTTCAGAGAGTAGCTCATATAGAGTAAGCCCCAGTTTCATCATGTACTCCGTATATTTGATAAAAACATCTCTGTAAAGTCAAAATATTGTGTTCAAAAAATATATATGCAACTTCTTTTTACGATACACATTAAAGGAAAGACTATATTATATCAATTTAGAACTAGTGCAGCGTATACGTACTAAGCTAAGAGAGGTATTATAGTAAAAATCGTGATATGTACCTGCAAACCTCTGGAATTTCTTCAGGATCAGGAGGATTAGGAGCCATGACACAGTAAAGAGTGTCCCTCCAGTTAGCTATTGATGATTTGTGTAGATCATAATTGGTATTGTAGGTGAACTTCCTCGTAACATCACGGGAGTAGAATTGTTTCTTCACCTCAGGATCTTGCTCATGAAAATGGCGAACGCCTTCTAGTACTTTCTCCATAACACTTGATGGGATTTCATGATGGACAATCTGGAAAAATCCCCATTTTTCACTAGCATCCTTTATTTCTCGAACGATATCAGCTCGTTGAGCTGCACTTTTGCCCAAACCTTCAAAATCTATGACTGGAATGCTCAGCTTAGTAACTGCGTCGGAGTCTGATTTCTTTTCAATCACAGGCTGGTTGTGCAAGAATATACGCGGTAACTTGGTGATACCAGCATCCAGAAGTCCCTTTACACCAACCTTCGAATCATCAAAGGCTTGGACTTCACTTTTCCTATCATATTCAGAACTGTCATCTAGCTGAGTTCTGCCATTATTTGAGCCAGCCATTTTACTCGTTTGAATGGAAACCACAACATTTGACTATGGAAGCAAGATTGCTTATGAAACATTGTGGATATAATAGGGGTGCTTATGAGACAATTATCCATCAGAAGTCAAAGCCAAGAAGTTCCAGGACAAAATTAGGTATACTTACACATCATATACCTAACACTTACATGTCCAAACTTGTTCTCCTTAAACTTAATGAAATGGTTTTGGATCTATCTGAGATAACGATGCTACGTCGTGTATTGAAAAGGAACTAATACATATCCTCAACTTGCAGAGGACAAGGAAGAAATATAAGAAAATGAGATTAAAATAGTTTGGTTGTAGACTTCACTTTCAATTGCTCTCACATCTGCTACTTTTGATGGTCATTTGTTTATTTCAGATGGCAAGTGGAGCAGTTTTATGTCACTCTTGTTTAAAACTAGATGAGTTCAATCTTTAAAATTATCGATTTGAAAGGTTATAACCTCCAAATGAACACATCAAAAAATTGAATCATTTCTTAAAATTAAAGAAATCATTGCTTCATATTTATGACTTTAGGAAATGATGAATAAACTGCTATTTTAACTTTTCTAGTGCAAATGATATTTGTTTGATAGCCATCGCATTGCTAACGTATAAAGGATCAAATTATTCTGAGAAAACTCTAAACGTGTAGTACGAACAGGGAAAACAACATTTCTGATGACCTTTAATTAACAAGTATGCATTAACAGGAGGACCAAAAAAGGCTACTTTAAATCTCATTGGATGAAATGGCAGCACTTAGGTGTGTGTACAAACAGGTACAAGAGTACTTAATCGAACTCACGAGCAGAAAACCAAAACCAAGGGGCAAGGAGTAAAGCACTGGAAGATGATGAAACATTTCTGCAGATCCTACCACTATTTCTGTAATTTGAAATGTGATGATAAGGAAGTTCCATCGAGCCCTTTGCTGTATAGATATGTGACATACTCTTTTCTGCTTGTTTCCTGGTACATTGGAGGGCTTTCATCTGATAACAACTCCTTGATTGGACCATGTAGTCCTGATCCACTACCTTCTTGAAAATGCATTATGAAAAGACTAGCTACTGAAATTCTTGGTCCTGCATTTGTTGCCAGCACTCTGTGATGAACGCTGATCTGAGGCCAAAAATATATTTTATTATCATTAATTGCCTCATATTTATTATTTATATTTGTCTTTTTTGAGCAGAAATTTTATGGATTGTGCTAAATAGTGTATTTTATTTGTAGGATTAAATTGGTACAAAGTTGAAGAAGTTTGGAGCTAAAATGAATTAATTATGAAAGATTGAAGAAGGAAAATCGAGCAGGCAGCTTAATGGATTAAATTGAATATTATATTAATATTTATATATATGGAAAAGTTGGGCGAGGAAAGCAAATTGAGGCGGTTGGGCAGTGTTCACGCGGACGTAGGAATCCAATTCCGTTTTGGTTTTGGGTTCCTAATTTGTTTTGGACTCAGTTATTTTATTTAGGGTTTTCTACATCTATAAATAGTCCATAGAAATAATTATTGAAAAAAAAAAAGAAGAGACTTTTGAAGGAAGACACTTTGTAAGGAAAAATTGCCAATACTTTTTAGGGTTCTTTTCTTTCTTTTTTTTTATAGGTATTAGTAGCTAAAGATCCTTGTTCTGGGGCTGCGGCCATGGGTAATTGTTGAACATCGATTGTTTTGAATTAATGTTGGTTATCGTTTAAATTACTTTTGTATTCTTGTTTTAGTATTTCATGCTTGATCACCATAGAAATAAATCTATTGTCTATTCTTGGACTCGAGAGATAAAGAGGTAGATAGACCAAAGAATGCAAAGAGCTTGTTCTAACTTTGTTTAGATTCGTGTTCAGGAGTGACGCCCGGACGAACACCTCGCTTGGTTACAAAACAGGATGAAATATAAATGCTCGCCAATTAGGACTGCCTATCCCCGCTCAACGATGTAGTTAGACAGCTAGTTGGAGTAGGCGATTAGAGGTCGAAAGATCATGATCATAAAATCAACCTTGTAAATCAGTAATTTGATAACCTTAGTTAATTCATTACATGAGATGCGATACATGAAACCCTATGCATGCTGCAGCCCTGGAATTGTCGCAATCACTGTAAGTTAATCTTAATATTTAACTCTTGCATTCTTTTATTTCTTTTGACACTCTTAAATAAATAATTAGACTAGTATAATTTAGTAAATAGTTAATTGACAAGTCTCTGTGGGTTCGATATTCCGGTTCTTAAAGAGCCACTTATTACTTCTGCGACCACGTACACTTGCGTGTGCAATTGGAAGCAACAAGTTTTTGGCGCCGCTGCCGGGGACTTAGAAATTAACTATTCTTCTAGGTTATACTTCTTATTTTTATTTATTTAAAATTTTCTTTTTTTTGTTTTATTAATTAGTTTTTTTTTCCGAACAATAATTTTTTTCCCTTTGAATAATTTGGTACTCTTATTGATATGACTGATTGGGATAAATCGTGGTTGGGTGAGAAGTATCCTTGTAATTATTGTAATGGACCCCATTTGGATATCGAATGTCCTATTTGTCATATATGTGGTGGTCAATTTGGTCATTGGAATGGTTGTCCTAACTCTTATCCCCCTCCCCCCTATTATGATTCTTCTGTTATCTGTAATGTTGACAGGGGTGATGAAGTGGGGAATGCCCAAAGAGGTGGAGGTACGCAGAATTATGGGAACACGCATAACTCAAGTTGGAGGAACCACCCCAACTTCTCATGGGGTGGAAATCAGAATCAACACCAAAATCAGGCTCAAGGGCAGAACCAATACAGACCACAAGGTAATGGACAACAATTTCAACAGCCAAATAATCAAGGTGCGAAGCAAGGGGGCATGACTAAGGAGGAGTTGTTCCAAAAGCTAAGTACAGAAATCAACAACAAGTTAGGAGAAGAGTTGAGAAACACCCAATTAGCGCTGAAAAATCTGGAAAGGCAGTTCGCACAATTGGCTAATGCAGTCAATGCGCGTCCTCCTGGAGATCTTCCGGGTGACACGGATCCTAACCCAAGGAAATCGAATGCGGTGAGCACAAGGAGTGGATTACAACTGGAAGAATTAGCTCCAAAGAAGAGAAGTTATGAGGCGATGAGAGAAGAAAAGAAACCCGAAGAAGTGGTTCAAGATGCGAATGTTGAGAGGATTGTTCCTCAATTAAAACCACCCCCTTCGTTTCCTCAAAAGTCCAAAAAGCAGAACGAGGACACATGCTTCGGTAAGTTTTTGTCTCTCCTTAAACAAGTTCACATTAATCTCTCTTTGGTTGATATTTTTCAGGGAATTCCCAAGTACGCCAAGTATGTGAAGGAGATAGTGGAGCAAAATGAGGAATTCCAACCATTCAACTATACCTTATTCCTTAATGTCAACGTTGAGAAAGAGTACAAAAGTGAGAATGTTGTAAATAATGTTGCTTTGGAGTTGAGGCACCTTGGATCTCATTCAAAACACTTGACTATAGATGAGGAACAAGGCCCCGACATCCTAAAGTTTTTTAATCCACATAGACAAAATGACATTCCTCACATAAGGGCCAAGAAGTGCAAGATGCGACATTTATTACTTGGTTCTGTTATCTTTATACCACCGCCCTTAGAGAGGAGCAGAAAAATTGATGCGAAGTTAGGGATACAATTCATAAGTTCAAAGTGGAAAGAAAAGTAGTGAATTTACTTGTGTCGTGCCGCGACATTAAATTAGGCGCTTATTGGGAGGCAACCCAATTGGTAGTGTAGCTTCTTATTTTATTTTTTTATAGTGTCATTTTCTTCTTCTTTTCTTTTGGTCTTGTTCTTGCAGATTAGGGGAAGTCTGAGTACCCAAGAATATGGAGCTAAGGAGCACGTGTGAGCTTAAGGGTGGGGTGACGACCCTTGATGAAAATTAAGAGAACATGCTACTAGCTAGGCCTAGAGGCCTCAGGGAGTTTTCCTAACCCTTGTTTTAAATTTTATTTGATGCTTTGGGGACATAGCATCTTTTTAAGTGTGGGGTAAAGGAATGAATTCCTAGTTTTTACTGCTTTATCGAGTCTTTTTGTATTTTTAGGTGGGTTCCTCGGCTTTTGTTTTTGGTACTTTTCCTGAGGATAGTCCCTTTGAACCGATAGGGAGTAAATTTTTATTTATTTTTTTTATTTTTTAGAGAAAAGAAAAGACCCTTTTGAGTTGTGTGATACTTGCTATTTAGGCCTAATTTTAAGTAGTACGTTCTTGTGAATGCTTGATTGCTAATGAAATTGCAGACTCTTTGACACTTAGGTTCATGGTTGTGACTTTGTTTATAACTTATTTTATTTTGTAGTTTGTTATGATCCTGTCTCTCTTAGAAGTGGAATTGATCCATCTTGATTGATACTTGTGCCATGTGTGGTGAGAATTTGCTTATTCCATGTTTTGCATCTTAGTCTAGAACTTGCCCTGCATGTTATTGAAGCGAAATAAAAAGTGTTGCTCAGTTTAGGAGATGATAATAGGCTTTCTTTGATTTGTCTTGTAAATTTTAGCCTTTTCAGATATTATATCACTAGTTCGCCCTTTTGAGCCTGTAGCCTTTTGTTGGTAGCCATATTTTGCCCTTAACTATTTTGTTGAATCCCTAGTTTTTGCACCTTGCTTCCTTGAGCACTGTAGCATAGACTGATTATAATTGTTATATCTGGAAAAAGAAAAGGGGTGGTTGAATGAAAAAGAAATCAATGATGGCTACAAAGTGGTGAAAAAAGCCCTCTTCGAAAGAATGTGACATGAAAAAAAAAAAAAATTCTTTGAGAAAAAAATAAATTATTATTGTGAAAGAAAAAAAAATTGAAGCATTCTTGAGATGATGAGAATTACTTGTGAAATAATTGTTGAAGAGAGGGCTGAAAATAAAGAGAAGAAAATAATGGGTGATGAAGTCTAAAAATACAAAGTGCTTAGAGAAGTGTGAGTCACTATTATATAATTTTCCTACCTGTCCCTTAGCCTACACTACAACCCGTTAAAGTCCTATTTGATTCTATTCAAGCATGCTTAATTAGTGGAGATGTACATAATGGGCAAGCCTATGGTTCTTTGTGCATACATGTGAATTTTATTTGTGAGTGTGAGAGTTGTTCTTTGACGCTAAGTTCTTAATTTATATTCAATCTTTTGAATTGAGTATGTGGACTATTTCTTCTTGTGAGGGCACTTGTTTCATGATAGATAGGTGATGTTATTAACTTTCTTTGATGAGAGTAGGTGAGCAAGCTTAAATTTGATGAGTTCAGAGTCTTTCCTTGAGGTTAGGAGGTTAGAGGTTTGTTGTTTATTTGGATGTCTTGCATAATGAGCGGGAATTGTACTTGATGTTTTCAAATTTCAATATGGCCTAATTGTTTGTATCAACCAAAGTGATGGCTTCCTAGTATGATTTTTGAGATGAGCTTTAATGTTTGCTTGAGGACGAGCAAAAGTTTAAGTGTGGGGTGTTGATCTGAGGCCAAAAATATATTTTATTATCATTAATTGCCTCATATTTATTATTTATATTTGTCTTTTTTGAGCAGAAATTTTATGGATTGTGCTAAATAGTGTATTTTATTTGTAGGATTAAATTGGTACAAAGTTGAAGAAGTTTGGAGCTAAAATGAATTAATTATGAAAGATTGAAGAAGGAAAATCAAGCAGGCAGCTTAATGGATTAAATTGAATATTATATTAATATTTATATATATGGAAAAGTTGGGCGAGGAAAGCAAATTGAGGCGGTTGGGCAGTGTTCACGCGGACGTAGGAATCCAATTCCGTTTTGGTTTTGGGTTCCTAATTTGTTTTGGACTCAGTTATTTTATTTAGGGTTTTCTACATCTATAAATAGTCCATAGAAATAATTATTGAAAAAAAAAAGAAGAGACTTTTGAAGGAAGACACTTTGTAAGGAAAAATTGCCAATACTTTTTAGGGTTCTTTTCTTTCTTTTTTTTTATAGGTATTAGTAGCTAAAGATCCTTGTTCTGGGGCTGCGGCCATGGGTAATTGTTGAACATCGATTGTTTTGAATTAATGTTGGTTATCGTTTAAATTACTTTTGTATTCTTGTTTTAGTATTTCATGCTTGATCACCATAGAAATAAATCTATTGTCTATTCTTGGACTCGAGAGATAAAGAGGTAGATAGACCAGAGAATGCAAAGAGCTTGTTCTAACTTTGTTTAGATTCGTGTTCAGGAGTGACGCCCGGACGAACACCTCGCTTGGTTACAAAACAGGATGAAATATAAATGCTCGCCAATTAGGACTGCCTATCCCCGCTCAACGATGTAGTTAGACAGCTAGTTGGAGTAGGCGATTAGAGGTCGAAAGATCATGATCATAAAATCAACCTTGTAAATCAGTAATTTGATAACCTTAGTTAATTCATTACATGAGATGCGATACATGAAACCCTATGCATGCTGCAGCCCTGGAATTGTCGCAATCACTGTAAGTTAATCTTAATATTTAACTCTTGCATTCTTTTATTTCTTTTGACACTCTTAAATAAATAATTAGACTAGTATAATTTAGTAAATAGTTAATTGACAAGTCTCTGTGGGTTCGATATTCCGGTTCTTAAAGAGCCACTTATTACTTCTGCGACCACGTACACTTGCGTGTGCAATTGGAAGCAACAAACGCATTTGAACTTATCGTTCGTGATTAGCTACAAAACAAAGTGGAAGCGAATGAATTAATTGATCAAGTTTTTGACATTCATATAAATGCATCAAAGCTCATTTTACAATATGAACTTGCCTGCATAAGGTCTCCAATGTTTACAATTAGAGCTCCACTCAAGAAAAGAACGTCAAACCACCGATTTTCATGAAAGACTTGGAGGCCACCAACTTGATCCTGTAATAACATAGTCAAGAAGCCACCAACTTGATCCTGTAATAACAAAGTCAAGAAGCCACCATCTGTGTGACTGCTAAGGCCTAAGGTGAGATCTGGTTCAGGGCATCTCGGATAATAATGGCCAGCGAGGACAAGCCCCTTGGCGCATTCCATGTCTTTCAAGTTATTTTGATTGAGTCCTAGGGCCTCAGAGAGTAATTCGAATAGAGTAATGCCTAGTTTTATCACATACTCCGCGTATTTGATCAAAACATCTCCGTAAATTCAAAATATTTGTTCGTATAAACTGGCTGCAACTTATATTGATGATGCATATTAGTAGAAAAACTACCATATCAAATTAGGGCTAGGATAATAAATTGAGATCACAGCATGAATTACCTAAGCTAATTCAACACAATCACAAAGCATATCATTATGTTTATGAGCTATAGCTGCCTAAGGAAAGACTGACATTAATATCATGTTTTATACCTGCAAACCTCAGCCATTTCTTTGGGATCAGGAGGATTAGGAGCAACGACATAGGAAAGGGTGTCCCTCCAATTAGCTGCTCGTGCTTTGTGTAGATCGAAATTGCTATTATAGCTGAACTTCCTCATAACATCACGGGAGTAGAACTCTTTCTTCACCTCTGTATCCTGCTCATGAAAAATGGTGAACACCTTCTATTACTTGTTCCATGACAATTGATGGGATTTCATGGTGGAAAACCTGGAAAAATCCCCACTTTTCACAAGCATCCTTTATTCCTCATATGATATCAGCCCGTTGAGCTGCACTCTTGTCCAAGCCTTCTAAATCTATGACTGGAATGCTAAACTTTGTAACTATCTCGGAATCCGATAATTTCATTTCAGCCACATACTCGTTGTGCAAGAATATACGCGGTAACCTTGTGACACCAGCATCCACAAGTCCCTTTACACCAGCCTTTGAATCATCAAAGGCTTGAACCTCTCTCTCCTATGATATTCCAAACTATCATGTTGTTGAGTTCTTCCATTATTTAGGCCAATCATATCTTCCTTTTCTTTAGAGAAAAACACAACTCTTGACTAAGCAAAACAAGATTTCTTGTGAAACATCAGGATATAATAGGAGTGCTTACATATTATAAGAGAGTTGATTTTTTCCTATTAACATTTCTGCAACCAGATTCCATCACAATGCAAAGCCAAGAAATTACAGGACATAGGAAGATATAAAGTTGATAATTCAAGATTTTTTCTCTTTTGACTTAGTTCACATAATTGTTAGCACTAATTGGATTTTGTTATATTCTGTTCAACTTGTAGCAGAGAAACTAATAGCTACTCACCAATTGCAGAGGACAAGGAGGAAATATAAAAGAGAATTTTAAAAAAAACAGATTAAAAAGGAAAGTAGGACAAACAAATTGAAATGGAAGGAGTAATAAATAATTTAGTTTTTTCCGATGTACCAAAGAAAAAAAGAATCTCCTGCTAGAATATTACATGAAGAAGAATTGCTCTACTGATAACTTTTCCATATATGAAACTTAAGCATAAGAATTATCTTACTATATAACATCATAAGATAGATTCTCTCATCCTACCTTCCAATATATTATTACATAGCTATGGCTAGATCTTGTAATGCAACAATGCAGAAGTTCCATCTAGACCTTTATCGCGGAAGTAATCAGCGTAGTCTTTCACTGTGGTTGCGCGATATTTTGGAGGATTATCATCCGACAACAACTCCTTAATTGGTCCATAAAGCTTGGTAGTTGGCAATGAACCAGTGTAGAAGAAGCAAGCTACTGATATTCTTGGTCCAACTTTATTCGACAATACTCTGTGTTCAACACTTAGGTACTTGTCATTTGATATGAGCTGAAAAAACAAAAATCAGAATAAGAACAATTGGTTTTACTATCAAACAAAGTTTCATATTCACTTTTCGAAAAAGCTCCAAATATTCTCCCCCCTTTGTATGTAATATTTTAATTTCACCCTCAGTTTTACCTTTGGGCCATTCATATCATTGAAATTGGCAAATAGTAATCGCATTTGCCCTTGACTTTAACAAAGCTCCTGTGTGGATAGGTGATTCCATGTGTCAAAATACTTCGGGATTTAGGTCCAACTTTACCCCTCTTACTTTTGCTTATGGTTTAGAATTGCCCTCCGTTATACTTCAGGTTAGAGCTTCATCCCCAGGGTTAAGGGAAAACTTGAAACCATTTGCTAACGGCAAGGGTATGAATTAAGATATTATATAGTAAAGGTTATATTTGACTTGTGTTGCTCGTACTCTTAAAAAATGTCACCAAGTGTGTGTCAGATCCAATACGGATGCAGCACCAGAGAGACCGAGCAACATAGTTTGTGAACCTTTTGCCTTCATTTCTATTATGTAGATTTAAATTTAGAAAAAGAAAAAGAAGACTAACCTGCAGAAGATCTCCAATGTTCACCACAAGAGCACCAGGTGTAGGAGGAACATCAATCCACTGATTCTGATGAAGCACTTGGAGTCCTCCGATATGATCTTGTAGAAGCACTGTGATAAAATCATTGTCAGAATGTTTGTTGGTGCCTATGGTGAGTTCTGGTTGAGGGCATGCTGGATAATAATGTCCCAAAACGCGGAGCCCCTCAGCGCAATCAATATCATTGAGATGAGATGGATTGAGACCGAGACCCTCAGACAATAATTTAAACAATGATTTTCCCAATGTCATGACATGATTAGAGAATTCCATTAGTATTTCCCTGCAGAAATTTCAATAAAATTGATGAAAGAGGACATATCAAGAACTGAAAAAAAAACAAAAAAAACATAACATACCTGCATGCTGTTGGCAATTCCTCTGGACTAGGATGATTCGGAGCCATTAAACAGAAAATTGAGTCTCTCCAATTTGTAGCTGGAACAGAAGGGCTATACAAATCAAAATTACTAACATGAACCACTTTTTTGGTATTATCTCGAGTGTAATATAGTTTCTTAATATCAACATCTTGCTCAAAGAATCGCCTTGTTCCTAGCAACATTTCTTCCATGACAGATAATGGAATGCCATGATTAACCACTTGGAAGAAACCCCATGTCTCTGATGCATCTCGAACTTTGTCCACAATCTCTTTATGCTTGATTGGATCCTTATCAATGCCTTCAAGATCTATCACTGGACAAATGAACTTTGTTTCACAACTACTTACACATTCCTCTATTTTAGTTGGCTGAACGAATATCCGAGGCACTTTGGTGATTCCAGCATCAACAATTCCTTTGACACCAGCTTTAGTATCGTCGAAGGCTTTTAACTCACTGACTCTGTCATAAATTTCCGGAACTCTGGCCTCAAAATCATCTGAGCTAGAGACTGCCATCTTTTTTGCTCTGATATTTTAATAAACTAGAGTTCCTCCGGCTCGTAACTTTGATGAAAAATACTTCAATAGTTGAGAGGATATTTCAAATAGAGGAAATAAAAGAGGAAAGAACATTTAGATGTCTGCTCTTACCACCTAATAGTTAGATTTGATATTGTCATGGTTAAAAGAGCCATGTGAACAGTCAAGCATAGTTTATTGAAAAATAGAAACTAATCCATAGTTTTATAAAAACAAGGAGTCCTCATTTTTATAGTTTAAGATTTACATTGTACAATCACATGACATAGTCTTTTTTTAATAAAAATGAGTTGTCCTAATTATCATATTTGAAGACTTAGTCTGCATAATCACATGTACAGCTGAGTATTTTTTTTGTTAAAAGCTCAAAATTGTAAAGAGTTGAGCATATGCAACCTCGATAGAAGCGAAGGTAGGATTTTAACTTTACGAGTTCTGAATTTTACAATGACGACTTTAAGTGATAGTAACTAGGTTCTAAATTTAATATTTGTACATATATAATGAATTTATTAACACAAATACATTGTTTGAGCAAAATTGATATGCTGATCAATAAGATTAATGAAGTAGCAATTAATTCAAAAACAGTCAATTGGAAAGCAAGAGTCATGCTTCTCACAATTGTCAAGCCTGATCGACTAGACTATTTTTCCTTGCCCCCGGCCTCTCACTTCTGTTTGTTCTTCTTCTGTACAGTCGTTTGAATGAACTCGATTGACCCGACTTTCCCAAATGCTTCAATAGAGATAATTAGGCTTAAGCTCTTAGATGTGATGGTCATGTAGAGTTCAACAGAGATGATTTGATTGAAACCCAAATTAAACCTTTCGACACGAGTTGACTTCATCATAAGTGATGGTTGTTGAACAAGAGGAAAGGAGAAAATAAGAGATAAAATCTTAAGAAGAGAATCTTTTGTCTTTCCTTTTGTTAACACAAATTCACATGTAACGCACTTGTTTAGAGACTAGTTAAATAAGTAGCAAAGGTAAAATGAGAAGAAAAAAGAAGGTAACGGCTAACAACGCGATCACACCAAATAGTTTGTTACATAAAATGAGACATTTGTTTATTATATAACGATGGATTACACAATACGATACAACAAAACTTAAGTAACAATACAAATAAACATTGTATTTAAAGTAACAATACGATCCAATACAATAGGTAATAACCATCCAAACAACCATCGAAAGTAAAATTCTCAGTTCTCATCATAAATTCAATTGTTACATTAGGATTAGATCCTGTAATGCGACAATGTAGAAGTTCCATCTAGACCTTTTTTACGGAAGTACTCACGGTAGTCTTTCACTGTGGTTGCACGATATTTTGGAGGATTATCTTCCGATAACAATTCAGTAATCGGTCCATAAAGCTTGGAAGATGGCATTGAACCTGTGTAGAAGAAGGATGCAACAGATATTCTTGGTCCAACTTTATTTGCCAATACTCTGTGCTCAACACTTATGTACTTGTCATTTGATATAAGCTGAAAATCAACAAAAAAAATTAAGCATAAATGATATCAGTGCCTCTTATTGATCGTAGATGGTTTAGAAAAACAAAGAATACTAGCCTGCAGAAGATCTCCGATGTTCACAACAAGAGCGCCAGGTGTAGGAGGAACATTAACCCATTGATTCTGGTGAAGCACTTGAAGTCCTCCGATATGATCTTGTAGAAGCACTGTGATAAAATCATTGTCAGAATGTTTGTTGGTGCCTATCGCGAGTTCTGGCTGAGGGCATGCTGGATAGTAATGTCCCAAAATACCTAGCCCCTCCGCGCAATCCATATCTTTGAGATGGCAACGATCGAGACCAAGACCTTCTGACAATAATTCAAGTAAGAAGAAGCCTAATTTCATCACATCCTTAGAGTACTCCAGTAGTATTTCACTGCAGTAATTTCAAGTAAAATTGATGAAATGTCATGTGTCCAGATTTTTGAAAAAATAAAGTATACTCAATTGGCTCAAATAAGGAACCAGACTTCTAGCTGAATTACTTAGTTCTCCAACAAAATCCACCAGAACTCACATTAATCACAAATCAGTTGCAAGATAGCACGTAACCAAATAACAACATAAGTCATGGTTTATTGTTTGATTTTTGCCACAAATGAAGCTGGTTGTTTTTCTAATTCATGTTCAGAAACCCCGAAACATCTCGGTCCCATTCTTAAGACAAGTGAGGCTTTCTCAAGTGGTTGAGCACCTTCACCATTCGAGTCACACTGGAAGGTAAGTGGAAGCATGGCTGATCTTCCCAGGGTTAGGAAGGGGAAAAAGGAAAAAAAAAGTTCATGTTCAGAACATTTACGTACCCGCATGCTGTTGGCAATTCTTGTGGTCTGGGAGGATCAGGAGCCATTAAACAGAAAAGTGTGTCTCTCCAATTTGCAGCTGGAACAGAAGGGCTATACAAATCAAAATTGCTAGTATGAATCACTCTTTTCGTAGTATCTCGAGTGTAATACTGTTTCTTAACTTTGACATCTTGCTCAAAAAACTGTCGTGTTCCTTGCAGCATTTCTTCCAAGACGGATGTTGGAATCCCATGATTAACCACTTGGAAGAAACCCCATGTCTCCGATGCATCTCGAACTTTGTCCACAATTTCTTTATGCTTGATTGGGTCCTCGTCGATGCCTTCAAGGTCTATCACTGGGAAAATGAACTGTGTTTCATTTGTATCCGCTAACTCCGGCCTATTTTTTGGTGGTAGAATGAATATTTGTGGTATTTTAGTAATTCCAGAATCAACAAGTCCTTTGACACCAGCCTTTGTATCATCAAAGGCTTTTAATTCACTCATTTTGTCATAACTTTTCTCAACTGTGACCTGAAAATCAATAGTGCTAGAGAGTACCATCTTTTTTGCTAGGATGTTATGAACAAGAGTTCCTGAGGTCACTTAGTACCTAATGGGCATCATATCATCATATTTTTATATTAAAAGTGAGGTCTAAAGTAAAAAAATTGAAAGACCAAAATGCCCATATAAAATTGAATGACCTTTTTACCCTTCAATCAAACACTGCTACTATCCATGTTTTTATCATCTTTTTCATGTGGAAAATGAAGTGCTTACTCATATGGTGATGCATACGTCCTTTTCTTTGTGGTTCCTAATTTCTTGCAAGGGATGTCCTATTCTGTCCATTTCTCATGGCCTGGTACTTTAGTTAATTTGCATTCTCATTTGCTTGAAATTATTTATTTCTCTGTTGTACTCTCTGCGGGCCGGTGCTAATAGCAAAAACTGAAAATTGAATTGTAAACCATAATTCTTATCTATTGATAGTTTTCAGAATAGTAAATGTCACTTACTTGTGGTCCGGCCCTTCTCAAGAACTTGTGCATAGCGGGAACTTAGTGCACCAAGGCTGTCCTTTTTTACTTAGGTTTCCTCATTTAATGCTCAATGAGCCATTAATTTAGACTTTTGGACAATGGTTAGAGTTATTGTCAATGAGCCATTAGCATACATGCATCTTAGAATTAATTTCCTAGATGAATTCATATAGATGGGATGAATCTAGTTTACTTTTTGAACAAGAGCCACTAATTTAGACTTTTGGACACTTGGTTTGGTCCACAATTGTCACCATCAACATTTCATACCAACAGACAAGATATTTGAAGCAGATGAAAACAAAAGAAATTAATTATTTTAGTCCCTTTGTTTGGTCACTGTCTGAATCCACTGCCATCCTCCCCCCCCCCCCTCACCACCCCCACCACACCACACAAAAGAACGAATGATATCAGATGATATAGTGGTAGCTTATGAAAGGAAGATAATCATTACAGAACACAATCTTTTATCATCTTAGCTAACTGACAATAAGCATAATTCATATCACCAAAACAATATTCAAGAGTACAGTTATACAACATACTCATAGTTGACAATATTCTAATTTAATATGACATTGAGGGCATCCTTGCACTTTTATCACCATGACTAACACCAAGGATCGTCAAACGGTAATATGCTGAACTGAATAGAGAAAAGAAATCTTATGTAGATCACTCAGTATACACTTAGGAGGAGCAAGTACTGATAAGAGATGAATTGACATACTTTGTAAGACACTTTCAAAGTAACACAACTTTGTCTCATAAGGACAGAAGCTTTCCTTTTCATGAATGTAGTCTGCCAGTAACATTGTAGTTTTGATGATCCTAACAAACAATGGGACCTGGTCCCATAAGTAACATATGTTCCTGGACAAATGGAGGACAGCTGTAAAAGCTGCCATTCTGTCATGGTTGATGCATGGGAAAAGAGGACCAAGTGCTCTCAACCAATGGGAACGCACTAGGTTGTTTGTTCAGACAAGCATATACCTTGGATGACATGAAACAACCTAGTTCACACACATAGTGACCCCCAGCTTAAGATTAGAAGTCTCACATCGGCAAAACACGGGAGAGATGTTGGGTATATAAGTAAGCAGGTCTTACCAACTAGTGACGCATTTTAAAGCTGTGCGAGCCTAGGCCCAAAGCAGACAGTATCACTAGCGGGCTGGACCATTACATACACTCAAGCATTTTTGATAGAGGTGCTTTTCTCTCACAAGAAAACAACAAGCCTTCAAGAACTGTAAGGGACCTGATAGAGTTATCAAGTGTGTCTTTAGTTGTTCATATGAAAGTTGTGTTTTGTGTCTTAACTTGTAAGATTTATTCCTAACCTATAAAGAAATTTAGATGGTGTTATTTTTATTCCAGTTGACAATGAGCATAGCTAGAGTTAGTTGTGTGGTATGTGATTGAAGTCTATATTAACTAGAGTTAGTTGATATAGTAAGCAATATAGCTACTGCTTTGGCTCATTCTGTAATAGAGTTGTTACAGGTTGTAGGGTTAAGAGTTTAATCCTTGTGTGATTATTGGAGTTTGTAATCACTTGTTGCTTGAAGATAGTGAAGAGCAGTTGAGAAATCATGTGGGACAGGTCGTGGTTTTTCCTCCCTTGAGCAAGGAGGTTTCCACGTAAACATCCTTGTTGTTATTATTTTGTACTTTGTCTTTTACTGCGTTCTAGTGTGTCAAGGGCTTGGTCCTGTGACGTGTGGTGGACTTGTATAAGTTATCACTGCCCTTCACCTTTTTGATCAAATCAGCATAATCACCTTCTTTATTGAGTGAAATACTGGACGACGACCTAAGTAGGTGAATGGGAACTGACTTTTGGTAAATCCAGTAATGTCACTAGGTGCTTGGCTCAAAGAGTTACCTACATTTGTATGCATGTAATAGGAGTTTTTCTCCTTGTTGATTAACTGTTCTGATGTCTGCTCATATCTTCTCAAAACTATCATTACGCTCTTTAGGGACTCAGTATCAAATGCTCAGTAAAAATAACAGTGTCATCAGAATATGCCAAATGGTTCAGTGGATTACAAGGGTCAGCTAGAACATTTACCCACAATTTAGACGAGATGATTACAAACAGTTCAATAACAGAGATGACTAGGATTGAGATGCAGATCTTTGACACAAATCTGAATTCATTAGAAGGGTAATTTTTAGACATGAGGAAGGGAGAAAATAACATTTTGTAAGTATGAAATATATCTATCAATCATAAACCTTCTGCGCCACACTATATTGCCAGTCTTATCAGTCACGAGTACGATCTTGCAAAGATCATAACAGTTCATGTTTCAACATTTATGAAACTTCAGCTTAAGATACATCAAAAGTTAAATTCTCGGCACTCACCATACATTCAATTGCTACATTACTATGATTAGATATTGAAATGCAACAATGCTAATGTGGAGGATTTCTCGAGATGAGGAAAGATAAGAGGAAGAGAATATTTAGATATTTGGTCATACCTAAATAGTGGTTAGAGTTATTGTCGATGAGACACTAGCATGCACACATCTTAGAATAAATTTCCTTAGACATAAACTAGGTAAATTCATGTACTAGGAAAGAATCTAGTTTACTTTTTCAACAAGAGCCACTAATTTAGACCACAATAGTCACCATCAACAGTTCATACCAACTAACTATCTATATGAAGCCTAATAAAGCACAAGAAAGGAGTTAAATCATTTTTAATGCCTTAGTTTGGTCACTGTCTGAACACACTGCCCCCCACCACCCCCCACCACCCAAAAAAAAAGAAGATATCAGATGATATAGTGGTAGCTTATGGATGGCTGATAAGCAGAACAGAACAAAATCTTTCATAATCTTCGCTAATTGTAGTCATGGAGCTAATTTTTATTGACAATAGACATAACTCATTTTATAACTAAGAATCACCAAAACAAAATTCAAGAAAACAGCTTATTTGAGTTTGTTTTTTCAATCAACATGTCGTTGCACTTTTATCTCCATGACTAACATCAAGAATCATCATCGAGAATAGAAATAGAGGAACTCCAGTATCTTTTTATTAAAACAAAGTATATGGAAAGCTGCAAGTATATTAGCAATCATCCATGGCTTGTATATAGAAAGTGTAGCAGATAGAAATTTAATCAGAGAAATATTTCAAGTACTGAATTATGTGTAAATTAGAAATGCATTTATCAACGTTGATGGAACTTTAATTACAGCACAAGTTCAATTCTTTGTTCTAATATGCATTTTGCTATGAATTTCTCCATTTCCATGACAGAACTTGTAATGCAGCAATGCAGGAGTTCTGTCAAGGCCTTTCTTGAAAAAGAATGTTTGTTCACTGTGGTCACACATAGTTCTAAAGAGACGACTAGGATTGAGATATATATAGACCCTTTGACATGAGCCTGAATTCATTAGAAGGTAATTTTTAGACGAGGAAGGGAGAAATAACATTTTGTAAGTATGAAATACATCTATCAGTCATAAACAACCTTCTGCTCCTTTAGTCTGTTCTTTCAGAAAGAGATCGAAAATCTTGAGATGAGAATCTCTTGTATTTCCTTTTTGTTTTCACGAGCTTCAACTTCGGAATTTCAAACAAGTTTTTGTTACTTAGAAGTAGTCACACGCGCCACACTATATTACAAAAAGGAATTATTTGATCCAAAGCTACATGTGGTAATTGACAATCATTTATTTTCTGACAAGAATAGAAATTATAACAGACATAAAACTGTCAGACTCATCAGTCACGAGGACAATCTTGCAAAGATCATACTAGTTCATGTTTCAAACCTTAACTTGGTTTAAGTTGACATGTAAACACCCCAACTTTGAGAATGCTCATCTGGAATGCACCTCCTCTAAGGTATCTAGGTGTGCATTTTCAAAGTTAAAGGTGTTCGCGAGATGCATCGGTCACACTGAAAGTTTGGGCGTTCAACTGCCAGTGGAGGCCAAGTTAAAGTGTCTATCTATATATTAATTATGCCTTTCAACATCTATTAAGCTTCAGCAACATACACCAAAAGTTAAATTCTCGGTATACTTAAATATCATACATTCAATTGCTATACTACTATGTTAGATCTTCAAATGCAACAATGCAGAAGTTTCATCTAAACCCTTTTTACGGAAGTAATCACTGAAGGCTTTCACTGTGGTTGCACAATACTTCGAAGGATTATCTTCTGACAACAATTCAGCAATTGGTCCATACAGCTTGGAAGATGGTAATGGACCTGTACTGAAGAAGCATGCAACTGATATTCTTGGTCCAACTTTATTTGACAATACTCTGTGCTCAACACTTAAGTACTTATCATTTGATATAGGCTGAAAATGCAGCAAAAATAAGCATATTTGGTTTCAGTATCGAAAAAAGGTGTTCTGTTCATTCTTATCGATTAGGAAAAGAAAAAGAATACTAGTCTGCAGAAGATCTCCAATGTTCACCACAATAGCACCAGGTGTAGGAGGAACATCAACCCACTGATTCTGGTGAAGCACTTGGAGTCCTCCAATATGATCTTGTAGAAGCACAGTGATAAAATCATTGTCAGTATGTTTATTGGTGCCTATGGTGAGTTCTGGCTGAGGGCATGGTGGATAGTAATAACCCACAACACCGAGCCCCTCTGCGCAATCCATATCTTTGAGATGACAACGATCAAGACCGAGACCTTCTGACAATAATCCAAGCAAGGAACAGCCCAGTTCCATCACATGCTTAGAGTAGTCCATTAGTATTCCTCTGCAGAAATTTCATAAAATTAATGAAACAGTAGTTATCAATATTTAAAAGAGAAATGCTATGCTTGATTGGCTCTCACGGACTGGACTTCTAGTTAAATTTTCTAATACAGTATCCATCAAAAAAAAATCAATTGCAAGGAAACAAATAACTACGCCAGCATTTTCATGGTTTATTCTTGAGTTTTATCACAATATAAATACATATTCAATTACTAGGTAAATAAATGAAATTGGTTGTTTGCTTATTCATATTCAGAACACATACCTACATGGTCTTGGAAATTCTTCTGGACTGGGAGGATTGGGAGCCATTGAAAAGAAAAAGGAGTCTCTCCTCCAGTTTGAAGCTGGAACAGAAGGACTATACAAATCAAAATTGCTAGTGTGAACCACCTTTTTCGTGATATCTTGAGTGTAATACTGTTTCCTAACCTCAATATCTTGCTCAAAAAATTCGCGTGTTCCTTGCAGCATTGCTTCGAGGACAGATGTTGGAATGCCATGATTTACCACTTGGAAGAAACCCCATGTCTCCGATGCATCTCGAACTTTGTCCACAATCTCTCTATGCTTTATTGGGTCCTCGACAATACCTTCAAGGTCTATCACTGGGAAAATGAACTGTGTTTCACATGTTTCTGAGGATTCCACAGTCTTTGGGTGGTAGAATGAATATTTGAGATACTGTAGTGATTCCAGCATCAACGAGCCCTTTGACACCAGCCTTTGTATCATCAAAGGCTTTTAACTCACTCATTTTGTCATATAACTTTTCTGAACTGTGGCCTGAATATCATCAGTGCTAGAGACTACCATCTTCTTTGCTAGGATGTTACAAACAAATAGAGTTCCTAAGGTTCTTAGAACCTAATGGACAGCTAACGATATTATAAATACTACTCTCTATGCAAAACATTATCATTACTATCCACAAAAAAAAAAAAAAAAGAGTCTATAGACAAGTAGATCTCCATGATAAGCTTTAAATTGTTTTTAGCCCCTTTCACTGTCACTATCTGAACCCACTGTCACTGTTCATGTTATTTTGGAACTGATGTGAAGTTTTGATGATTTGACAAACTTCCACATCTAACGAGGGACCAGGTCGAGGTTAGACTCTGCATTCGTGAAAAGGTGGAAGACAGCTGTCTGAAAGCTGTCAAAAGTGATGTGGTTGGTACACGCCTTTTCAGAACAGCAGGCTCCCAACCAATGGCGTTGCTCCTAGGGTTTGTGTCCATTTTATATAAGCTTCTTCTCCAAATACACAACCAAGATTTTGGCAAACAAAGTGTGAATTTCTGAAAATTCACAAGCTTACAAAGTAAAGGCCATCTTCAAGGAAGAACACTGCTTATATTCAACAAAGGACCTGGTGGAGTGCTGAAGCATTTTGTTGTTGTATTTTGAGCTTTGTGTCTTGTGTGCTTACATTGTAAATCTACTCCTATGTTATAAAGGATAGTAGATCATTTGCTTGTCTAAGTTTTAGTTGAGTCGTATTAACTAGAGTTAGTTAGTCGAATCATCTAAGTTTTAGTCAAGTCTCTTTGCATCATTGTTCTGATGTTCTCTTGGGTAGAGTTGCCTAGGAGTGTCAACTAGAGTTAGTTGATGTGTTGGTGCAGCAGAGTTGCTGCTTGTTCTTCTCTTATCGTGGGATCTGAGTTGGTGGCTAGAGTTAGCCTTGTTGGGTTCTTGACGTCTAGATCAACTAGAGTTAGTTGGTTTAGTGGGCAATAGAGTTATTTCTTTGTTCTTTTGCTTGTAGTAGAGTTGCTACAGTAAGGGGGAAGGGATTAAAGAGTTTTAGTTCCTAGGTTGCAAGAGTTTGTAATCTGAAGCATTGCTCTGTTTTGAGTGAAATGGAGTTTGGGTTGAAATCCTATGAGTACAGGTCGTGGTTTTCACCGCCCTTGAGCAAGGGGGTTTCCACGTAAAATCCTTGTGCCTGATCTCTCTGATTTATTTATTTTCCGCACTTTTATTCTGCTGAGGGACCAGGTCCTGTCATCATTGGTGGACGCATTCATTCTAACACTTCACCACACACATATCCCAAATATAGAAGGTAGACAAACAGAACAAAACAAAACATTCATCATTCTTATTTGATTGTGTTAAAAAAAAAATTACCCGTAGGAATAATATCCACGACAAATAACAAGAACAGGAGAGTAACAAGTGTTACATAATCAATTTACAACGTGAAATATTGTAAATGGTAGTCTAGCTGATTTGTAGGGATTTGATTATTTAGTTACCATAGTTAGTTAGTACTTTTTATGTATTTATATCAATGTAATCATTGAGCAATAAACAGATTATTCTCTCTAAACCATATCAATAACAACAAGGCACCAAGTCCTTTTAGCATGGAAAACATAATACTCGAGTCGAGTAAAATGACACCACTATAGTGAGAAATTTAGTACTTTGTAATCTCAAAAGACTACTACAAATTTTAAAAAATTAACCTTCATTTATTTCGTACACCTTTCTATAATACTACTCTCCCGTTCTATTTTTTCTCACAGACTATTTTCTCACATTGTATCTGTGGATTTCTCTCTGCTCAATATTGCTTCTCACTATCTTTTCAGTTTGTTCAGAAGTGAAAGAACTCCTTGGGGAAAAAAATGAAAGCCCAAGTACATAAAAGAATATGCGCTACATAAAGTTTCCATCCCATATTGATCCTTTGGCCTCAAGCAAAATGTTGGCAGCCAAGTCTTCTATGCAAATAGGCTTATGCCTATATATAGGTATAGACCCCACAAATTGTAGTTATGGAGCTAGTTCGGCAAAAGACTTCAAATTTAAGAATACAGCATATATGACTGTGAGTTTGCTTTCTCAAACAATAGTCTTATTATTTAGTAAGTATGAAATTGTCAAAGAGTGTGAGTTCTGGCTGAGGACATGCTGGATAGTAATGGCCCAAAACAGCGAGCCCCTCAGCGCAACCGATATCAATGAGATGAGATGGATTGAGACCTAGACCCTCAGACAATAATTCAAACACGGATTTTCCCAATTTCATGATATGATCAGAGAACTTCATTAGTATTTCCCTGCAGAAATTTCAGTCAACTGGTGAAACAGTGGTTATCATAAAACTGACAGAAAAGCCAGTTTTCTAATTTCCCTATCAATATCCACCAAAATTATTGTAAAGATACCGCACCTTGACATAACTACCGACATTAGCATAGTTTAGTTTTTATTTTTGTCACAACATAATACATACTTAGTTACTAGGTAAAGAAATGAAGTTGGTTATTTTTCTATTTAATGTTTAGAAAACATACCTGCATGATGTTGGAAGTTCTTCTGGACTAGGAGGATTAAGAGCCATTAAACAGAAAAGTGTGTCTCTCCAATTTGCAGCTGGAACAAAAGGGCTATACAAATCAAAATTGCAAGAATGAACCACCTTTTTCGTGATATCTCGAGTGTAATATTGATTCTTAACCTCAATATCTTGCTCAAAAAAATTTCGTGTTCCTTGCAACATTTCTTCCAGGACAGATGCTGGAATACCATGATTAACCACTTGGAAGAAACCCCATGTCTCTGACGCATCTCGAACTTTGTCCACAATCTCTTTATGCTTGATTGGATCCTTCGCCATGCCTTCAAGGCCTATCACTGGAAAAATGAACTGTGTTTCACATGTATCCGAGGACTCCGGTCTGTTTTTTGGTGGTAGCATGAATATTTGAGGTACCTTAGTGATTCCAGCATCGACAAGCCCTTTGACACCTGCCTTTGTATCATCAAAGGCTTTTTACTCATTCATTTTGTCATAACTTTTCTGAATTGTGGTCTGAAAATCATTGGTGCTAGAGATTGCCATCTTCTTTGCTAGAGTGTTATAAACAAGTAGAATTCCTGAGGTTCTTAGAATCTCATAGGCAGCATGGGATACTAAAAGTACTACTCACTATGCAAAACATAATCTTCCCCATCCGGCAATAAATAAAGGTTGTAGACTAGGAAATAGTCATGATAAAATTTAAAGGGCTAATTAATTTTTACTGCAAAAATTTCTAAAATATGGAAATAGAACATTTAGATATCTTTTAGTACCACATAATGATTAGAGTTCATTTGTCAAAGAGCATGGGATACTAAAAGTACTACTCACTATGCAAAACATAATCTTCCCCATCCGGCAATAAATAAAGGTTGTAGACTAGGAAATAGTCATGATAAAATTTAAAGGGCTAATTAATTTTTACTGCAAAAATTTCTAAAATATGGAAATAGAACATTTAGATATCTTTTAGTACCACATAATGATTAGAGTTCATTTGTCAAAGAGCTACTAACTTAGACTCTTGGATACTTGTAATTTAGACCACAAAACATACAAGTTAAATTATTTTTAGTCCCTTATGAGGATATTAGAAGATATAGTGGAAGCTTATGAAAGGTAGATGAGCCGAAGAAAACAAAAAAATTCATCACTCTAAGCTAATGGTAGTTATGGAACTAGTTCCCACATTGATAGCATGCACAACACGTTAATGACTACGAATAAACCAAAATATTTAAGTATACAGGCTATAGCATTTGTGACTAAATGAGTTTGTTTTCTCAAAACATTGAATATGAAATTAAAGGCATCCTTTGCACTTTTATCACCATGACTAACGCTGAGAATCGTCAAATGGTGACATGCTGAATCCAATCTCGAAAGAAATAGATGTAATCCAATATCCAATTTCAGGCGATCATCAAAACCTGATATGAATTCCACTTGCTACAGTATATCTTATTAGCTAATTGCAAATCACACGTTCAATTCACAGCTCTGATATACATTACGCTAAATTACTCCAATTTTAGGACGGGATCTTGTAATCCAGAAGTGTAGAAGTTCCATCGAAGCCTTTCTTGCGGAAGTAGTCTGTATATTCCTTCACTGTGGTTGCACGATACTTTGGCGGATTACATTCTGATAACAATTCCTTAATTGGTCCGTAAATCCTTGGAGAGGGAAATGCACCAGTGCTGAAGAAACATGGCACTGATATTCTTGGACCTACTTTGTTTGACAACACTCTGTGCTCAACACTTATATACTTGTCATTTGATATGAGCTGAAATCGGGCAAAGTTAGAGCAAAATTTATCTCAGTACCAAGACACGCTGTATGATTAGATTATCAGTCTAATTAAGAATTTGAGTTGAATTGTGTGAACGTTTTATCTAACAGTTTAAGTTATTAGATGAGCTTTCAAATGATATGGTCACACAATTCAACATCTCACTGCGTGCTTGGCCTAATCAGGATGGCACATGAAAGGACATGTTGAAGATATAGTTGAGTAAATAAAAGTGCAACTCTTTCTCACAGCTTAAGTTTTTAGGAAACGAACACTAACCTGTAACAGATCTCCTATATTCACCACAAGAGCACCAGGTGTAGGAGGAACATCAATCCACTGGTTTTGGTGACGAACTTGGAGACCTCCTATATCATCTTGAAGAAGCACAGTGATGAAAACACAGTCCGAATGCTGTCTGGTGCCTATGGTGAGTTCTGGCTGAGGACATGCTGGATAGTAATGTTGGGCAATAGATAGCCCTTCAGCACAGTTCATATCTTTAAGATGACAAGGAATGAGACCGAGACCCTCGGACAATAATTCGAATAATGAGCAGCCCAATTTCATCATCTTCTTAGAGAATTCAATCAAAATCTCCCTGCAAATTTTGGTAATAAAATTTTAAAGCTGCAGAAAGCAAATTAGTCTGCTCATTTGGCTATCAGAGTCTTTGACTTCCTGTTAAATTTGTTATTTTAACATATCTATTTTTGTTACCAATAGTTTGTCATGATTTATTCTTAATTTTTGATACATTGAACATGTCTATTTACTGAAACAGTAAGTAAAACTTGGATGGCCTTTCGTGAAAGGCATAATACATAAACAAACACTCAAACTTGGCCTCAGCTGGGAAGTAGGCACTCCAACTTCGAAAGTACATATCTAAACACCTCAAATTGGTTTTGACTAGCAATTAAACACTCCAAATCATCCCCACTATGTCTCGTGGACACCCGACGCTGAAGTGACACGTAAGTTTTGGAGGTGTCTAGATGATCGTGTTCAACAGGTGAGATGTGTAGATGTGCATACTCAAAGTTGAAATGTTTCTTTGTCAAATTTGAGTGTCTTTGTGAAAATAATGTGTTCTTTCAGGGGCAAGTTAGAACATACCTACATGCAGTTGGAAATTCCTCTGGACTAGGAGGATTAGGACACATAAAACAGTAAAGTGAGTCTCTCCAGCTTGCTGCTGGAACAGAGGGGCTAAACAAATCAAAATTGCTAACGTGTGCCACTTTTTTCGTAGTATCTCGAGTATAATATCGTTTCTTAATCTCCACATCTTGCTCGAAAAATCGTCGTGCTCCTTGCAACATTTCTTCAAGGATAGGTAATGGAATGTCATGATTGACCACTTGAAAAAATCCCCATGTCTCCGATGCATCTCGAACTTTGTCAACAATCTCTTTATGCCTCATTGAATGATCAATGCCTTCAAGATCTATTACTGGAAAAACAAACTCATTCTCAATAAAGCCTGAGGAGTTATGTATGCTTTCTCGTGGATGAACGAATATCCGAGGCACTTCAGTACTATTGCCAGCATCAACAAGCCCTTTGACACCAGCTTTTGTGTCATCAAAGGCCTTTAATTCACTTTGTCTATCATAATTTGGTTGTAATGTAGCCTGAAATTCTTCATCCTTGGAGAAAACCATATTTGCTTCTACTTTTTCCATATTATTGTAAATACTAAGTTACTAACTTCTATACAGGAAAGTTTATAGATACTAAAAATAAGAGGTTTTATGGATAATAGTGGAGTTTTCACTTGTGAGATTATAAGAATGGACAAATTAGAATGTCAGTACGATGGCGGAGTCAAGATTTTCACTAATATAACGAGGTTCAGAATAAGAAGAAGGAAATACAAGAAGAAGTCGAAGGAAATTCAACCTTTATTGTATATACATTACTCCTCAGCCCCATCTGGCTCCACCCCTGTCTTTGGAGAATTATGTCCACTCTTTTGGAAGATAAGGACACATCATCCAGCTGGAAAACACCTCAATAAAGCTAAGATAAGTTTTTTTTAAAATATAAGAATGTACATTTATTAAAAAAATAAATAAAAAGGAACCAATATCTCCAAAATACACAAAGTTGGGTCCAATAAAGGTAATAGAAATATCAGCTTTTACTAGAACCACCTTTGGTCACTTTCAGAAATTGAATTTAATTGACTTTTTTTGTGTTTCTTTGGCTCCACTTATTATAAATTCTTCTAAAAATAAAGAAGCCTCTTATTTCTTTATGCTTCCTTGGGTGTTCTTGGAATAATATTTGTTTTTGTGTTTATTTATTAAATACTAAAAAAATAAGTAAGGAAAACACTTATTGTTTAAGAAAATATTTTTCTTCATACTGAACACACCCTAAAAGAGTAAACAACCAGCAAATATAGTTCTCCCTTCGTCCTAGTTTATATGATAGTGTTTGACTTGACACAAAGTTTTAGGAAGAAAGAGACTTTTGAATTGTGTGATTTAAAATAAACCTTTAGATATTTGTGTGGTACAAATCATCTCATGAAGATAAGTAGAGATTTTTAAAGTGAAATTATTTCTAATTAAAGAAAGATGACATTTTTTTTAGATAAACTTAAAAGGAAAATATGTCACGTTAATTAAGACACAAGGAGTATTATTTGTGTTTTGATGGTTTTCCTTTATTTTAAAAAATAAAGTTTGGTTTTTGGACAAGGAAACAGGAAGAACAATTTATTTTCTTAGACAGATATAGCCAAATTAGACATTTTCCACAAGACTTGAGAATGAGAACATCATAATACATATATGTGCATTTAACTTGGTCGTAGTTGATATTTATGCCTTTCAACATTGAGTGTGCACGAGTAAGTACTTAAATTTGTATAAAATTGAACAAGTAGACACATGTATCCTACTTAGCGTCCTACGTGACAATTAGTGTCCTACATATACTATGACATGTGAATAATTTGTATTTCTCCATCATTAATTGGGATTATCATAAACACTATATAAACTATTATATATTCTCTCTGGACAAAAATTGAAGGTTATTTTCCACTATTACTCTTTTAATTATTCTTAAACTGTTCTCTTAGAAAATGTAAGTTAGTTGAAAACCTCGTTAAAAAGAAGGGTAAATATGAAAAAAAAAATTAATAATTCTCTTGAACTTTAAAAAAGTCACAACAAATCATTTAATATAGACTAGAGAGGGAGTATCATCTAGTAAAAACTTTTCTTCTTTGGGGAGGAACACAAAAAAAAAAAGTCTTCTTTTTTATATATAGTTCAAAAACAGTAGAAGAAGAGGACTTGAATGAATAACTAACAATTGATCCTTGGAAAATACGTTCACTTGATGAGGAATTACATCAATGTGGGATCCATCCGACCCCTTAATCAGAAGTCTTGCGTTTGAGCTCTTGAGAATTAGAAAAATCTTATTGGAAACATCACCCTAAAATATGAGCCTTATAATATGTGAATCCGAATTTAATCAAACTATAATACAAATATCAACGGAAAAAAAATCTAAGTGAAAGAAATTTGTATGTTGAGTAGCTTTCATTTGAAATTTACACAAGAAGGAGTTAGAAAATTCAACATTGCCATTTTTAGTTGGAGTAACCAGTGAGTTTGTCATGGTTGATGAGATCAAAAGTTGGATCTTTGTTTGAAATTAAAAGGTTCATAAAAAGCCACGTCTCTCGCGCTTCTTTGTTGGAAATTAGCTTTCATTGGATGATATTATATAAATTGGAAAACTTTAGTGTAAAAATTAATGAAAACATCATAGCAGAAAAGATGGCAGTCTCTAACACAGATGTTTTTGAGGTCAAAGTTGAGAAAAGTTATGACAAAATGAGTGAATTAAAAGCCTTTGATGATTCTAAAGCTGGTGTCAAAGGTCTTGTTGATTCTGGAATTACTAAGGTACCTCAAATATTCATTCTACCACCAAAAAACAGGGCGAAAACATGTGAAACACATTTCGTTTTTCCAGTGATAGACCTCCAAGGCATCGATGAGGATCCGATTAAGCATAAGGAGATTGTGGACAAAGTTCGTGATGCATCAGAGACATGGGGTTTCTTCCAAGTGATTAATCATGGAATTCCAATATCCATCCTGGACAAAACGTTACATGGGACACGACAGTTTTTCGAGCAAGATACAGAGGTTAAGAAACAGTATTACACTCGAGAGATGGGGAAAAAAGTGATTTATGTGAGCAATTTTGATTTGTATAACCCTTGTGTTCCAGCTGCGAGTTGGAGAGACTCACTTTTCTGTCTTCTGGATCCTAATCCTCCCACTCCACAAGAATGTCCAACAGTATGCCGGTATATATTCATTTCTTAATTTAACGGATAAGGCATAAGTATCTCTCTGAACTATAATCAAAATCTCAGCGGCATATCTTGACTTAACTAGGGTCTTAGTATCCCCGAACTCATTTTTTCTGTATTTTCGTACACTTTTTGTGTAGACGTGGAGCCAAGACCCAATTTCAAGTAGTTGCGGTGATACACACGCATAGCCACGCACGTAAATATTTCTTTTTTTTAAAAAAAATCTTCTTATTTTCTTTATCTTGTATTTAAACTAAGTTAATACAAGTAGGTTTTTTTTAAAAAAAAAGAATTTGTCTTGCATTTAAACTCTTTTTTTCATTTTTTTACCTTCTTTCATTGTTGTTTTTTCTTCTTTTTTCTATTGATTTTATTTATTCTTCTTTTTCTTTGTATTTCCTTTGGATTTGATTAAAACTTAACACAAATGTCTTGTATTTAAAATAAATTAATGATGATCGGATATCAGAAAATCAAATAAAATATAAAAGAATTAAAACGTTAAAATTAAAGGACATGTTTTTAAAAAATTATTATTATTTTTAAAAAATACACGTAATTTTTTTAAAATAATTATAAGTGAAAAGATAAGAAATTGATAAAAGAGAAAAAAACAAAAAGTTTAAAGTAAGGAGAAAAATAAATATTATACAAATAAAGAAATGAAAATAATTATATATATATAAGTTTTAATGTTAATTATGTGTACTAACTAATTCTAAAATAATCAACTAAAAAAGTCCATGTGTCCAATTTTTTGGTTGTTGACTTGATTTTAAGAGAGTGTATACACTCTCTATACCACATCAGTATTTAGAATGTATTTATTCTATTTTAAAATAATTTAAGAAGGTAATAGCAGTTAGTTAAATTTAGGTGTGTAGCCTGTGATTTCCTGTATAGTTCGAAGGGTACTTATGTCTTATCCTAATTTTTTCTGTCCCTCTGTTTTTTCTTCAAAAATTGATGGTATACCCTGTTTCATCAATGAATTTGTGCAGGGAAATACTAATGGATTACTCCAAGGATGTGTCGAAATTGGGGTTCTCCTTGCTTGAATTATTATCTGAAGGTCTCGGTCTCGATCGTAGTTATCTCAAAAATTATATGGATTGTTGTCATCTTAGTTGTTCATGCCATTACTATCCATCATGTCCTCAGCCAGAACTCACCATGGGCACCATTCAACATTCCGATGGTGATTATATCACAGTCCTTCTACAAGATCAAATCGGAGGACTCCAAGTTCTTCACCAGAATCAATGGGTTAATGTTCCTCCTATACCTGATGCTCTTGTCATCAATATTGGAGATTTTCTGCAGGTTAATACTCATATTCATATACCACATTAATCGCTGAAGCCATTTGAAATTCATATTCATTTTTTCCAACACCGTTGCTTATTTTTTTCAGCTCATGTCGAATGACAAGTACATAAGTGTTGAGCACAGAGTAATTGCAAATAAAGATTCATCAAGAATGTCAGTTGCCTGCTTCTTTGGTGAAAATGTGCAATCTTCCAAGCTTTATCGACCAATTACTGAATTATTATCAGAAGATAATCCTCCAAAATATCGCGCAACCACAGTGAAACACTACAGGAGTTACGTCCTTAATAAAGGCCTAGATGGAACTTCTGCATTGTTGCGTTACAAAATTTAAGTATCTACTTGTGCACATTTAAAATTGGACGACATTAATACCAAATTAAAAAATATGTCTTTGTTAAAATTGATAGTAAATAATGAAGAGTGGGGTTTAGATGATGATATGGGACGTTAATGCAATTGGACGGTGGTGCTACTTTGAAAATTGTAAAATAATTTTATTCTTCTTTTTACTTTATTAATTGGATCAATAGAATATCCGTAGGTTTATTATGAATAATAGATCATTTTTGGTTTGGTAAGCAAATTTATACACGATTAAATTTTGTCTCGATTAAGAATGTAATTACGTATTTTTTAAACGCTTAGAAGAAATTTAAGAATATAGTTATGCACCTTTTGATCAAATCTCTCTAACAATTCAATTTCATTAACTCAAATCAGGATGAGTAGATAGGGATGGCAATGGTGTGGGGCGGATGCAGGACGGGGTGGGTTTAAGGCTATGCGGGGCAGGGCGGGTTTAAGGTTGTACGGGGCGGGTGGGGTGCGGGGCGGGTTGAAGTGGGTTTTTTTTTAGATTAATGCGGGACGATGCGGGTTGCGGGTATATGTGATTTTATGTGGATTCAAACTTAATTTTAACTTTTTACATGTTATAAGAGTGATATAACATTTATTAAGATCATTTCTTTAAAACTACCAAAATATTCAAGATAGTAAATGAAAATGGTTCAATAAAAAATAATACAATTTCTTACATGTTTCCAAATGACCTCTAAAAAATAAAATTTTAAGTTATTACCTATTAAATTAATGAATTTATTTTTAATATCAAACTTAACTAGAATAAGAAAATATAAAAAGATTTATGCAGTGGAGTTTATGCGGGGTGGATCTATGCGGGGTGGATCTATGCGGGGCGGGGTGGAGCGGGTTGAAAATGAAAAAAATTATTATGCGGGGCGGAGCAGGGCGAATAAAAAAAAATTGCGAGTTAAGCTCAACCCGCTCTGCCCCATTGCCATCCCTAATGATTATTAGGTTTCCACAAGACTTGTGCGTTGAGAGAATGAGAAAATTTGTAAACTTGGAATTGATTGATAATTTGATGTAAAGGCAGAAAAAACATTTGTTCACAAGTGAGATTTGAACACAAGAACACTACCTCATTCCAAGAATTTGAAATCACTAGGCTATAATAGATTGTTGTGTTAAGGGTGTCCAAAATATGTTATTTAATCATTTTGTTTATCATTTTACTTGTATATACGGTATTTTTTTCCGACGATGGGTGTCCATTTGGACACCCTGACTACTATGTGGCTACGTCACTGGGAGCAGCCTCATCCACTGCACCACATTCTTTGGTGTCCCTCTATATATATATCCTCTTTCTTCTTTCTTTTGATAATAACATTTGTACGTAACTTATTTCATAGAAAGAAAGATTAATTAATTCATTAATTCCCCTTATTTTTCTACTTTGATTTTCTCTTCTTAACACCTATAATTTTCAGTATATTTTAAGTAATATGTGGACTAATTTATTTTTCTATATCACTAATTGAGATAATCATTATCACCATATATCATCTAGTAAAAACTTTACTTATTTTCCTTCTTCTTCTTTTTTCCTTCTGGAGGAACATCTAGGAAAATACGTTCACTAATGAGGAAATTTGATGGAACTGGTGCAGTGACTTAGCCAAGTTTAGTGGTAGTTAGCTAAAGTTAGTTATATAACGGATTCTGTTAAATTGTATATTAATTAGTTAGTTAGAGAATGTACAGCTGTCAATAGGAGGTAGAAATGGGGTTGTATTTAAGTAAGAACATGTAGTTGATTTTGTGTGTAATTCATTTCACTCTCTTGTACAATTTGGTTTCTCTCAGATATGAAGATATTTTCTCCTCTATGATAGTTTCTTCTTCTCTGTTTGAGGTGTTCATTGCTTCCATTGATATGGTATCAAAGCTTTACGGCCATTGATAGTGGTTTTTTGAAAGCTTGTGAGGAGAAATTATGGCGATTGTGGTAGATAATGAATTACCGGAGAAGTTAGGTCATAATCATCCTCTGTATCTCAGTTCATCTGATACTTCTGGAGTGGTTCTGATCTCTATTCAGCTAATTGGATCGGAAAACTATTCAGTTTGGAGTCGTTCGATGCGGATCGCCATACTTGGGAGAAACAAGTTGGGACTGATCGATGGTAAATGCAGAAAGGAAGGTTTTGGCCCAAATCTAACAGATCTATGGGAACGTTGCAATGCGATTGTCCTCTCGTGGATCATGAACTCTGTTTCAAAAGAGTTATTGAGTGGTATTGTGTATTCTTCTGATACCTGTGCTGTTTGGAGAGATCTCAAAGAGCGATTTGATAAGGCTGATGGCTCAAGGATCTTTCAATTACATAGGGAAATTGTTACCTTGACTCAAGGAACGAGTAGTATCTCTGAGTATTTCACCCGTCTGCGTTTGCTCTGGGCAGAGTTTGATTGCCTCGCTCCTTTTCCTGGATGTGCTTGTGATAAATCCAAAGATTTTGTGGCGTTTATGACTAGGCAAAAGCTCTTACAGTTTTTGTTGGGCCTTAATGAATCATATGAGCAGGCTAGAGGTCAGATTCTGATGTTACTACCACTTCCCTCTGTTAATCAGGCCTATTCAATGATGATCGAGAGAGAACATCAAAGGAATATGGCTCATGTTGCTAGCCCTATGATGAACATCGATGTTGCTGCACTCATTCCTGGACGCATTCCTCTCCCCAGAAGTTCAAGAGGAACTGGAATGTTCAGTGTGATTACTGTAAGATGATGGGACTTCTCGCGTTGATTGTTACAAGTTGATTGGTTATCCACCAGATTTTAAGTTTCGCAAGAAAATTGTAAATCCTAAGTCTGCAAGTCCTAATACTACTACTCAGAGAGGAGGAGATCCTAGAGGAGGAGGAGACCCTAGGGGTCAGGCTTATAATGTGAAAGTTGAAGATAGTAGACACTACTCTGATTCTGGACAATTTCGATCTGCTTGTGTTCATAATTCTATAGATGTATCCTCCAATGGGAAAGGTGTAATGCTGTCTGATTCTCAATGTGAGGTGGCATGACTGGAAGATATTCTGATGATTGGTGCAAAGGTGTAAACTCTTCCAGTTACTCACACAATCAATACCATCACCTGATGCAGTACATGGACAATCCACATCATTACAGTCAATTCCAAAGGATTCTAGACAAGGACATTGTTGGTGAAGGCTCAGGAAGCAAAATGTCTGATTCAGCCAACATGGGAGGTACGTTTTTCCCTTCTCCTGTGATAGAGGCTTCTAGTGCAGGTAATGTTTTTACCCCTAGTTTCAATGCCTCTAAGGAAGAATGGATAATTGATACTGGTGCTAGTAATCACATGATTTCACATAGAGGGATGCTACATACTGAGGAACCTGCTAATGTTACAGATAGAAAGGTGTTTTTACCTAATGGTGGTACGGTGGATGTTTCTCACATTGGTAGTTGTGGGATCATGGATGGAAAAACATTGAGTAATGTCCTGCATATTCTAGATTTTAGATACAATATATTGTCTGTCTCTCGATTAACTAAAGAGTTACAATGTTCAGTCACATTTTTCCCTAACTTCTGTGTATTCCAGGACCTCTCAAGAAGGAAGGTGTTGGAGATTGGTGAAGAAAATGGGGGACTTTACTTGTTAAAACATAAAGGATCAGCACACACTAATGAGGATTCAGTTAGAGGACTGTTATCTAGAAGTAACAACATAGATATTTTGCTTTGGCATAGGAGACTTGGTCATGCTTCTGTTGGGACTATGCAGCAGCTTTTCAATCTTAATCATGATGAATGTAAACAAGTTCTTAGTAATTGTGATATTTGTCCACTTGCTAAGCAGACTAGGATCCCTTTTCCTAATAGTCATAATAGATCTATTTCAGTTTTTGATTTGTTGCACTTGGATGTATGGGGACCATTTCATGTACCTACTTTTGATGGAAATAAAATGTTTCTAACAGTTGTGGATGACTATTCTCGTATGACTTGGATTTTCTTGTTGAAACTCAAGAGTGATGTTGTATTAATTCTGAGAGATTTCATCAAACTTATTCTAACTCAATTTGGGAAGACAGTTAAAATGGTGAGAACTGATAATGGTACAGAATTTGTCAATACAGAATGTGTCAACCTATTCAAAACTCATGGTATTATCCATCAGAAGTCCTGTGTTTACACCCCACAACAAAATGGGGTGGTGGAACGAAAACATAGATACATTTTGGAATTGGCCAGAGCTATAAGATTTCAAGGTTCAATACCATTGAAGTTTTGGGGTCACTGTGTCTTAGGGGCTGTTTATATGATAAATAGATTGCCTTCGGTTGCCTCGAAAGGGAGTACACCTTTTGAGATGTTTCATGGGTGCAAAAGTGCATGTGATCATTTCAGGACCATTGGTTACTTATGCAATGCAAAGGTCTTGCCAACTGGAGATAAGTTCACAGCTAGAGCAGTGGCTGCATTTCATATGGGTTATTCAGATGTGTCTAAGGGTTATGTTCTCTATAACTTGGATACTCATTCTTTCTTCATCTCCAGAGATGTGGTTTTTAAAGAGGATATATTTCCCTTTAAGACACATCCTGTATCTCATCCTGTGTTTTTAGATACTCTTACAGGTGTTGATGATAATATTGTTCCAGTGATTCCTCATGCTCTTCCTGATCCACCACCTCCACTCCTTCAAGTGCCTACATCCACTGCAGTCCCTGCTGAGGTGTCTGAGCCTCCAGACATCTCTCCTTCTCCTAGAGATACTAGACACTCTACCAGACCAAGGAAGCTTCCTACTTGGATGAATGACTTCATCACTAATGCTGCTACTACTTCTACTTCTACTGTTTACCCATTGTCTCACACTCTGAGTTATGACAACCTGTCCACTCAATACCAGTCTTATCTCAAGGCTTTTTCTTGTATCTCTGAGCCTCAGACTTATCATGAGGCATATAAAAATCCCCACTGGATCCAGGCAATGACAGAAGAGATAAAGGCACTTGAGGATAATCATACATGGAAATTGGTAAAACTACCCCATGGTAAGGTTCCCATTGGATGCATATGGGTGTATAAAGTGAAGTTCAAAGCAAATGGAGACATAGAGAGGTATAAGGCAAGATTAGTGGCAAAAGGGTATAATCAGAAAGCTGGTCTGGACTACCAAAATACTTTCTCACCTGTTGTTAAAATTGTTACTGTGAGAAGTATGTTGTCTATTGCTGCAGCCTCTGGATGGCATATCCATCAACTAGATGTCTACAATGCTTTCTTACAGGGTGACCTTTTTGATGAGGTGTATATGACACTACCTGAGGGTTTTGCTAGCCAGGAGGAGAAGTCAAGTTTGGTTTGTAGGCTAGTCAAATCCCTGTATGGTCTCAAACAAGCCAGTAGACAATGGAATGTTAAACTCACTGATGCATTGGTGGATTCTGGTTTCATACAAAGTACTTTAGACCATTCCTTATTTACCAAAAGACACAATGAGCATATTGTAGTTGTTGGTATATGTAGATGACATGCTTGTAGCTGGGAGTGACCTAAAAATGATTGAACAAACTAAGGAGGAATTACATGCTAAGTTCAAGATTAAGGATCTTGGAACCTTGAGATACTTCTTGGGGATTGAGTTTAGCAGATCACCCAAAGGAATTTTGATGAATCAGAGAAAATATGCTCTAGAAATGATAGAAGAGTTGGGACTAACTGGTGATCACATCTTGACAGATATAGGTTCATACCAAAGGCTGATTGGAAGGTTGTTGTACTTGACAATGACAAGGCCAGATATTAGCTTCGCGGTCCAAACACTGAGTCAATTTTTGCAGAATCCAAAGAAGTCACACATGGAAGCAGCTATTAAGGTTGTTATATATGTTAAAAGACAGCCTGCTATGGGCATATTGATGAGTAGCAAGAAAGAAAACAAGTTGATAGCATACTGTGATGCAGATTGGGCAGCATGCCCAAATACAAGAAGGTCTGTGACAGGTTTCTTAATCAAACATGGAGAGTCCTTGATATCATGGAGATCTAAGAAGCAAGCAACCATATCCAGAAGTTCAGCAGAATCAGAATACAGAAGTATGGATTCTACAGTCTCAGAATTGGTTTGGCTTGCAGCATTGTTCAAGGAGCTGGGAGAAGAACTAGAAATGCCAGTGGAAGTTTTTTGTGACAGTAAAGCAGCCTTGCAGATAGCAGCAAATCCAGTATACCATGAAAGAACCAAGCACATTGAAATAGATTGTCATTTTATAAGAGAGAAGATTCAAAAGGGATTGATCAGACCATTATATCTAGCAACACAAGAGCAACAAGCAGACATTATGACAAAAGGATTGTTTAGGTCACAACATGAGTACTTAGTGTCCAAGCTGGGCATCCTGAATGTATTCACACCTGCCAGCTTGAGGGGGAGTGATGGAACTGGTGCAGTCACTTAGCCAAGTTTAGTGGTAGTTAGCTAAAGTTAGTTATATAACGGATTCTGTTAAATTGTTTGTTATATTAATTAGTTAGTTAGAGAATGTACAGCTGTCAATAGGAGGTAAAAATGGGGTTGTATATAAGTAAGAACATGTAGTTGATTTTGTGTGTAATTCATTTCACTCTCTTGTACAATTTGGTTTCTCTCAGATATGAAGATATTTTCTCTATGATAGTTTCTTCTTCTCTATTTGAGGTGTTCATTGCTTCCATTGATAAAATTACATCAATATGAAAATTCAAAGTGATTAATAGGGGTCGTGTTGGGATGGTTGGGATCCCTCCATCTTTAACAAGAAGTTACTTGTTCAACCCTTTAGAAATGAAATGGGAACATCGTTCCTTAAATAAGCCTTGTAATATGGAAATTCAAATCTAATTAGACTTCAATATAAATACTGACCACACAATGAAAAATTAATTTTTAAAAATCAAAGTGAAAAAAAATTGTATATTAAGTAGCTTTCATATGAAATTTGCACAACAAGGACTTGGAAAATTCAACATTGCCTATTTTTGGTTGGAGTAACTAGTGAATTTATTATGGTTGATGAGGTCAATAGTTAGGAAAGAAGTTGAATCAAGAGGTTCAGAAAAAGCCACATCTCTCTTCATTTATGACATAGTTGAAGAGCTCGTGGAAGTGAACCATAAAGCATATCTTTGACAAGAAATCTTGTTATTAAGAAAGATTCAACATTTAGGTGAGTTATCCGGTGGTGTGGTATGCACAGGTTTAGTAGAATCGCTCAAACAAATGGCTCCGAAATAAATAAAATGATACTTGTTTTTAATGAAAAGAGTCAAATATATCTCTAATGTGGTTCATTCGTAAGTCAACATTTAGTCGAAAGGCCTAAATTTGTCATCAGCTAACTATTAAATTTTAGTAGCTGGTTGACTACTTAGACTTTCACCTAATTGATGAGAATTCGATTCTGCACATTGTAATCCCCCTTCCCTTAGACCTAATATTATTTTTTTTAAAAACCATTTCCCTGTTAAAAATGATGATTTATTTTTTAAAATCCAAATAAAAAATTAAAATTAGTTATATTGTTTTTCTATAACTCGAAATGACTAAAATGATATTAAACATATATTCAGATAACTTCAAGAAACTAATGGTATGGATTTATTTTATTCAAATAAATCCAAATCTCAACTTATTGATTATGCAGTTGTATGATATTGTGTAATGTTTTCAGTGAGAAGAGTAAAATACGTGTTCTTTTTTAGTATAAAGAATTAAAAAAGATATGAAAAAATAAGTTAAGTGGGGTGAAAGAACCGCAACATAATTTAGGTATGTCATTGACAATTTCACACTCTTTTTTTTTTTTCTCTTATTTGACAGGGAGTGTCACTATAAAAACAGAGTTGAAGAAGGAAGAAAAATAAGAAGAGCTGTTCCTCTCTCTTTCTACACATTCTTGTTTATATTTTGCTTTTTCACAAATAATGGCAGTCTCTAGAGTTGATGAAAGTTATGACAGAATGAGTGAATTAAAAGCTTTATGGACCAATTATCAGAAGATAATCCTCCAAAAAATCGCGCAACCACAGTGAAACACTACAGGACTTACATCCATAATAAAGGAATAGATGGAACTTCTGCATTGTTGCGTTACAAGATCTAATCATTATAATAATGTAACAATTATCATTTCTTTTTATACTAGCTATTTGTCTAGTTGTTATTTTTTTTTGTTTGGGAATAATTAAATATCACAATAATAATATAACTTATTATTTAGCAAAATAGTAGTTCTGAAAATAAAATGAATATTACTACGACGATATATCAATAATAGTGCAGAAAAATAAATAATTGAGTCGTGCTGGGCACTATCCTTAGAAACTATTTCAACTGTGTGAAATATTTCCCTAGAATTAAACAAGATTTTCCTATTTAAATAGAGAATACAGGAATCAGCAAATTAATTAATATCAGCAAGTTAATAGTGGAAATATAAAATAACAAAGCCAAAATAAATAATTAACTTAAAATAAAGAGAGGTGATACGAGAGGGAGAGAAAGATAATGAAAAAGCAAAAACAGTATGTAGTTATGCTTTGTAGTTGAATGAAGAAGCCTTTAACTAGAGAAAAGGCAACACACTTTACAATTAATTGCCACTTTTCTATTTCCTTAGCCACTTCTCCAAGAAATACAAACTTTCCCATTACACCTCTCTTTGATAATTTCAAAATATGTTTTGGCTTTGTTAACACACTTTAAAATAAATTCATTTGAAATAATATTTACTTATAATCCCCCACATATTTCAAAAGAATTTATACATAAAAATATAACTTGTTGGATTTCAATGATAAAATGCAATAGATTTGGTGTCTTTCGGACTAAGAACCAAACTTAGATCGATAAAATTTAATTTACAGAATTACCGGTGAAATATAATATTTCTATGAACCAATAATTCTTATTGTAAATCAAAGACTTTATCAAAATCACATTTTGACCTTAGTAATTTTATTGTTCAACGCGATTTTGCGCCAATAGGCCATGCGCGTGCCTGGTATTCATGAGAGCTCTAGAGACTAGGCCAAAGTCTCATAGGAGCGGTCACACTCCACTTCTCATATAGGTGAATTCATCAAGTGTATACTGCTTTAAATACACCATCCTTAATTAAGGACTATGAATTCATTAAGAGTTAATAACTCATCCCTCATTTTCAGTAGCAGTTCAAGCACTCTCGTTAGTGCGCAGTGCCAATATTGACTTGTTATTACCCATATGAACCTATTTCATGGGATCTCCAATCACATAGGTTGGGTTGCCATCTTTATGGACAATCAAATGGCCTTAAACCCATCTCTATTGAGGTTTGAAGAATTAATTTTCCTCCCACGAATTTAGACAGTGAATCGATCGAAATTCAATTCTAACTTCACATAATCAATGGAAATTACTCCATGTCTCAACAATTGTTTTATGACATCATGCCTCAATTTCATGTGTCTACTCTTATAATTATAAGATTTATTCTTCGCAATAGCAATTGCGGCTTCACAATCACAGTGTATAAACACATGAGGCAACTCTACCTTTATCAAAGGGATCAATTGACAATTCATCCTTTATTAAAGGGATCAGCTAGCAATTCATCCTTTATCAAAGGGATCAACAAATCATCCTTTATCAAAGGGATATTCGCTAAGAAATTTCTTAGTTATTCAGCCTCACAACCAGCCAGCTCTAGAGCTACAAACTCTGACACCATAGTCGATCTAGCAATGATCGTCTATTCAACTGATTTTCAGGATATTGCACCACCACCTAAGGTGAATACATATCCACTAGAGGATTTTGTCTCATCTGAATTAGAGATCCAGGTTACATCACAATACCCTTCTAATGTAGAAGAAAACTCACAATACATGGTACCATAATTCATGGTTTCTCTTAAATATTTCATCAGTCTATTTACTGCACACCAACACTCATTATTGGGATTATGAGTATATCTAGTCAATCTAGACACAGCATAGGCAATATCAGGCCTAGTAAAATTCATCAAATGCAATAGACTTCCAATAATTTGAGCATATTTAGACTGAGCAACTGAGTCACCGTTATTCTTTTTCAATCTAGAGTTAGCATCATAAGGAGTGACTACAAATGTCACATCAAAACATTCAAAATAATTTAAGAAGTTTTTTCCACATAATTTTCTTGTGACAATATTATACCATCTTCACTCTTTATAATTTTAACTCCCAAAATCATATTTACTTCACTCAGATATTTCATATTAAAATTAGTAGACAAAAATAATTTGGTACTTTTCACAATATTTAAACTTATACCAAATATAAGCATGTCATCAACATATAAGCATACTATCACATAATCATTGTCTACCATTTTAGTATAAACACATTTATCCACTTCTAACAGAAGAAAAATTGTCTCTTAATAAGACTTGATCTAATTTTTCATGCCATTGTTTAAAACAAGAATTCTATATGCAACATTATGTTCAGCATATTCAACAAACATGCCGTCAATAGTTTTAGAACCTATCTTAACCTGCTTAGGTTCAGGCAAAAGAACTATAGTCAGGCTCCCCCACACTTCTAAATATTTCACATTTATCAAAATTACTTGAGTCTAAATCAAATATTAAATCAAGAGACTGCATATTCTTTATATATGAGACATTTGACATGTCATAATCTAGCATGCCATAAAGAAATAGGCTCAATCATATAAGCAAAATCAGATACATTTTTAATGTAATCATCACAAATATTAAGCATAAATAAGCCATAGTTACAAAGTTCTTTGCCAAAAAAAAATATTAGTTTTTGTCAATATGATCTCATTATCTTCAAAAGAAACTTTCATTCCACTTTTTCCTAATAATCCCACAGAAATCAAATTGATTTGGATATCAGGAACATGCAATACATCACTCAATGCCAAAGTTTTATCACATGTGAGTTTGAGAAGAAATTTTCCTTTTCTAAGAACTTTAGTTGTCCTTGAGTCACCAAAATAAACAATTTCTTCTCCTTTCTCAACTTGGGTGTATGACACAAAATCATTTTTTTTATACAAATGTGTCTCGTAGCACTAGAGTCTATCACCCAATTTCTTACATTGGCCTCAACATTTTTATCTGAAATGACCGTAATAATCATATTATCCATTTCAGCCAAATTTATATTTAGCTTAGCGAGATTGTCATTTCTTTCCAACATTCTTTTGCATTGAGGTGTATTTTTCATGAAGGTTTTATTATTAGCATTGAATTTGTAACCATGTCTATTTACATACCTGAATTTTTCTTTACTATAAGCCTTCGGCAAAATGACTTGAACAGTAGCAGTCAGGATAGCACCAACATCAGTATCATCAATAGTTTCAGAACACATGTTATATGTCATAGTTTCTTAGATTGTTGGAGAACAATGAAATATCACAATAATAATATAACTTATTATTTAGCAAAATAGTAGTCCTGAAAATAAAATGAATATTGCTATGACGATATATCAATAATAGTGCAAAAAAATAAATACTTAAGTCATGCTGAACACTGTCCTAAGAAACTATTTTAACGATGTAAAATATTTCTCCAGAATTAAACAAGTCTTCCCTATTTAAATAGAGGATACAGAAATCAACAAATTAATTGCCAATTGTAGTTATGCTTTGTAGTTGAATGAAGAAGCCTTTAAATAGAGAAAAGGCAGCACTAAAAATAAGCCAAGTGTCAAGACACTTGTCTTCATTGGAGACAATTAATTGCCACCTTATATGTACACAAAATGCATTTTTCACTAAGTTTTTGCATAAAAAATAGCAATGCTGAAATAAACTCCTATGCTTTGTGATGCTCGAACATTACAAACACAAGCAATTTCTCGAGCAATACATTAGTGAAAATGGATCAAATATTCGACTCGACTCATATACGATGTGAATAAATATGGGTAAACTCATATTCATATTATGCATTACTTCTTATTATGTAAGGAGAAGTATTTTTCAAAAATGGGAAAAAAAGTCTATCTGGAAAATATTTTTCAATACATTTAAGCCAAATCAAACATGAGAAAATTGAAAAATATTTTTCTTCAAACCAAACACATCCTTAATAAGTGTATTTTTTTTAGAGTTTCTACACTCTTACACACTTTAAGGAGAGTACAATTGATGAATACTTATGAATTATCCATATTTTATGATGTAGCCCATTTAAAATCGGTTGGATCGAACAATAACAATAAATTTTATCCATTTTGCCACCTCTATATTTGAGGATATTTTTTTTTGCAAAAAGTATGATAAAATACAACTCCAGCTTCAACTTTAAAAATATCAAATAAAGTGAATATTTTATGGTTATCATGGCCATACGTCCACTATATCAATATGAAAATTCAAAGTGACTTATATGGGTTGTGTTAGGATGGTTGGGATTCTTCAATCCTTAATTAAAAGTCTATGTTCGAGCCCTTAGAAATGAAAAAGAATTCTATTGAGAGCGTCTTTTCCAGAAATGGACCACACACATTCATATTGGATCATACTTCAATATAGATACCAAACACTAATCGAAAAATCATTAAAAAAAAATTTTAAAAAGTCCAAAATTGGAAGTGAACAGATTTATATGTTAAGTAGCTTTCATCCCTTTAAAATTTCCACAACAAGGACTTGGAAATGTCAACCTTTTTAGCTGGAATAGCTGGTGAATTTGTTATGATTTATGAGATCAAAACTTAGGATAGAAGTTGTTGAAACTAGAACGTATAGATTACGTATAGAAATTAAAGATTTCAAAAGTGGATGTGGAAACATAAAACATAAATTTGAGTAGGAGTCTGTGAATTAAGCCTGTTTTATAATGGTGATGATATAAAAGAGTCAATTTTTTAACGGATTGCACAGATAAGCCAGTTCTAATAGTTCAATGGTACATTTGAATTTTGAGTTTTTTATATTTCGTATTTTATTAGAAAACGTACATTCAAACAGCTAAATATTATTTATAAAAGGGAAAGGGCTAAAAATACCCCTAACCTATTGGAAAAGGTTCAAAAATACCCTCCCTTCTAACTTTTGGTCTAAAAATACCCTCCACCTTTATTTTTGGTTCAAAGATACCCTTCCTTCCACCTTTTGGCCTAAAAGTACCCTCAACTCAAATTTAATTCTTTTACCAATTAGTTAATTCTTTTAGTATTTGTTTTAAAAAAAAAAATTTATTTAAATTCTTAATATTTGCTCATTCCGAAATACTTAAAATATTTAAGTCTAACGTAAAATAAAATAAAGATTTTATTGTGTAAAAATGAAGAGTAAAATTTTCAAAAACTAATATTCTAATTATTATAATAGCATAATAAAATTCTTTTTAAAAAATCTTAAGATAACTCAATAAAATTCTCATTCTTCATTATTACACAATATATTCTTTATTTTATTTTATGTTTTAATTTGTGGAATGATTTTTTAATTTATTTGAATTAGTTTTTTTAATTATATTCAAATCATCATATTAAAATTTAATTATATCAATATTTAACGTTTTCTTTAATTTACTTCTTAGTAAATACCATTTGCTAACTGATTTTTCAGTTATCATTTCATACCTTTTTAGGCTGTACGAAACGACTTTCAATAAGAAGTAAAACTGAAAATATTTATTTAAATTAGCTGCTTTAAACTTCTTTTTTCCTTAGGTTATTATCAATTTCAAAAAATGGGAAAGTTCAAAATGTCAATTTTGAGAAAGGAAATACAGATTTTTAAGGGTTAAAGACCCATATTTCAAAATTTCTTTAGAATAAGCTAGCTTATGCTAAAAGATCAGTTTCACAAGAGTGACTGCAATTTTTTTTAATTAAAAAGTAAATCAAATAAAATCTTAAATATTAATATAATTAAATTTTAATATGATGATTTGACTATAATTAAAAATAGCAATCTGAATAAATTAAAAATCATTATATCAATTAAAATATAAAATAATAGTGTATAAAACGTACAATAAAAAAATTATTATATAAAAATGAAGATTAAGAATTTTACTGTGTTATTTTAAGAATAAGAATTTGAATTTATTGTGTTATTTTAATAATAAGAATTTTATTCTTTATTTTATTTTACGTTAGACTTAAATATTTTAAGTATTCTAATATTAAGAATTTAAATAAATTTAAAAAATTATTTTAAAACAAATACTAAAAGAATGAACTAATTGGCAAAAGAATTAAATTTGGGTTGAGGGTACTTTCAGGACAAAAGGTGGAAGAAGGGGTATCTTTGAACCAAAAACAAAGATAAAGGGTATTTTTAGACCAAAAGGTGGAAGGAGATTATTTTTGAACCTTTTCCAATAGGTTAAGGATATTTTTGGCCCTTTTCCCTTTATAAAAACTACAATCAAACACGACTTCATATATGTTAAAAAGCAAAATATATTTTAAAATTAAAGAGTCTTAACATATATGGTAAGAGGAAAATATATGGTGCAAGATATTAGGAAAATTAATAATCAAAGAATCTAAAATATATGGTAAGAGGAGAATATATGGTGAGAGATATTAGGAGAATTAATAATTAAGGAGTCCTAAAATATATATGGTAACAGAAAAATAGATGGTAAGAGGTATTAGGAAAATTAATAATTAACAGTCCTAAAATATATGTTAAGAGCAAAATATATTTTAAAAATTAAGAAGTCCTAAAATATATGGTAAGGGGAAAAAATATATGGTGAGATATATTAAGAGAATTAATAATTAAGGAGTCTTAAAATATATGGTAAGAGATATTAGAAAAATTAATTATTAAGACATCCTAAAATATATAATAAGAGGAAAATGTATAGTGAGAGATATTAAGAAAATTAATAATTAAGAGTCCTAAAATATATGTTAATAAAACAAAATATATTTTTAAAATTAAGCATTGTTATGATATATGATAAGAGTTTGTAAGATTTTCCCTCATCAACATAATTATAAATATTTCTAAATTACTGCAAATGTGAAGTTGCATATTGACGGCTTGACGCAATAGAAGAGGTAATTTCATTTTCTCTCAAATTTTGACCACCTTAAATTTTTCTCAGTATACCAAAAAAATTATTTTCTTTGTGTAATTCAATTTTTTTTCCCTAAATTATAAAAGACAATCACTTTTATAGAAAATGTTACCATTTCATGATTTAGTGGTACATCTATCGTGTTGTTAACCTCTTGGTAGATAACTTTCAGTTTTATTTCATAATCCTTCATGTTATTATTAATTTGTTATACGTATTTGCGTTATATTATTGTCCTTATATATAATGTAATTCGTTTTTCATTTATCTTATTGTTCATTTTTCTTTTTTGGTTGTTATGGCCAAACGTCCACTACATCAATATGAAAAATTCAAAATAACTGGTATAGATTATGTTGGAATGGTTGGGATCTCTCTCCCCTTAATCAGATGCCTCGTGTTTGAGATTTTGAAAAGAGAACAAAACTTAGGAGAGAAGTTTGTTTGAAACTACAACATCATAACAAAACTTAACCGCGTCTCTCTAAGATTTCAAATGTGAATGTGAAAACATAAACATATGTTTGACTAGGAGTCTTGTTATTACGGTTGAAGAAAAATAACAAACGTTAGCTACTTTGTCTCTTTTTTGTTCACATTAGTTTTATTCTATAATAAATATGTCATCTTCATTTTGAGAAATCATTCATATTTTCGAAATTTTTGTCTAGAAAATAATCATTCATAGTGCAGAAAAGATGGCAAGCTCTAGAGTTGAAGAAAGTTATGACAGAATGAGTGAATTAAAATCGTTTGATGATACTAAGGCTGGTGTCAAAGGACTTGTTGATTCTGGAATAACTAAAGTTCCTCAAATATTCGTTCTACCACCAAAACACAGGGCGGAATCCTCAGAAAAATTTGAAACACAGTCCACATTTCCGGTGATAGACCTTCAAGGCATCGATGAGGATCCGATTAAGCATCAGGAGATTGTGGAAAAAGTTCGAGATGCATCGGAGAAATGGGGTTTTTTCCAAGTGGTTAATCATGGAATTCCAATATCCGTCTTGGACAAAACGTTGCAAGGAACACGACAATTTTTCGAGCAAGATACTGAGGTTAAGAAACAGTATTACTCTCGAGATGTTGGGAAAAAGGTGATTTATACTAGTAATCTTGATTTGTATAAGCCTTCTGTTCCAGCTGCAAGTTGGAGAGACTCGATTTTCTGTTTCGTGTCTCCTAATCCTCCTAGTCCACAAGAATTTCCAACACCATGCGGGTACGTATGTCCTGTTTCAATGCGGGGAAATACGGAGAATCTTAGTAGCTCAGCCCAATTAAGCTGTTATTACTCTGTTTTTTTACAAATATGTCCTGTTTCAATGCAGGGAAATACTAATGGACTACACCAAGGATGTGACGAAATTGGGATTTTCGTTGCTTGAATTATTGTCTGAAGGTCTCGGTCTGAATCGTAGTTATCTCAAAGATTATATGGATTCTTGTCATGTTACTTATTCGTGCAATTACTATCCACCATGTCCTGAGCCAGAACTCACCATGGGCACCATTCAACATACCGATGTTGGTTTTGTAACGGTTCTTGTACAAGATGATATCGGAGGACTCCAAGTTCTTCACGAGAATCATTGGGTTGATGTTCCTCCTACACCTGGTTCTCTAGTGGTGAATATTGGAGATTTTCTGCAGGTTAGTAGTCGATTAATTAATCGCGGAAGGCATTTGAAAGTCATATACATTTTCCAACACCTTTGCTTATATTTTTTGCAGCTCTTGTCAAATGACAAGTACTTAAGTGTTGAGCACAGAGCAATTTCAAACAACGTTGGATCAAGAATGTCAATTGCATGCTTCTTCGGTGAAAGTCCATGGCAATCTACCAAGCTTTATGGACCAATTACTGAATTGTTATCCGAAGATAATCCTTCAAAATATCGCTCAACCACAGTGAAAGACCACACTAGTTACCTCTATGATAGAGGCCTAGATGGAACTTCTGCATTGTCGCCTTACAAGATCTAATCATTATAATAATGTATCTGTTGTTACTTTTTCTTTTGTTTATTTCATACTTCTGCAGATTGTACTTTTGAATTTAAAGTGTTGTTTTTGTATAAACTATATCTTACGTTTTTTGTTTTTCTTAGTGGGTGTGAAATGAGCTTAACGCAACACTTATTTTGAGACAAAGAAAGTATATTTCACTATGCAATATGATATATCTATACTCTCCTTCTCGAATATGTAACTATGTGTTTATTGGTTTGTTTGACAATCTACTTGATTGAAATAAAAAAGTTAATATAATAGGGAATTTGGATTTAAGTTGTCCCAACATAAACCTTGAGAGGTTTGTGTTGTTTTAGGAATTAGAGTAAACTCCTTAGGTTACAGAGTTTGTAATCTTCATCTGTTATTGACCATTGTGCTTAGTGGAATCGAGTTTAAATCATGTAGAACTACAGGTCGTGATTCTTTGTGTTGTCGGAATGTTGAATGGTACCCATGGTAAGTTCTGGCTGTGGTCATGGTGGATAGTAATGGCACCAACAACTAAGATGAAAACAATCCATATAATCATTTAGATAACTACAATCGAGACCGAGACCTTCAGACAATAATTCAAGCAAGGAAAACTCTAATTTCATCACATCCTTGTAGTAGTCCATTAGTATTTCCATGCATTGAAACAGAACATTTTTTTTTTTAAAACAGAGTATGCTTAATTGGCTCTCATGGACCCGTCTTCTTGTTCAATTTTAGATAGTCAACCAATTGAGCTACTAAGATTTCTCCGTACAGTATACTAGAAAACTCACATTAAGCATAAATACATCATGTGTCATGGTATGTTTAATTTATACGTTATCATTGACAATTACTCCCTATTTGTTACTCCATTATTCATTGAATAAAAATTCGTGCATTACAATCCCCGCATAACTAGAATGTGAACCAAACGAACCTTTAGTTTAGATTTTGAAGTGAGATAGATTTGAAGTTCCATCAAGACCTTTCTGGCTGAAATAATCATAGAGGTCCTTCAATGTCGTTGCGCGATACTTCGGAGGATTGTTTTCTGAAAGCAACTCCTCAATTGGTCCATAGAGTTTGGAAGATGGCAATGACCCTGAGCTGAAGAAGCTTGCTATTGATATTCTTGGACCAATTTTGTTTGACAATGCTCTATGATCTACACTTTTGTACTTGTCATTTGATATGAGCTGAAAATACAAAGTTTAAACAAAAACAATATAAGTTGATTATGACCTATAAAACAATTGAGTAAAGAATAATATAGACAGTCTAGCCTAACAAAGGCGATGGGAAAGAATTTGATCGTCTAGTTACATATCATATAAGATGGGTACTCCTACATAAGTAGAAACATTCAAGAATCACTTGACGATTCTTATTTCCATTTTTCCTACTCTTGTCTTGTTAACTCGTGACTGACTTAACCACGGTAGTACTTATCCAACGAATGGTCAAGTCGAAAGAGCTTCAATAGTTACACATTCTAATTCCATGCCTTGAAATTCGTGACCTATAGGTCACATCACAAAAACTTTACTATTGCATGCACCAAACTCCCCTTCAAACTTTTTATAGAAGCACAAAAAAATTAGTGTATACATGCATGTGATACTAACATACATGTTCTTCACCTACTGACTCTCGATCCTGAATTCGATTGGTGAAGAAGTAAGAATAAAAAAAAGACTTGCCTTATACATACATGTGATACTATCATACTCGTTTTTCACCTACTGACTCTAGATCTTGAATTCGATTGGTGAAGAAGTAAGAATAAAAAAAAAGACTTGCCTTATACATACATATGATACTATCATACTCGTTCTTCACCTATTGACTCTAGATCCTGAATTCGATTGGTTAAGAAGTAAGAATAATAAAAACACTTGCCTTATACATACATGTGATACTATCAATACTCGTTCTTCACATACTGACTCTAGATCCTGAATTCGACTGATTATTAAGAAGTAAGAGACTTGCCTGGAGAACGTCTCCGATATTGATAACTAAAGCTCCAGGTGTTGGAGGAACATCAACCCAATGATTCTGATGAAGAACTTGGAGACCTCCAATATGATCTTGTAGAAGGACTGTGAAGAAGTCATTGTCTGTATGTTTGCTAAGACCTATGGCTAGTTCTGGCTGTGGGCATGATGGATAGTAATTGCACAAAATGCTAAGACCCTCTGAACATTCCATTTCTTTGAGATGGCTTGTTTTTAGACCAAGAGACTCTGAGAGTAACTCAAGCAAAGTGCACCCCATTTTCATTACATGATGTGAGTACTCCATTACTATTTCCCTGAAAGAATGCAAGTAAAGTTTATAAAATTTAATTGTTGAAAGTAGATACTAACATGTTTTAAAAAGAGGTGCATCATGTCTTTCCAGTTTAGTAAGTATATCATGCTCCTTCTAGTTATTTCATGACTATTTTCTTTTATATGATATAGTATCTGACTGGACATAGAATATAGATATAAGTTGGCTTTCATTGGAGTATTACTCATCCATTTTATATTACTCCTCTGTTTCAAAATAAGTGATGTTTTAACCTAGGCAAACCCCTTAAGAAAACTACAAACTCCTAGATAGTAAGAAGTGTTTTGAGTTTTAACCAAGTTACCCTTAATTAAATGTCTTGAAAACGAAGTAGTTATTTAATGGTTTCTTGATTATTCAAATTTCATTTATTTAAATTATAAGGGTAAAACGTAAATATTTTCTTGATTTTGTGAAATACCACTAGAGGATTCAGCATACGAAGGTCAAACAACTTGATCACTTTCATTGTAAATTCAAACATAGGTTCTTGAAGTTTTTTCTAAAATTAGATTTACATATGTGAAAACCACATAAAAAGTATTGTAATTCATAATATATAGTTGACAGTTCGAAATATTCTACTTATAAATCATTGTCAAAGAAGAAACTCTTTGACTTTTCAAAGATTAACATATAAATATCACATTAAATGAAACAGAACGGGCTTATTAATGATAGACATGAAAGAAAAATACTAAATCAATAATTGAAAAAAATACTTTGATAGAAATAACAACATATCATAGATTCATAGTTAAACTTATGTAACGAATGGGATATTCTTGAAGGTTTGTGAAACTTGTATAGTTATATGAAATGGTGTCAAACATTTTAAAACGTCCCAAAATAGAAAGAGTGTCATATAAAATGAAGAGACGAAGTAATTTCTGAAAATACATACCTGCAAGCCTCAGGCAATTCCTCAGGGTTAAAAGGCTCAGGACCCATAGTAGAATAAAGTGAGTCTCTCCAATTTACTGCTAGAGCTCTAGGACTAAACAAATCAAAATTGCTATTGTACACCACTCTCCGTGTATAATCGCGATGATAATATTTCTTTTTAACGTCAATATCTTGCTCGAAGAAACCTCGTGCTCCTCGGAGCATTTCATCCAGGATTGACAATGGAATACCATGATTGATCACTTGGAAGAATCCCCATGTCTCTGAAGCATCACCAACTTTTTTAACAATCTCTTTGTGCTTGATAGGATCTTTATTGATGTTTTCGAGATCTATTATTGGAAAAACAAAATGTGTTTCCTCCAGGCTCGGGCCTAAGACCTCTGGATGGATGAATATCCTAGGAACTTGAGTAACTCCACCATCAACAAGGCCTTTAACACCGGCTTTCGTGTCATCAAAGGCTTTTAGTTCTCTGTTTTTATCATAGTTTGATGAGGAAGTGTCCTGAATTTGTTGTACCATCTTGTGCAGTGGCGAAATCTGGATTAAAAATATAAAGAAGCAAACATACAAATAAGTCAATTCAATATGATCTACTGTATATATGTAAAAAAAAATTTAGCGTATACATATAATGTAATTTTTGGATGAAGGAGATCCAAATGAACCCTCTTTCAATACCCAAGCTCTATATATTACAGGTACTGTAAAAACTAGTCTCTTTTAAAGTATGACATTCCATATATTTGATGCAAGTTTTATAAAAAAGGTTAAGAAGATGATAAGAATGAGATTCATTTCAAACTAATTTATTAACAGCCACTTGTTTGGAAAAAAAAAATTGACAATAAGCAGCAAATATTTCAGTGGACTTTTTTTTTAAAATTAACAAATCCTAGTGGACTAGTGGTGCAGTGATATTTATTTAAATGGCGGCTTTCACGTTTCGGACCAATATAATTTATAAAGTCTGCGTTTACTACGTATATTGCTGTTTAAAAGAGATAAGTATTAAAAACACCCCTAAATTTGGCGTGAATTATTACTTTAGTCTCCAAACTATTGACAGCCTTAAAAACAGCCCTCTACTTGATAAAGTGTATGTAAAAACACCCCTTTATGCCACATGTGTATATATGTAGAATTTTCTACTAACGTGGCATACACATAGATATATGTAATAGAAAAATATTTAAAAAAACATTTAAATAATTAAATGCTAAGAATTTAGCAATTAAAGAAGATAAAAGAATATTTTTTTCTTTTTAAAATTTTAATTTTTCTCATCACCCCACCCCATCCTCTACCCAATACCCCAACCTCACACCTCACTACCCATCCACTTCAAAAAAAAAGTAATCTGTTAAGCCTTTTTTTTTGGTTTGGGGGTGGGATAAGAAAAAAAGATTATTTTAAAAGTAATTTTTTTTGGGGGGGAGGGGGGAGAGGGATACTTGGTAGTGTTGGATAAAAAGTTTTTTAAAAAAAACTTTTAAAAAATTTTGGGAGGTGAAGGGGTGGGGTGGATGGTGGGATTGGGGTACCTGGGTAGGGAATGGGGTGAGGTAAGAAAAAAAATTAATTTTTTTAATAAAATCTTCATTACTAAATTTTAGCATTTAATTATTTGAATATTTTTTTTACTATATATATTTATGTGTACGCCACATCAGTAAAAAAATTCACATATACGCATAGGTGGACAACATGTGGCATAAGAGGGGTGTTTTTTAAGGCGGACAATAGTTGGGGGACTAAAGTAATAATTCACGCCAAGTTTAGGGGTGTTTTCAATACTTATCTCCTGTTTAAAATAATATCACACAAATATAAAATATCATAATGATATGGGATATGTCTATTCATTCAATTTTGTTAAGTTTAAATATCTATTCGTGGACACTCAAAATTAAAGAACATAGATATAAGCTAAGATCAAATTAAAAGACATATTTATATATTATGTCCTAATTATTTTTTAGAGGTTCAAGATAAACAGTATTTTTTGGGATGGGTGATTGTACACTAAAACCGTAAATGCAAGAATTTTTAGTAATAACATGTTATTTATTTATAAAAGGAACATAAAAATATACAATAAGAAATCTGATGAAATGTCACCTTCAATACAAAAATTAGTGCTATGTCAATTCAACAATGTTCGGTTAGATATTTATTAAAATAAGAATAATACAAGTAATTTTTACTAAAATAATACTTATTGGTACACCAATAACATTTTTGTTTTTATTTTAGGTTTCCCATCTGATACCCACGTTGAAACCCTCATTTTTTCTAATTTTTTGTTGTAAAAATTGAATCATTCAGAGTGCAGAAAAGATGGCAAGCCCTAGAGTTGAAGAAAGTTATGACAGAATGAGTGAATTAAAAGCGTTTGATGATACTAAGGCTGGTGTCAAAGGTCTTGTTGATTCTGGAATCACTAAAGTACCTCAAATATTCGTTCTACCACCAAAACACAGGGCGAAAACATGTGAAACACACTTCGTTTTTCCAGTGATAGATCTGGAAGGCATAGATGATGATCCGATTAAGCATAAGGAGATTGTGGAAAAAGTTCGAGATGCATCGGAGAAATGGGGTTTTTTCCAAGTGGTTAATCATGGAATTCCAATATCCGTCTTGGACAAAACGTTGCAAGGAACTCGACAGTTTTTTGAGCAAGATACTGAGGTTAAGAAGCAGTATTACTCTCGAGATGTTGGGAAAAAGGTGATTTATGCTAGTAATCTTGATTTGTATAAGCCTTCTGTTCCAGCTGCAAGTTGGAGAGACTCGATTTTCTGTTTCGTGTCTCCTAATCCTCCTAGTCCACAAGAATTTCCAACACCATGCGGGTACGTATGTCTTGTTTCAATGCAGGAAAATACGGAGAATCTTAGTAGCTCAGCCCAATTAAGATTTAAGCTGTTATAATTTATTTATATTTTTCAAATATGTCATGTTTCAATGCAGAGAAGTACTAATGGACTACACCAAGGATGTGACGAAATTGGGATTTTCGTTGCTTGAATTATTGTCTGAAGGTCTCGGTCTGAATCGTAGTTATCTCAAAGATTATATGGATTCTTGTCATGTTACTTATTCGTGCAATTACTATCCACCATGTCCTGAGCCAGAACTCACCATGGGCACCATTCAACATACCGATGTTGGTTTTGTAACGATTCTTGTACAAGATGATATCGGAGGACTCCAAGTTCTTCACGAGAATCATTGGGTTGATGTTCCTCCTACACCTGGTTCACTAGTGGTGAATATTGGAGATTTTCTGCAGGTTAGTAGTCGATTAATTAATCGCGGAAGGCATTTGAAAGTCATATACATTTTCCAACACCTTTGCTTATTTTTTGCAGCTCTTGTCAAATGACAAGTACATAAGTGTTGAGCACAGAGCAATTTCAAACAATGTGGGATCAAGAATGTCAATTGCATGCTTCTTCGGTGAAAGTCCATGGCAATCTACCAAGCTTTATGGACCAATTACTGAATTGTTATCCGAAGATAATCCTCCAAAATATCGCTCAACCACAATGATAGACCACGCTAGTTACCGCTATGATAGAGGCCTAGATGGAACTTCTGCATTGTCGCCTTACAAGATCTAATCATTATAATAATGTATCTGTTGTTACTTTTTCTTTTTGTTCTAGCTATTAATTTATCGTGTTTATTTCATACTTCTGCAGATTGTACTTTTGAATTTGAAGTGCTGTTTTTGTATTACTGAGACAATTTTTAACCAAGGGAGACTCTTATGGTAGCTATATAAACTATATCTTACGTTTTTTTGTGGTTGCGCGATATTGTGGAGGATTATCTTTTGATAACAACTCAGTAATTAGTCCATAAAGCTTGGAAATTATGATAAAAATTTCACCAAAGAGAAAACTACGATCAAGACAAACAGAACATATTTGTAAAAAAAAAAAAACAGAATAACAACAGAGTATGCTTTATTTGCTCTCATAGACCCGAATCTTTTCAATTTCAGATAACATGTACTCGCACCTAGCTTAGCTAGTTGGCAGCTCCGCATCGTGAACTGCATCAGAAAGGGCATCCGATCTCTTTTTTATGGGCTCTTTCCCTCGTATCTGACCTATCCGAGTTAGCCCTCATTCGGATGAGTTGCATTTCGTTTTACTTTTGTTAGTTTATCAGTCAGGGCCAAATCCTTCTCCCTAAAAATTCCTTATTTTCCTTCCTCGGCGAGTGAAGTTTCTGCCCTTGTTGAGTGAGTAAGGCCCGATCGAGCCAACAATACTTGTCCACTATTGACTTTGCACACTTCATAAGAAACTATAAATAGAAGAATAATTTTACTATATCATCCGTTGAATATAATAAATACAATATCTTCAAATATTAATAGAGAAATGACTATAATTAATGATAAGGGTAAATTAGAAACTAAGTGTAAAATTATCTATTGATTTCGTAAAATGGACAAGTATCCTTGAATATTCCAAAATAATATAGTAGACGAGTATTGTTAGACGGAGAAAGCATTTTAGTGGTCCGACCCTCGACATTTTATACAGCCTACCGACAAAAGCTGGGTTTTCTTCGAGAAAAAACCTTTGACATTATAAACACGCGCTTAGTGCGCACCTCCATTTATTTTTACCATTTTATACAGCCTACCGACAAAAGCTGGGTTTTCTTCGAGAAAAAACCTTTGACATTATAAACACGCGCTTAGTGCGCACCTCCATTTATTTTTACAATTGATTCCCTCGTTATTTTTACTTGTCCACTATACTAAAAATATATTCCCTTTGTTCAATAATATTTGTCCACTATTGACCTGGCACATCTCTTAAGAAACAATAAATAAAATGATGATTTTACTATATTACCCTTTGAATATAATAAATACAATGTATTAAAAAATGTAATAGGGACATGATTATAATTAATGATAAGGGTAAATTAGGAACTAAGTGTAAAATTATCCATTGATTTCAAAAAATAGACAAGTATTGTTCGACATCCCAAAATAGTATAGTGGACAAGTATTGTTGGACAGATGAAGTATTAATACTAGCAAGATTTGAATAACTCAGACCATCTCCAATCCTATTCTATTTTACTCTCCATTCTTTATATATGGAGGGTAAAATAGAGAATGTTCTCTCCAATCACTTTCTATTTTGCCCTCTACTCTCCAATTATAGAGAGTTGAATAGTAGTTCTCCACATTTGAAGAACTACTATTGATACTCTCTATTTAACTTTTTGAATATTATAATATTATTCTATTATTTTATAATTAACATATTATTTTCATTTAAGGCTATTAATTAAATCTCTAATATTCGTAATTCTTTTTAAAAGTAATATAACATTTTAAAAAATATATTATTTAATATATACTATTTTCATCCCAACTAATAATATTTCAAATTTTTTTTATGTTCATCACTTTAAGTGATATAATTTGATATTATTATTAATTTTCACTATGAAGAATGCGTAAATTTAAATGATAAGATGAAAATTTTAATTAAAAAATACAATGCATAACATAATAATTTAAAAACAAAATAACAATACAATACATAACATAATAATTTAAATAATCACAACAATAATTTAGTAATCCGGTAGGTCATTTCCAAATTTAACAATATTCAGAAAAAAAATTAATGTATGATCCATAGAAGTGATTGTGATTGCAGTCGTGCTTGTTGATTTTCTTTTCAATTATTCGTAATTGTTCTGTAAAAATTTAGAATAAAATATAATTTTATATTAATTAAAAAATTTGAAAAAAAAGGGAATTATATTACATTAAAATTATAAGGGTGATTACTTAAAAAAAAATGATTTATATTATGAAATAAAAATAATATTATAATATTGTAGAGAGAAGAAGATTGTTTTTTCAGAGAGTAAAGTAAAGAATTGAAGTTGATTACCTAAAAAAAAAAGTAGAAAACTCTATATTTGAAAAGTAAAATAGAGGGTAGAGTTGAAAATGCCCTTAAGACGGCAAAGTTGCTAAAAAGAAAAGGTCTTAACTTTCAATCTGTGCGTGAAATAGTGCAACTTGTGCAAGTTGATTAGTTGCCTGCTTAGTATGCAAAGAGAAAGAACATGGCTTAGGATGATAACAATGTAAATATCAACTAGATATTCCTCATATTGCACTGTTGATATCTAAATAGTGTTCGTTCAAAAGTTTAAAATTGCCGGCAAAAGGAAAAAACCGAAGATGAATGCTAAAAAGGGTTGGTAAAGTTTCAACCGGAAATAGAACAAGCCATCGTAAAACTGCAGTAAAACTATGACATCGTGAACCCGTCCGTTGCAACAAAAATGCTCTACCCTTCTTAATTTGCTTTTGCCTTGGGAGCCTTCTTCTTTGACGACGAGGAGGATGATCTCCTGGGCATTGAGTTCTTCATGCCAATGAAAAACAATAGTGCACCTAGCAACGCCAAGTTCTGTTCAAAAGAGCGAAGAGATACACCTCATTAATAATAATACATTGCAGATACGAATCATAGATGAAGGGCAAACAATGGCTAACCTGAGAGAATTTGAAAAAAAGTTGAGCAAATTCTTTCTTGTCAACATCATAGTTGTAGAAGTCGTACAAAACTGGGGAAGCAACGGCCTGATGTATCAGCTGCATAAACAAACAAACAAGATGAGATTATTGGGTATGAAACAAGTAGTTCAAACAATACCGGTTCCCAAAAAAGAAACCCCACGAAAGCTATTATTCAAAGTAAGTCCAACAAGAAAATGACGCATAGTAAGATACAAACCAGGAGAACAGCTCCAACAGTGCTGCCGAAGATGAATAAAAGGCTTCCAAGACCCTTCAAAGCTATGGCCCCCAAAATAAGATGTTTCATCTGTGAATTACATATCATGTTAGGTTAGGTAGAACTAAGAAAGAAGGTCAAATAAGCTGAGCCAAAGTGATACCTCTACATGGGGTACTTCTAATCCGGTGTGTGTTGCCACATGCTTTGACAAAACATTGAACTTTGGTCCTAATGCCTCAGCTGCTGGCCCACCATCAGTCCCAAATTCGCTGAACCTATAACCAGAGCAGTTGATGAATGATGACCGGTTTACGAATAATATAAAAAAGCAAAGAAATTATAACATAATTTTGCAATTTTCACTACTACCTTACATTAAGGTGTAAAAACAAATAAGAAATAATAGTCAAAATTCTTCCTTTTCTTGATAAGTACAGCATATTAAATACGATGAGTGGGTAGACTACATCCCAATGTTGCAGTCCAAGACAGCCAATAGTTTTACTTTTCGCAAGTTTCAGCCCAAAGCATCCAATGTACACATATCAATCAATGAACTAAGCATCGCACATGCAATCAATGAACTAAGCATCGCAGAACAATAGATTGGAGTGCCATGCGGTTGCACTCCAGTACACGTTTTACACCATTTCAGTAGTGTTATATATTGACCTTGACATATTTCTTTTTGCTTCATCTACAGCTATTTGGTAGTACAGGACTCCAGAAAGAGAGTCAAGGAAGTAGGCTGTGTTTTTTATATCTGACCCCCATAAACCAAAGAGGAAAGTTTATACGCAGCTTTCAACACAATGTTGCAATGAACACAAGTTATTGACTTTTTACCAGCTTGAGGAAGGTCAGATACATGCAAATCAAATGGAGCAAAAGAAATATTATGCAAGTCATCATATCATGTCCTTAAGAATTGGCTTCCATACTAACAAATATTGTACATAACTATAAGCTTATAAAGTGCATCATAAAAGGGTATGCTTGTTCAATCCATTTGAAAATGAGTTAAGTATTGGGCAAGGGTTTATCTAACCTAAACAAGTATTCCATAACAGACTCGGAAGAAAGAACAGTCACAGTTCACACCATAAAACACACATACTGTACCATGGGCAGCCTTAACACAAATACCAAATTCAAGAATCTAGATTGGGCCTCACGTTTAAACTTCACAACGCAATTTTCCTCTAGCAATATAAAACTCCAATGACAGATCTACTTTACCGGTAGTGTTAACAACATGTCAAGTGCCAGCTTTATAGGCATGCTTCAAATTTCAATCAATTCTATACACAAGTACAAAGAACATAAACCTTGACTCAAGCTATGTAATCTTTGCACCATATATCCAGTCACATAGTTGTAAATCTACATCTTGAATGGATCAATACACAGAGTAAAAACACACAGCTCCAACCGAAAGGTTCCAACTTCAACATCGAAGTCAAGAAAATCAACTTTAAAAACATTGGGACATCTCCAATCACAACCAAGTGAGCCAATTCCATATCCCAATTCCAAATCGTTACACTAATTCATCCACAACTTAGTGATCCAACTCTGATAACAAACCAACCTAACCAAGTATAAGCATCGGCAAGATCTAATCCCCAACGACGAAGTGTTCAAGGCATAGTAGTAACAACTAACAACCTAAAGATCCCAGATTTGAATCTCAACTACAACACTCAGTTACTCAATGTTAACCCATAGGCAGACAGGATTATCAAGCACCCGTCTTGTAAGCTACGAGCACACAAACTGACAAAGACACCATCACCTCATGTTAAAAATTCGAACTTTAAGCTTTAACTCAACCCAAAAGCTAACTTATTCCGAAACAACAACAATATTTCAACACCTCACCAAAATAAATAGGCGGATCTGCATGCTGGCTACTACAAACTAACCAAAAATATTGCAAATTGCAACTCATACTGTCAATTATACATATGCATAAGGTCAACGTGTATAGTCAATAACATAAAATTTAATGAAAAATATATAAATATTGGATCTATAACAAAACCCTAGCTTCCTCACTATACAAATCCTACCACTCCGACGAAAAATTACAATATTTATACATCACTAAAACTATTATTTATGCATACATACAACCCCTTTGGGTTGTTCGGCTAATTCGTGTGTTTACTTTTCATATTTTGAACCGCTTAGTGAAAAAACTAAAAACAGAGCAGATCTGAAGGAGAAAAAAGAAAAGCTTACTCTTGATAAGCGGAGAGAATGAAGACGGATACAAAGAGAACTCTTCCAATGAAGGATATGAACGCCATTACAATGTAAAAGGGGAATCAAATTTCTCTATTTTTTGCCTTTCTCTCTCTAGAAAAGAGAAAACAAAGACGAGTTCAAACAGAGGGAGAAGAAACAGGGATCTTGTTGGTCTTTGTTTTCTTTAATTTATAGGTAGTAGTAATAATTACTAGAGTAAAATTAGAGAAAGGGGAAATTGTTCTGTGGTCCCCTTAGTATTGGGAACTCAAACTTTGGTATTGAAGTCATTTTTAAACCTTTTTTTTTTTTTTCGATGTCTGTCTAGTTTGTATTTATTTTGAAATTCGATTAATTGAGTAATTTTTATTAAAGATAATTTATTTTGAGACTTGATAAAAAAAAGTAGGAGTGTCAATAACAACCCAACATATTTAATTTTTTAATTTTTCTTTACTTTTTAGGATTTTGTAATTACTTAATTTTTGAATTTCACACTTATTTTTTCATGATTTAGGAGTATATTAGTAATATTATTATTATTATTCTTATATATAATAATATACAAACGAATTGAAAGAGAGATTTTATTATTATTCTTAGTAATATACAAATGAATTGATTAAGCTTCATATTTATAGAAGAAAAAAATAAAGTTATTGTGAGGCTTTTAAGAAATTACTTTGCATGTTTAAGCTAAGTTGTGAAGTTGTCTATTGCAAATTTAAGGATCATTGTTGGAGCTAGTAAGGGCCGAAGTGTCAGGGTTCATCTAAATCTCCTTCAATAAAAAGTTACATGTTTATGTTTTATTAAAATAATCTTTTATGTATAAAATAGTAGATGTTGGTTTCCTTTGAATTTTTTATATGTTTATTTTTCTATTGAAAATACTACTTTTTTTTTTGTTTCTCACTGGATATTGTTATTCACATTAAATTTCGACTAAATCTAAATTCATGCGGAAAAATTTCACATTAAAAAATAAAACGCTCCGAACAAAAATACTCCTTAAGATACAAATAGTATAATCGCTTTGTGGTTTGTCCATCTGTTTAATTGAACAATCGATTGAAGGAGACACGTTTCATAACCAATAGCATTGGGTTTACTGATCAAACAATTGAGAAACGTGGCAGCTTGAGTGAGCGAGTAGCTTCATTCTATCAATACGTGGGTATGGAAGGATCGTTTTGTGTTCTTCTCAAATGTGTCCCTTGTTTTTAGAGTAGTTTCTTGTTGAACCCCTTTTAAACTTTTGTTCGTTTCATTTTGGTCCCACCGTCAAAATATTACTCCCTCTAATCTATATTAATTGAATTGTTGAAAGAAATTTCACAATTTAAAATAAGTAAACTTTTCAAAATGGTAACAATTATAGAGATATCAACTTGTTAAATTACACTATGAAAGTTTAGAAGAAAGTGGTGGAGTTGAGAGTGAGAAGGAGTGATTTTTTTTTAGAATCAGTTTGGATTCATGTCAGGGTGATTGACAACAGAAGACATCCATCTTGTGACGAGACTAATGGAAAAGTATCAAAAAAGGAAGAGAGATTTATATATGGTTTCATTGACCTTGAGAGGCTTGTGATAAAGTCCCGAGGGAAGTCTTGTGGTGATGCTTGGAGACAAGAGATGTATTGGTGGTCTACATTAGAGCGACAAAGGACATGTGCGAAGGAGCTAAGATGTGGGTAAGAATGGTGGGAAGAGACTCGAGCACTTCCCTATGGAGATCGTTGGAATCACACCATAGGTCGACTCTTAGTTTGCTTCTCTTTGCCTTGGTGATGGAAGTTTTGACACGAGACATTCAAGATGAGGTGTCATGGTGTATGTTATCGTGGATGACGTAGTATTGATTGATGAGACTAGCAATATAGTTAATGCTAAGTTAGAGGTGTGAAGACAAACTTTGAAGGCTAACGAGTTAAAAACTTAAATCAAAGATTACTTTTCATTATTACTCTTTGGATTATTCTGAAACCATTCACCTAATATGAAATATAAGAAATATATATTAATTAATGAATAATGATGTCATATGGAAAAGAAAAAAAAGACTCATAGAATTAAAAAATATAGAGTTTTTGCTCATTTTTATTAATCTACAAACAAAATTTATACATCTTGATGAAAAAAAATAATTTTAAAATGAAATTGAAAAACAGATTTTTTTAAACAAAGGAAAAAAAAAAGCACGAAAAATGAAATTCACTAAGCCCATGTTAAAGAAGCGCTAATCCAATTTTACGTAGAGTCAAATTAATTTGTACACAAATTGAGCAAATTCAATTTTGGGTCAAATTTCAAAGAGTATATAAGCTAACCCCCTTCTTCATCAGTACTCAGTAGTGTCTTCTGCTCCCTCAACCACCAGCTCAAGCTTTTAGCCATGGTAGTCATCTTCACCATTGCCACACACAATTCACTTCTCTACCTTCTTCTTCTTCTCCTTCTCAAATCTAACAATTTTTGTTTCCATGGCATATACACAGGATTACATGAAAACAGCAGTTCCTTCTAACCTCTTCACCGAGCGCGGGTCCAATATCGTCGTCATCAATCCAGGTACTAAACCCTAACATTCTCAAATTCGAGTTTTGTTTTCTTTTTCTGTTAGCTAATTAAGTAAAATATTTCACTGTAATTTAGGTTCCGCAAATATCAGAATAGGATTAGCTCAACAGGATACTCCATACAATATACCTCATTGCATCTCCCGTCGTACCAGTCAATCACCTAAGCGAAATGTTCAGGATCAAGTAAGGCCAATTTTTTGAATTTTTGTATTAAAGTTTGCAATTTTATGTGATTTTGCGCAAAATCAAGTTTTGAAGTTTTAATTTATCTTTAGTTTGTTGATCATATGGGTGTATTTTTATGTGTTTTGATGATATATTTTTTTTTGGTGATTAGATGGTGAATTCTCAGGTTACAACTGCACAGCATATGGAACGGGAAAGAGCGTATGACATTGTAAGTACAATGAAATATAGTAAACAATGTTTAAATTATATATTTGAGCTTGAAAAGATGTTTAATCATATAAGCACAAATATGAAACTTTATCGATGACATGAATATTTTGTACTGTATTTTTTATGTTTCACTTCTTTTTTTTTTATCAGGTTGCGTCGCTATTGAGAATTCCATTTTTGGATGAGGAGGTAGCTAACAGTTCTTATCCACGCAAGGTACCAGGGTGAATTCTCTATTCTTTTTAAAGTATAATGTGAAATTTGTTTCTTGGATTCTGTGAGATTTCCAAGTAATGTGTGGTAAGGAGTGGTTATTGGAGCTATTGAAGCTCGATTTTATCAGGAACATTTTGATGGAATCAAAACTAGTGGAACTACAAAGTATCTATAGTCATGCTTTCTGGAATACCTCTATTGACAAGCTTTGTGTGTATCTTGTGTTTATCTGTGCAGATGGGCCGTTTAGACGCATATCCTCCGCAAAATAACATGAAAGAACCAGTGTTCACTTGGACTGATGTTTTCGAGAAAAGTGTCCCTCATTCTTCAACAACAGGTAAGAACTGTAACCTGTTCATCCTTTGAATGAAGCATTTATTCGTTCAGGTTTAGCTGTTTCATTCTCAATGCTGAAAGTTATAGGTGGTGTATAGTTTTCTTGTAAACCAGTTATATGTACAGATACACAATATTTTGTATGGAGTTTGAATACTCTTTTAGTCTACTACTCATTCTTCTTTGCCCGCAAGTGATGTCCTAGCCAGTTAGTTGATTGGCAAGTAGCCCTATGTTCCAGCTGGCATGACAATATTTTCTGCTATTAATGTCTAAAGCAGCCGAATGGTTCCCCATCTATAATTCTACTAGTGCTTCTGTGGGTGGTCTAATTCATATTTTCTGCGAGATCTTTGTGCGTTTAGATATCATCTGATATTCCCGTGTCAAGCTTCTCAGATGACCAATGAGCACTATGACAAGGATATTATACGGCAACTCTTCCATAGTTGATGACCCGATCTTAAATTGTGGACTTGGAAATATTTTTCTTTCTCAAAATTTTTGTTTTGAATATTAAGGACTCTTTGGTTATATCTCTACTGGAAATTCAGCTTATACCTATTGTGCATATAAAAGATTTTAATGCTTGTACACCATGAGAATACTACTCAATTGATCAGAACATCCATGTCGGAGATATGATATTTTCTGATTGGCTTAGCTTTTGTTTGATTTTTAACAGTAGCTGGTACAAGAACATGCTTAGTTTGTTTATTCTGTTATTTACACATTTATTTCAAGAATGCGTAAGTATGTTTTGCAATAGCAGAAGAAGATGCACCCAACGAGGGCGATTCCAGCGAGTCGCCCACTCTGAAGAAAAGCAAGATTAAGGTTGAACCTAATTCTAGTGAACGTAAATATAGAGAGTACATATGTGGAGAGGAAGCTTTAAGAATACCCCCAACTGAACCATATTGCTTGCGCCGTCCTATACGCCGAGGTCATCTGAATGTATCTCAACATTACCCGACGCAGCAGGTAACATCTTGTTTCAAGATTTCTTTAGATGCATGGAAAATTTTATGTGCATCTGCTTCTTCCAGTTGTGACTCACAAATTAGTAACTTTACTTTTGAAATCAATGTTGGATTTCCCCTTCCAATTTTTTCATTGAGCATTGGCATGATTTTCTGAAAGCTTTTCTGTTGGTTTTTCGAAAGGTGTATAAATGTAACTTCTTTCAGATTATCTAGAGTTCCAGTGACCATTATTTTAATATAATACTTGGGGAATTTTAGGTTCTCGAAGACCTGCATACTATATGGGAGTGGATTTTGGTTGAGAAATTGCATATTCCCCATCGTGAGAGAAACATGTATTCTGCAATCCTTGTTATTCCAGAGACATTTGACAATCGTGGTATATATACTCTATTTTTTCCTTTTCATTTTTTCTGTGTTTGAAACCAGAACTCTGGTAAATTTATCTTTAGGCTAGAATCTTGTTATTTTGGTCAAATCTGCAATTTTTGAAGTAAATATTATAAGGTACATACACCACTAGATCTTGGAATTTCGCTGTTCATAGTCTAGCTAGCTTCGCTAATTCACATCTGCATAAGGTCTCCTATGTGTTTCTCTGAGTTGCTTTGTAAAAATGCCATAGTGTCATCCATACGACACCTGTTTTCATTGATGAAGTAATGTGAAGTTTCAGCGTTCTAGAGAAAATAAATACTCCACTATTTGGACTATCAAGAGAGAGATATGTGTGTGTGACAGTGGGAATCCCCAGCTGCTCCAGCCTTGGTGGGCAGGTTACCGACATTTGTGCTTGTGTGCTGTAGTAGGTGGACTGGCTCAGGGTGTTGCAAATTGGCCCGAACACCACTATCATTTTAAAAAAATTGTGATAGTGTGTTCTCTTACATATGTGGTGTCCTGCAGACTGAAATGAGGATAATCAATTTAATTTACAATAGATTGAGATGAATCCAAAGAGCTGTTCTGGTTTCGTTTCCACTGATTTTGGGAACGGGGAAGGTAAGGCTAAAGAGAGCAGAAGTATAAGAAGTGGGTAAATTGAAGAGGAAAGGGAAATTAAAACTTGTAGGCCCAAAAGGAAATTATATCCCCATGTTCCTTCCTCTTCCTACTGCTAACACCAAATGACGAAATGGAAAGATCAGTACTTTTCCTCTGCCTTTCCCTTATCTTGTCTAGTTTTCCAAGCATTAAAGTTTTCCTTGCCTCTCCAAATGCTGAAGATAGGGACCCATCATAAAATGGCCTCTCGGAGAATTTCTCTACTCATCCATTACGTGGATTTGAAATTAGGAAAATCGGAATTCAGAGCAAGAACTTTGAAAGTGGGTCTTGTTGTCCATGGATATGCCCAACAGTTTGGTGAAGAGGAAATTTCCCTATGATTTCCTCAGATTGTCATTTTAATTTCTTTGGTAGGATGTACTGGAAACAACCTCTCTACCCCACAAAGGAAGGGGTAAAGTCTGCGTACATCCTAACCTGCCCAAACCCCACTTGTGGGATTACACTGGGTATGTTGTTGTTGTTAATGCCTAAGGGATTGCTGGTAAGTGACTAATCTTCGGATTAGGAGTGGAAAACGGGCGGATCGAGTCGGATATGGACAAGTCAAAAATGAGTTAAACAAAAATGGATAAAATACATGTCTAGTCATATTTAACACGGATAAAAAATAGGTTACTCACCGGATAATATGGACATCCTTATTGTCCATATTATCATTGTGGAATATGGTGGGTCTAAATTACCCAACCAAAGCTGATCAAAATTATCATTATCATAGTATCAAGACAATACCTACTATATCATAGAACCAAGAGAGCTCATTTTACTAGTTTTATGTACTGTGTGGCTACTCTACCGCATTATTTTGTGGGGGAACCAAGAGAATATCAACTATTCCCTTTGAACAATCCAACAATATTAATATGATTATAGTTCAGTTATTATGTCAAACCACATTCACAAATTTCCAAGGAAATGAATTTAGCAAGGCATTGTGTTTCCTCACAAATAATGCTAAACAATATTTATAACCTGCTTCTTGAATTTAGAACCTTTCTTTCTTAATTCAAGGAAATAACATAATAGTATATGACTGTAGCCTATGTCAAAAAAAAAGTATATGCTGTAGCCTGTAGATTTTATCTATTTTGCCCATTAAATTACCATATTTTAAGTGGATAATATTGGTTGACTCATATTTACCCTTTTTTTTAAAAAACCATCAGGTATCCAACCCATTTAAAATGGGTTGGGTTGATGGATAACCATAGATATTACCCATTTTGCCATCCCTACTTCAGATAGATGAACCCAGAATGGACTGTAACAGAGATAGAACATTTTAAACAGATTTTAGTTTCATCAGATCGAATAAGAAGAAGGACAAAACATTAATTTCATGTCAATCTATATGCTAACTTGCCACTGCTGGTGGGTGACATAGAAGTTCTGTATTTTACTTTCTTTGCCTGGAAATTCTTCCAAATTTCACCACCTTCATTGACTCGTCAATCAAACCATCCATTATCCTCATAGTACTTCATCACAAGGAATCTAGTGGCTAACTGGTCATTGGATCTTTTATGTTTTATTCTCTTGTTTTGTGTCCATTTCCTGAGAGTGCTGTTTCTTTCATAAAATCTCACAGGAGGCTTCATAGTCCATGCACAAACAAGGTAAAAGAGTTTTCTAAGACTGTAGACGTAGTCAGTGAGGATTCATATAGCCGAATCCAACTTGTTTGGGACTTACGCATAGTTGTTGTCGATGTTATTGTATGTGATTGTGACTTTACCATATGATCACCCCTTTCCGTCGTTGATATAGCACTTTTTGTTCCTTATAGAAAATGTAACACTTCTTGTTGTTTATGCAAGCAGAAATCAAGGAAATGCTATCTATCGTGTTGCGTGACTTACGCTTTGGTTCAGCAGTAGTCCACCAGGTGATATTATGTTGCTGAACTTTTTTGGCATTATTAAGTGATTGTATGCACACGAGTTGAACCTAAACCTTCATTCTTGTTAACCTGTTCATAAAATTTTCCAACTACCGATATACATGACAGCATGAACTTTGAAATATATAGATTCCTTCATTCTATTTTTATGAAGATCTGATAATTGCTTGTCCTATGCTTTCTATTCAACAATAATACCAATAAAACTTGTGTGTATGGTATGTAATATGCTTTCTATTCAACGATAATACCAATAAAACTTGTGTGTATGGTATGTATTGTTAAGCAGTGTCATTTAGAGCTATAATCATAGAAAACCTTACATATTACTCCCTCCATCCCATTTTATGTGAGGTAGTTTGACTCGGCACGGAGTTTAAGAAAAAAAGGTAGACTTTTAAAACTTGTGGTCTAAAATGAATGATAGAAATTTGTGTGGCTACAAATCATTTCATGAAGGGTAAAATGGACATTTTAAAGTTAAATGGTTTCTTAATATAGAAATGTGTCATTCTTTTTGGGACTGACTAAAAAGGAAAGTAAGTCATATAAATTGGGACAGAGGGAGTAGTTTATTACTACCCTCATTGCAAGTTTCTTGATAGACTTGCTGCACTTTCTTTCTTATGGGCCCACTTTCTTTCTTATGGAGCACCTACTTTTATTTTCATTTAATTAAGGAAATAGGAAGACTTATCTTGTACACCATTACAATTAGCAATTACTTGCCCAACGATGGGCCCACTTTCTTTCTTATGGAGCACCTACTTCTTGATGAAATGAAAAAAGAAGGGTCAGAATCTATTAAAAACACTTATTTATTTGAAGTTGGGCATAGTGGGAGGAGGTGTGGGACAGTGAGTAAATCTCTATACTTTTAAAATTAATAATTTCTCCCCTAAATCCTATGTTTAGGGTGTCTCATCTATGTTATGTTTTCTCTTTCCTAGTTGGCTCTTATCATAATCACAAGATCTAAATTATTTACTCCCCTCGGTTCAAGTTGATGTGACAATTTTTTAGTTCGTTTAAAAAAAGAACGACAGTTTTCTAAGTTTGGAAATATACACACAAACCTTCTATTTTATCCTTAATGACAAACTTTTATAGCGACACGAATGTTATGGCATGTTTAATGCTACAAGCTTTAAAAATCTCCCTTCCTTTCTTGATCTTTGTGCCATTAGTTACCTTAGGAGGGCTAAGGAAGAAACATTCAGGATGTTAAGAAGTTTGCTGAAATAGGAAAATTTTACTCTTGAATATGCAATTGCCTGTTCTTGGAAATGCAGATGACTGAAAACAACTAACTGGAAGTGCTAACTGTACCTTGTAATCAAACAGTAGGGATGAAAATGTATGAAATCATCTTTGTAACTCATGTTCTGTTTGAATTGGTTAAACCAGGAAGGTCTTGCTGCAGTTTTTGGAAATGGTTTATCAACAGCATGCATTGTCAACATGGGAGCTCAAGTGACATCTGTTATCTGTGTTGAGGTATGGTGACTTTATTTCTACCTTCTATATGGTTGGAAAGTTACAATTAAGCCCCTTTTCTGTTACAGCTTTGTTTATAGCACTCCAGTATTAGAAACGGGATCCGGGATAAGGATTCTAAGTAACTTTGATACTGGCATACTGCAAGGGTTTTTCCTTGTGTGTTGCGGAAGTGGGTGGTGGTTATAACTGGACATGAATCATGTTAATGTTCCGAAAGTAATTCATGTTACTAAGTCGTCAGTCGTCACAGACTCACAGTAATGGTAACTTTCCTCTTTATTTCTTAAATAGATTTTCCAAACTGCTCTCGCCACCTATTATGACAGGTCATGAATCATGATTAGTACATCCAGTACCATCAGTGCTATTGATGCACACCCATGTATAACAAAATTTCTCATTACCCGTAGTCTCAATACTAGGTTAAAAAGTGTACAAGAAAATTGGGATTCTGAGAGTGCTATTCTATCATTGGCATGATATCTTTCATTGTCATTACTTCACTGTGATTCCTGCTTCAGCATGAATCCTGTGTCTTAAGCAAGAATATCAGGGCAACTACCCCTTGGTCTCCCCAATTGCTCTGTCAATGCCTTGTTATCTATGTAGATGACCTACAGTCTATACATCTGCTGTTACTTAAATCTGGAAGCAGAGAGAATTCTGTGATATTCTTGTGCTTTTTAACAAGAACATCTGAAAATTTCTATTTGACCTTTATGCTGATCCTCCATGTGCCCATATACTAATGGTTGATGCTATTGGACAGGATGGAGTGGTTCTACCCACAACACAGATATCTTTACGGTTTGGTGGAGAGGTGAGCATTCAGTAAAAAGTATGGATTTTACTTTGCAGAGTGGAAAAGTCGAGAAGCCCAATTTTTTTTAAAAATCTTTTTTATGCTTTGCTTATACTAGAGGTTATTTTCATTTTTATTTCTTGGAGATGCCATCTGAGTTTCTTTTTTAAGTAGGGTGAGACATATAATAAACTGGGAACTTGTTTAATCGGATGTTTCTATTGAATCGTTTTGCTGTCAATAGACTGCTTATGCTTGACAACTCAAGAGGGATTTGCATAGAGAAATTGAAATGAGCTCAAAGATCAAGAATCTTGTACCTCAATATTACTGACTTCAATATATACATGTCTTATCCTTGTTCAATTAGTCAATCACTTACGCCTTAATGCCAACTAGTTAGTTCCGACTTTATGAATCCCTTATATCCATTCCTCTCTCTTTAGACCTTTCTATTCCAAACTAAATTACTTTTCTTGCAAGGCAAATTAAGGGTTCTCAAACCTAGAAATTCTCTAAATCTCACACTTACTGTTTGATATAAATGTAGCAACAATAACGAAAGAATCTCAACTGATTTTTCTCTAAATTTCACTTTGTTAGGTATTTTTTCTATCGCATAATTGCACCCCTACTAATCTTCCTTTTCAACCATCTCACTGTAATTCTGTGTTACATAGTTATTTATCATGCCATTCTCGTAGAGTATTGAGTTTGGATGTCCGAATTATTTGCATTTGAGTATCACAGTCTTGTCTGAGCTCACTTCACCTTCAATGTTATTATAAGGTTTAAAAATGCAACGCATTGTATTTTGTCTATTTCTACATATCCTAAATCTTTTAGTCTCCATATTGCTTCTCCATAGTTGATAGTTCCAAATTTTGGTTGGCTGCTTTGCTAGTTTCATCTATTAATACAATATCATCTGCAAATAGCACGTACCAAAACCTTATTATATGTGTTATTGTTAATTCATCCATAATTAGGGTAATTAAGTACGGGCTCAACTCTCAAGGCAGATCTCTAGTGTAAACTCACAGTCATGACTCCTTTGTTTCTCCTTTCGCAGTTCTAACATTTGTAACTGCTCTTTCATACATGTTTGTGAGATATTAATATTTTATGTGTTTTTTTCTTCTCATACACCCACCAAAAGGACTTTTCCTGACACTCTATCATACCCTTTTCTAGGTCAATTATATATCATGTGTAGGGATCATTCTCCTCTCCCTCTAAAGTTACTTCTATCTTAGATCTATTGCTCGTGAATCCAAACTGGTTTCACCTTTGTAATATCCCCAAGTCTATATTCTATAACTTTATTCCAAAGATCTACCATATGATGCAAAGTTCAATATTATGATAATTAGCACAAACTTAACTATCCCTTGTTCTTATAATACCGGAACAAACTTTTCTTCTCCTTGTCTTTATAATTTATAAATGATGCAAAGCTCTAGGGATTTTTTGGAAAAACCTGGGGTCTCTGTCTTCAAGTGTTGATACATAATATAATTAAATAAATAAAAATGTGCTCTCACTAATGGCTTAAGCTTTTAGATGAGATGATTACACATTTCAGCGTCAAGCTTGAAGCAATTTATTAAGTTCTCAGCTTCTCCTTTAGTCTTTCCTCAATGATTTTTTAATTGTCTTTCGTCTTTCTTAGCCAAACTATCTGTTTTTTTTTAAAAAAAAATTCTAACAGGATATATCAAGATGCCTTCTCTGGACTCAGAGGCATCATCAAACATGGCCACCTATTCGGACTGATGCCCTGTCAAAGCCTGTAGACTTGCTGATGCTTAACAGACTTAAGGAGTCCTACTGTCAGATCAAAGTGAGTTTCCTAATATTTAGGAAAATACAAATTTAAGGTTTTTAACATTTATATGCTAGAAACACGTATAGCCCATTACTGGATATTCCTCAGTTTGGTAATCAATATATGAAGCTTGGAATGTATATACAAAGTGTCCTTGGGATGAATAGAGACAATTAGTGGATGATGTTCAGCCTAATTGTTCGATTTATCACCTTCTATTGTAATCTACCACACTGTTTATAATAACTCTAGTTATGAATATGATGCATCTTTCATGAACACCTAAATGCATGTTTAATTTATTCCACTGTCCAGGAGGGGGAAGTAGAAGCTGTTGCTATGGTGCATTCATATGAAGATGGAATGCAACCTGAATCTCATAAAACTAGGCTGACTGCTCTTAATGTATACCTTTTAACCTCAAAATCTTCTTGTATTTATTTTGCTTTTGTTGAAGAGGATGTGCGATTAATGCCATTTGTTTAACTTTCACATTCTAACTCTTCGAAGATAAATTCTGCTCATGCCTCATAACTTTCTGGGGCAACATTTTCAATGCAATATATCACAAGGTTACTGCTTACAAGGGAGTGCAGCTAGTGTTTTTTTTTCATGGTTAGACAACTTGAATTGTCTAATCCAGATTTTTTTTATTAACCATAATTCAAAGAAAATCCAAAATTAAATCATGACATGCTTTTGCAATTGAAGCTGAGATTTCACGTGAGCAATTGTGACATGATTTTGCGGTTGAACATGAGATCCCATGTTAACAATTAGCCAAATTTTTTACAGTATCAAATCCCATCTGTATTTCAAAAGAAAGAGGCAGATTAGGTACTTGCTGATAAAGATGAACCATTGAATTTACAAGGGTTGATATTAGTGCCTGATAGTCTGCTAATACAGGTTCCCCCAATGGGTTTATTTTACCCAATGCTTTTGGTTCCAGATGTCTATCCTCCGCCACCCCGCTCTTGGTAAGTTAAGTACATATGATGTCACTAAATCCTTTCTCCCTCCTTCTGTGCTCAGTTATTGCATCTAAATAGGTTTAACGATTATGATGATATGCTTGAGGACACATGGCACATGGACTTCCCTGGTGGTGGTGCATATCCGATGTGGGAGAGCTACCCAATTTTCCAAACAAAGCCAAAGAAAGAAGATATCATTGGACTTGCTGAAGCTATTACAAAGAGCATTCTTTTGTCTGGTGATAATAGTAATCTATTCTGTAATGTTGTAGAATTTGGATATACTCTTTCTGAACCTTGTTTCATACTATTGACAGGGCGTATTGACCTACAGAGAAAGTTGTTTTGCAGCATGCAACTGGTTAGTTATTTGGGCATTAAACCTATAGTTATTGACTTATTGTCATGTGGTTCGAAGCGTGATATTTTTCAATTCTTCAGATTGGTGGAGCTGCATCAATTTATGGTCTCATTCCTGCTGTGGAGGAAAGGTTTGTTTGGAGTATAGTTTTGCCTGAATTTAAACAGAAAAAATAAAACAATGCCCCTGTTGCTAGAAGTTGGACATAATTATATATACATATAATCAATGAATATTCCACCCTCTGTTTAGAAGACTCTTAAAGCATAACTAGACAACTGCATTTTGGCATGTTATCAGGTAAGTGCTAATAAGTAGAATGATCACAATTTTCTAAGCTATAGAAATGGTTTAGGAGATCACTAGTATGCTTTGATGCTTTTTCTTTCTAACAAAATAGTATGCTTTTATGCTAACTGCTCTCTTTCGTATCCAGAGTTTTACATGCAATCCCTTCACATGAAGCAATTGACACTGTGGAGGTAAGTTTTGAGCTTTTGATTTCTTTCTATTCTAGTTGTTAGGTCGTTCTTCAATATACATTTGCGTACAATCTCGTGTACCTTATATCTTCTCTTTGCCAGATGCATAATCCGGCTTCTTGATTTAATCAAATAAATTTATATCAGTCCTGCCCCATTATCGTCCTAAGGTTTCATTATGTGTTTGGCCTTCTCAAATATATCCTTCAGATGCTTAGATTGTTTACAGCATGCTGAAGACCATAAATGGGGAAAACAAATGGAAAAGGAAAGGAGAATCCACAAGTGAATATATGACAGTTCCTTGTTATTTCCTTAAGAAACATACACCACGTCTTTTGCTCTCACTTGTTGATGAGTACAAACTAGCTGATAAGCATCACATACTAAAAATGCCTTTTTCAGTGTTAAAATTGATTTTATAAATAAGTAATTATGTGTTGGAGGGAAGTGCCGAAACAGATAATAAGCAGTTGATATGTTTGGTGAAAAAGTGTTGTTAATCACTTTTATCATCTAAAATGACTTCAATGCTTTTGAAGTAGTTCACACTAAAAAGGAGTTCATTATTTTGGCACCTTGAGCCGTTTTTTTTTTATAAAAAGGAGCTGATTATTGCAAGACTCTTAATTCTAATTGATTCAACTACAAATTAACCTATGTATCAATTTACTCTAAATTGATTTGATAGGATTATTTTTAATAAATTTGAATTATTTTGTGATAAATGAAATAGACCTAAGTGCAAAAGAGAGAAGAACAAATGATGAAAATGGAATGAAGAGGGAGTTATGCATTTTTCTATGAAAAGGGTATCTCGAGGTTTAAAAAGTATTAGGGATTAAATAGTAAAAGTTTTTTTCAAATCAAAATACTTATAAGCTGAAAAACCATATGTTGGGGGTGATCAATTTATGAATTTTGACCGATTTGGGTGTATAAGCACTTACCGACCACATAGATAAGCCAAAACTTATAAGCTGACCCAAAAACCCTCTTAGTTAGAAAGTTTCTTCTATGTTCTTTTTCTTTCTTTTCCCTCTTTTTCCTTTCTGACAGATAAAGCAATCTATTTAAGATTCATGCATGGAATGAATGGCTAAAAGACAAATTCTGAAGTGTTTTTTGTTCTGTTTCGGATTCATATAGTCGACACCAACTTGCTCAGATATGAAATTTAGTAATTGTTGTTGTTGCCATTTTTTTCCCTGTATGTAGATTCCTTCGCCAACTAATCCATCTTGTTGGTATACATATGTAAAATGGAACATGTGTGGGTAAATATTTGGAATGGAACTTTGAAGAATCTTTGGCTCTTGAATAGGTGCAATAGAAACTATTGTGTATGGGTACCCATCCTTTATTTGGGCCCTTACCGTCCTTGCAGACTTACATCATTTTGTTTTCTTCTCATCTTCTATTCTCTTTTTATATAGTAAGTTGCTGTGAAGGTTTTTACATTTACGTTTGTGTGTACATATATTAGGTCTTGCAATCAAGAACAAATCCAGCATTTGTGTCATGGAAAGGCGGAGCAGTAAGTAGACTCTATTTTTATTAGAGGTTCTGCTTAAGTTCCATCACACTATTTTGTAACGGCTAAGTCCTACATTCTGGTAATATGGCTTTGATACAATTTCGGGCTTTGTATAATAAGTTATTATAAGGAGGTGGTAAATAATAAACAGGCAAGGTAGCTCTCACACCACAGTTGTAAAAAAGAACAAAAGAAGTTGATAAATAATAACCATCTATTGTAGCATTACCTGAAGTGTGTTTTTGTCACGAAAAAAAAATGGCACTGAAGAGTCTGAACAGCGTAATGGGGCTGCTAATCGCATCAACTGACCTGTAAAACTCCACTACATGGTTTAAAGAACAGTTGATGCTACAGATTATTTTTCCATTGAACATGGTTTAAAGAACAGTTGATGCTACAGATTATTTTTCCATTGAACCTATTTTGGTGCATAATTTATGAATAATATCTCAGTTCAAGATCAGGAGCCTTAAGAGGGACAATCATTGTATTGTGTCGTGCTTTTTGTTTAATAATCTTAGTTCCTGAAGAATACTAAGTGGTACACTATTACAGTTCGTAGAATTCTTCTTTTTGAATAACCTCCAGGTCAAGTTGAGATTGCTATTTCCAGGAGGCTAAAAATGTACTTATCTTGTTGAGACAATTTTCTTTTAATCATGCGTACCTGTTCAACCAAATCTTGTACCATGCTTCACTTTTAAGTTTGTATGAGGACTCTATAGAGTTAGTATCACTTCTACACACTGCAGATCCTCGGAATTCTTGATATTAGTAGGGAGGCCTGGATTCATCGTGAGGACTGGATTAAAAATGGAATTCACATTGGCAGTGGGAGAAAGTACAAGGATTCATGTTATCTTCAAGCACAGGCAATGTGCTATCTGAATTCATAAGAGGTACAAATAAATGTTGCTCTAATTTATTCTGGTATATTCATATTCAACTGAGATTCTGAACTCATAAGAGGTACAAATAAATGTTGCTCTAATTTATCTATATTCATTTTCAACGACATCTCAGTTTAACAAATCTGTGCAGGTTTTATACGTTGGCTTTTATTTTTGCTTCAGATAGTGGGTAGGGTCTAGTTGGGGGATTAATTTCTCCTTCTTATTTCTTGTTATTGTCATAGTCTGGACTGCTGGGGTTGGGGGGGGGGGGGGTATATGCTTTCATATTGTGGTAATTGCAGGAGAGATTTTGAGAGATCACACTGGCAAGTATAAAAAAATTGAGCTAGTTTTGGTCATCAATATTTTGTGTCATGCATGTGCATTCAGAATTGTTCGAGATGGAAGAAACATTCAAGGAGTATGCGTAGAGACATACATCTAGACAACACGATCACCATTTATACACATTATTTTTTAATTTCAATCAATAAGTAAGCAGTAAATATTTTACTTATGTCGTAAATGCTTCATCTCCTCTCTGCTGCGTCTTGTTTTTCCTTCTTTTGCTCAGTTGGATGCTTTTCCAAGTTCTTAGAGATGGTCTAGACCTTGCTTCTCACATGAGAGAGAGCAATGCAATTCTGCAGTAAAAAATATAAAGTGACAAATATGTCGAGTACACGACCGCTGAGTCATACAGTAGCCTTGAAAAATATGCATGCTTCCTGTAGGTCGTGCAACGTTACTGCTATTAACATTTCTCTTTCAACTCCTTTGTTGTTCAGCTTTCTGCAGGGTTATGAGATTTGATAAGATGAAAACTGTGGCTTGCTTAGCTTATCTTGAAGACGACGGAACCGTAAGCCTCACTCCTCCCTCTGGACTCATGTGGTAGCCCTTGTGAACGACGATATCAACAGTCCTGAAACCTGAAAAATTATTGGAGAATTATGACTGAGCAAGGCCAATCTGAAGAACATCCTAATTTCTAGGTAACTTAAGTCACAGTATAGTGTTATATTAATCTTGGTATTCTAACTTATTTAAGACGATTTTATTCTCAAATTTGTGGAACTTTCATAGGGTTGATTTGCCATCTGACCCTCGATGTGAATTATTAGCTTGGGAGGAAATTAATTAGTCAAATAAATATGATTATCGTGTTATATATCAAATATTAAACCATGCAGGAATGGCCAAGCAGTCATCAAAATTCGGCGCATTGGTCAATAGCAAAATAGTTCGATAACCTTTCGTTCGTATAACCATTGAGAAACATAATCTTCACATGACCCTTAATTTTTTCGATGACCTTTGGTTGGTATAACCATCTCACTGAAATGGTTGGAAACTTTCTAATTTTTTCATAAGAAAACTTTACTATTTTTTTTTCTCATTGATTCAATCAAAATATTTGTGAGAATAGCTAGTGAATATTTTTCAATGAAAAAATAGTGATTTTTTTTCAGTAGTGTAGATTCTCATTGAAGCTTTCTATTTTATCCGTACGAAGACACTGTTATTTTTTTTCTTCTCACATTTAATCAAAATATATGTGGGAATGATATGACTAAACATTTTTCAGTGGTAAATTTCCGTGGAAAACTAGTGCTTTTTTATAGTGGTAGTGATATTTGAGGGGTTAAAATGGTCATTTGACAAACGATTACTTATTTCTATTTTAAGCACTTCACACTTCTCTACTACTTAGCTTTTTAATAATTACTTCTTTAATTTAGAAAATTATGAATTAATATCTTCAAAATATTAGTTGGTGCACCAAAAACAAAAATGGTTACAAATGAATCCTAGCACGGAAGTAACTAATCAAGAATCAATAAACTTCTACTTCTCTTTGATTTAATTATTATGGAAGACATAGCTAGTCAATTACAGATTGAATGGTGATATTTCCAATCAGTAAAGTGTTACATCAACGTTGTAGGAGAGCTTTGGAGTAACTGGTAAAGTTATTGTTATGTGATTAGGAGGTTATGGATTCAAGCCATAGATCAACAGCCTGCAGAAATTGGAGTAAGACTACGTACAATAAACTCTTATAGCTCAATCCTCTATTTTCTTTCTTTTTGGCCTATTTGGTTGATCTATTGTGAATTGTTTAAAACATAAATATATTAAGAGAGGAAAAAAAAAATAAAGAAGAAGAAAATATGCTATAAAGATTAAAGGGTGTGGATAAATTATTTTAGTAGAGTCAAAAATGTTCTTCAAAATCTTGTAAAGTAACAAAAACTAGTGTTGGGGGTTAATTGATTCCTTCTTTTGTCTATGCTTTTAGATTGGGTCTTTGCTTGAGTCCATTCATTTCTGTATATTCTTTTTTCTTTTTTCTTTTTGTCAAAGGTGGTTTAACTATGACCCACCATGGATACTTTGACTGGGGCATATAAAGAATATTTAGAAATTATGTTTGTTCTAAACTGATGTACTAATGGGTCTTTTGGTTCCCTAGATAAGATTGAATACGTTCGAAATTAAATTTATATTTTATTTGATGAAAGGTTTTTTATCGAAGACTATGGCAGCTGAAACGTCTTTCTTTTCTTGAATTCCAAAATTTTCTGCCTTTTCTCAGCTTGACACCTACTGTAAGCCCCTCTTTTATGTTCTTCTTTTGCTTGCACACCGATTAGAACCCATGTCTTCTCGATCGCCTTATTCTTGATTGTTACATTGGTTTAGTCAATTCGATCGCCGTATTTGCTAGTATCTTAGGTATAAATTTATATGAAATAGATATCTATTTTTAAAATTTAATTTTGGATATTCGTATCTCACCTTATTCTATCTAATTAAATTATTTTATCTCATCTTTCAAAGTGAAATAAATTAGTTCAACGATTATAATTTCAGAACTATAATTTCAAAATAACTTAGTCAGCTAACCAAGCAATCCCCTGAGATTTTTGGTTGCGTAAGATAATATTTGGTAAAAAGAATCAGATTAATGGTATAATATATTTTGGGTACCTTTTCATATAGGAACGCATACAATTTCAGCATTCTATTGCCTGCATACAAAATATTTGTATAAAGTTAGGTTAGAATTTATCTCATGATATATAGTATGAAATAAGAATAAAAGAATTGGTAAACACAGATTAAAATATTCAATTTGGTTTATTATTTCTATTGCCTGCATACAAAATATTTGTATAAAGTTAGGTAAGAATTTATCTCATGATATATAGTATGAAATAAGAATAAAAGAATTGGTAAACACAGATTAAAATATTCAATTTGGTTTATTATTTCTATTGCTTGCATACAAAATATTTGTATAAAGTTAGGTAAGAATTTATCTCATGATAATATAGCATGAAATAAGAATAAAAGAATTAGTAAACATGGATTAAAAGATCAAAATCAAGAGGAGGATGGTTTGTACGAGTCTTATCTCGAACTTATGAGAGTATATTGAGAAATTGTTTTTGTTAGATTCTCGATTCAAATAAAACATAACAAAACAAGAAGAAAAAGAGAATACATCAGAAAAAAATTAAATAGTACCAACAAATAATATGATATGAAAGAAAAGAAAATAATAGGTGATAATAAAAATTCAAAAAAAATATTAATACCATTGATGAGGGGAACTCTATATATAGCACAATTATTTATTTGCATGTTCTTGATCCCTGACCTCTATATTTTCTCATCTAGAGTCATATCATTGATAAGTTGTATATATATTAAATCCTATCTAATCATCTTTCCCTAAAATATACTTCTTCGGTCTTTGTATATCTCTCCACAGACCTAACAAAGTCAACATCTCATATCTCTCATTGGGGCATCTGGATATCTCCTCTTCAATGCTTGAATCATGTCAGATTCAATCTCGCTTCTCTTAACTTGTTCACCACACAGGCAATACCCACCTTGTCCCGAATATATCTTCCTGATTTCTAATCCTATTTTGCCTAGTATACCAACACATCCATTTCAAATCCCCATTTTCCTTATTTACATCTTTTGAACGTGCAAATTCTTTACTGCTTAATATATAATTGATAGAACAACCACTTTATTAATTCATATATTGCTAATTTTACATCATCGTTCCTATATATATTACTTTACAATATAATATTTATTAATTAGTAGCGATTAATGTATAACTTGTCTCTAAACCAAACAATCTCATATGTAATTTATTTCTCAGTCTTTTTATCGGACCAACTAATTCTAAGCTAACTCTATTTTAGTAACGGATCCAAAATTTTACCTACGAATTTACCGAAACGCAAAACTTAAAAATTCTAAATCCAAAAAATATTCAAATTAATTTAAAACTATCATAATATAATTTCAAACTTTTAAATTTGCTTCGATATTCTTTATTATAAATTTTCTATTTCTTACAAAACTATGATATTTGATTAAAAACGAAAGGGTCTCATTCATCTCACCACACTCGTGGGCGATATCCTCGAAAGGAACGTTAAAACGATCCAAAGTTTGAAATGTGTGACAGCACAATGAGACAATTAAGATAACTCGATATCTCCGACCCAAACGTGCATTGCCCTTTTAAGGATTAAAAATAGCCACGTAAGTATAATCATAGCCGTTAATTATCACATCAGTAGTCAGACAATGTACGATGATGATATGGTTTCACGTGCGGGTAAAAATCCATTATTTAACGGGTGGATAATTAATCGAGTTCCAATATAAGTATCGGACATTAGATGAGAAACAAAAAAAATATATGTAATACTAATTGTGCAATAAATTTTTACAATTTCTTTTTTGGAACTTCCAAAAAATTCATAACCATTATCTTTTGGATGAACACTTTATGATAATCTGTTTATTGAGTAAGTAATTTGCAAAATCACATAAAAAATAAATCGCACTACAAGCCTTATGTTATCAGCTTATAATTATGTAGCCAACGGAGGTTCGATTCGATCCAAGGTCTTTCACCCACCTCTCGGCCACTCAACTATCACTATAATAAAGATAACTTTTAGCGACAATAAATATGCACATTAATAAAGAGTGTTAAAGTCTTTACTAAAATTAGTTAATTTTCATTAGATCTAATATCGCTATGGACTTTAGAGACATTTACAAAGAGAGCTAATTGCTTCTAAAAAATATGTTTAGCGACAATTAATCTATTATTATTAATTAATAATTATCATTAGTTAAGAGGGTTTTTTTACTTTTAACTTGCAAAAGTTATTTCACTTATTTTATGGACAAATTGGTGTAGTATTTGCCTATAATAGAAAGAGGTGACGTTGGGTTAAGGATCCAGTCAATTATGTAACGCTTTTGACCAAGTGATGAGCGTTTTAAATACTATATACTATAAAAATATCAGTCTTTTTGCTTAAGCTGCTTAAACATGAGTCGGCTTAGAATGTCAATTAATTTAACGTTTTAATAAATGTGATTTCGTTTAATTGAACATAAAATCTAAAAATATAAGAAGACTTTAAAATATTTTTAAATTATCTTTCAAAATAGTATATTTTTATAAACATAATTACTTTATGTTACTTATAAGTCACGATTCACATATTTAAATTGTAACACTTCAATAATATAAGCGTTAAAATAAATCGTATCACACCTTTTTGAGGTATGATATTCTTTAAAACTTTACGTGAACGTCAAATATTTCATTCACCAAACTATCTATTACAATTTATATCATCTATTCGTGTGCTCGTAAAGTATCAACAAACTCATTTTTCCTATTATGCTAATATATCTTTTTTTGGTACACAATTTCCTACTATCCTAATTGATATAATTACAAGTATTCTCTTATTACGTACATAATTTATTCCCAAGCATCAACTTTTCAAGGCAATAATAATATATTTGACATTTTCCTAAGACAATCCAATAAACAAGTTATATCATAACAAACTTTTATTGGAAATTCATAATTAATATATGAGTAATACAATAACAACGTACACAATAAAATTTCATAATTAAGATTTGAAAAGGATAAAACGTATACAAACTTTTTCATCATCTCATAGAGATAGAAATGTTATTTTAAAAAGACTAATATACGAATAATACTTATTTCACTTTTCTAATCAAATTATCTTATAAAATTTTAAATTTTGAATTAACTTGTTTTATAAAATCACGAATCTTAAATTTTTATAGTCAAATACCTTCGCGTAAATTGAAATAGATGAGTATTAATTAACTCAGAGAGTAAATACTCACTGTCATATCCAGCTCAAAGCCGAGCTGTGCAACATAAATATTCTGGCTCTTTCTTTGACCTTTGACTGAAAATCTGCCACGTGTCTTCCACATGCCCACTATATAAACTCCCAATCTCTTCTTCTCCTCCGCATTCACATTTCCCCTTTTCCGAGCCCTAATTTCTCTCTCCCCAATTACAAATCTCCGATCCAATTATGTCAAACAACCACCGGACTTCCACCGGAGACCGCCGGAATCCTAGCCGATTACAGCGTCGAGCACCGGCGTCGATTCAAATCAACCGACCGACCGATTGGAATGTCGCTATTCCGCTTTTATCGCCGTTGATTACTTCTCCGGCTTCTCCTGATGCCGGAAGCCTGAAATCGGCGATAAATCGGATTTCGAATTCGAGTAATAGTAAGAAAGAGGAGGTGAAGAAAGAGTTACCGGTGTTTAAGAAGTGGCAACATCCAGCGGCGCCGTTTTGTCATGAACCGGCGCCGTTGATTCAGTTTGTGTGTACAGGAACCGCTGATAGACGGTGAAAACTGAAATTCATAGATCTGAAAATCTGAATCTGATAATCTTCGATTTTAAAAGTATACTTAGATCTCTGATTGAAGTGAAAAAATTGTTGATAGCCGTTTTTTTGTATAGTTTTTCTATTAGGATGCAGAACTTGTATAATTAGATTATTAACAAAGTTATGAATACTGATTTGAGGAAAATTATGTCTTTTCTCTTTTTCTTTTTCTTTTTTTGCTATGGGATTATTGGCTAAAGAAAAAGCATATTAAACTGTCTAAAATCCCAATTATATAAAAAAAAAATCTTCAATTTAAGATATACAAGAATTATTTACACTCCTTCCGCACTCACAAATGAAATATTTTTCGAAATATCCATTATTAGAGTTGAGATAATTACTTTGATATTGACAATTCATATCCCTTGAAAATCACAAATGAATCAATTGAGTAGTTGAGAGTCATAAGGTCTCGGTTTCAAATCTTAGTGGAGATAAATTCTCATTCCAATGGATATTAAAATACTAGGGGAGGTTGTAATTAGCCGGTATTTCGTGAAACTAATTGAGGTGCTAAAGTTGAGATGTTTGAAAGTTAATTCGAATATTAGGATCATAAAAAAAATGAATTTGATATAATTCTAACATGTTCTAAGAATTTGAAAGTCGTTTCAATTTTGATTAAATAAAATTTCTCAATGATCATATCAAATACCTACTCAAAAATAAAAGAGGCTCTTTTCATTTTGAATATATACATGAATTAAAATCCAATATCACATTTTGCAATAGGGCCTCTTACTAGCTAGAGGCTTATTTAGGGTGGTGAGAACAGATAAAATCTATTAAATATATAAAAATATTTATTGAAAAATCGATAACAATGTAATTTTTTAATCCAATCTTAAAATAAAACTCGTTTAAGCCTTGTTATCCATCTTGATGATGGTTTTACTCCTCTAGAACACATAATAAAAAATTTTAAAATAATATTTAATTTTATATAAATTCATAAACTTCAAATTTTAAATTATATTGAATGTTTTTTTTTCTTTTTAGTGATGAAAAGGATAGCAAAAGTAGTAGTAATAATACCTAGAAAACAAAAACTAAAAGGATGTCCACTTTGGATGATTGTAAATAATGATCACATATTAGCTAACTTTTTTGCTTTTTCCTTGCACATAAATAATTTTTATACAAACACCTCACGTCTTATTGTTTTTGTCTATTTTTGTTTCTTAGATACGTATCTTTTTATTATTTTGTCTCTTCAATCAAACAAAATAAGCCAAGATCATTGAAAACTATGAGCTCGTTTGGATTGACTTAAAATAAGTAACTTTTTAAAAGTTACTTTAAAATAATTTTAAAAATAAGTAGTTATGTGTTTTTGATGTGTTCGGCAAAAAAGTGTTGAAAGTCATTTTTTTAATCAAAATGTCTGAAATATCCTTAAAGTTATTAACATTATAAAAGAATTAAAGGTAAAAAAGTAATATACTTGGTCAAAATAGAATGGTTTATAAGTTAAAAAGATAAGTAGGGACACCCTACTTTTAACTTTTAACTTATTTTAAGTTATTTTTGACTTATTTTAAATTATTCTTTAATTGCCAAAACACTCTAATAAATCAAAAACTGATTTTAGTTTGACCAACTTAAAATCCCATCCAAACAGGTTCTAAGTCCACTACTTCTCCTTATTCATGCCAAATAAATATGTGACAATAGTTCACTACAATTTCAAACCTTATAATATCAAGAGTTCGTATTGAAAATCACAACTAGTTGTGAATTTTTAATATGAAATTTAATTTAAAGGAGTTAATAAAAAAGAATATTTTAAATCATATATATAATTATAATGAAACATACCATCAATCTAATATTTATCTAATTTTAAAAAGAAATAGAAGAAAAACGATCCAAGCTTCTAAAATCAACTTATTTTTAAAAAGTATTTTTCTTGACCAATAAATTTAAAATAGTACTACTAATATTTTCCAAGTTATTCGCATATCATACTTGCTATAAATAGTACAATTAATTAATTACCTACTATTATTATTTAACTTAATATGATGGTGTGAAAATTGATTTTATTTAATTTCTACTTAAAAACAAAAGGATTTTTATTTATATTAAAGGATAACCTATACAAAAAAACTAATTTATATGGTGTGAAAGTTGATTATTATACTACCGATATACATAACTTAAACACAATTCACCAATAATATGTTAACATAAATGCTACATCTAGTGTGAATGCAATATAAAATAACCTATTATTATGAGTGTATAGTATAATTAACAAGGTAGTACAAACTAGTACGTAATTTGTTTAAGTCAAAATTTAAAATTGATTTGAAAATATTGAAAATATATAATACTAGTTAGAGAGAAAATGAGGTAATAGACTAAATAGCCAGACATTCTAATTAAGTCTAGGTTGTATACATAGACCGGCCAAACCTATTTAGTATATTATTAATTGTAATTGATTATTTTATTATATGATATACTTTGGGATGATTGATTTGATTTTGAATTTGAACGGTCTATAAATAAGAAACACAATCCATGCAAATCATGATCCTCTTCTTTTAATTTATTCATATATAATAAAATAATCCATTCAACGTCGATACACTTGAAAAGTATTAGATGTCAACTTCATGAAATATTACTTTTTCTTTTGGTTGACGAATGGAATTCTCAATCGCGATTCTTTAAGCGTGTTTAGGTATGTATAAGATAAATTTCGCTTCAGTGTAATATTTTACGAACTATTTAGAAGAGGTAAATTATATTATGTAAGCCACATGTGACGAGCTCAGTCGAGAAAGTATGCATAAGATCTTGAACCTAAAATCGTCCATTGGAAAATCACATGTTCAACTAACTCAATCACCCGGAGTGAAAGTGAAATATTTTGGTAAATTTAATTGTGTGGCTGGTCCACGATATGCTATTTTAAAAATAAATATATACTGTATAATTATTTAATGGACACTTTAAAGATTTTTCTTTTAGTGAATTTTAATCTGTAATAACTTATTATTTTTGTCAAATTACTTATTAAACAATTTATCCGCAATTACCTAATAATAGTATGGTTATGTAAATATTTTTTCGTTAGTACGTTGGATCTCAACAACTTTACTGTGGACTCATATATAGGTGAAATTGTGAAGGGTTCAACTTTTCATTTATAATTTTACTTTCACTCACATATAGGTGAAATCGATAACCAATAAGAAAGGGTAAGTCCGTAAGAGGTTATGGTGAGATGGATTAAATCTCTCTATTCTTATTAACTAGAGTCTAGTTAGAGGCTTCGGGTTCAAGCAGGGGGGAGCCAGCTTATGGTCAGGGGTTCATCCGAATCCCCATCGGAGAAACATTATACTATTTATATATAGTGAAAAAAAATTATGAATATATAGTAGATGTCAGACCTCATTCGACGAGTTCGTATGTTATATATTTCTTTAGATTTTAATCCCCTTAATGAAAATCTTGACTCCACCAATGAGTTCAAGACCTGATAATGAAAAAATTTCTAATTGAAAGCCCTTCTTCTTTTAATAGGTCTAAGGAAAATCAAATCTTGATTAATCAAGGCTCTAATATTAATATCAGACACCAAGTTAAAATTCAAAAAATAATACTAATAAAAAATAGAGCAAATTTTAGGTTTAGCAAACATAAAAATCATATTTGTATGCTATAGCTATAGTTTGCATAATTGCGCTCCATAGCAAACTCTTAGTTGTATAAATCGCTGGCAGGCTCTCCGTTTGTATGAAATCGCTGGCAGACTCTCGTTTTGTATAAAAGCGCAGCGATTGTATATGTATATCGGTTAGATAATTGTATATATGTAACTACTACGTATATGTATCAATGATTGTGTTTGTATATCTGCATAACATTTGAATTTGTATACAATGAAATCGAATTAAAACATTTGTATATCAAATCTCTCTCTCTCGCTCGCTCGCTTTATACAACACAAATTATACATTGTAATTTGTATAATTTGTGTTTGTATAAAGCGAGAAAGAGAGAAAGTCAAAAGAGAACTGGGTAGGAGAAGATCTGTATTTGTATATTTATAAGTGTATAGGACGAAAAAATATGTATTTGTATTTGTATATACAGTTCTCTCTCGCTTTATACAAACACAATTTATATATTTGTGTTTGTGTAAAGTGAGAGAGGCGAGCGAGAGAGGGGGCGAGCGAGATTCATCACATGGCGAAGTGCTTGCTACGAATTAGAATTACATGAAACTATAGCTATAACATTTATTTTGAATTAATAATTTGCTATAATGCACAATTTTCCCTTAAAAAATAAGTAACATGTTATCATCGATTAAACTATACTTTATAATGTAAAATTTCTTCGTAACAGATATAATCAGGAGCGGATGAAACATGTCCCGGTATCGAGTTCATATGAATCCAAAAAAGTAGTCTAACATGTTGTCTGCCTTGTAGTTCTTAGGAAAATTAATTTGGTAATCTAATCTGTTTAGCTAACAAAAGAACGTCAACTTAAACAAAGAAAATTAGGTATAGTTAAAACTGTCAAACATGTTGACATTAATTACATAAGTTTTTTGTAACTTATAATTTGGTATAATTAGGTTATTGTTGGTCATATCTCATTGTTCTTTGATGATAACGAAGTATGTATATAGGGTGAATTTTGCATTTTTAATTTAGTACACATCAATTATGTCATAAAACTATTAGTTCAAGTTGTACTAGATAATCTCTAAATTAATTTAATTTGTATCTCCTTTTCTTAATGCCAAAATGTGTTGGTGAGTTATGTTGTTCGAACTTTTTTAAAATTTCATTGGGTGTGAGTTGGGTTTTTTCAGAGTAGTGCATTTTTAAAGGATTCAACACGGATGCGATAATATTTTAGGAGAGTCCCAGCAACTTAGTTGGTGAGCAATTTATTAGTCCATTCGTTTGAATTTATTTTTTTGGTATTGATTTAGCACAGAGTTTAAGAAACTTAAGAAATTTTTTGAATCTTGTGGTCTTAAATTAATTAAACATATGTAGAATGCGTCAAAATGACCTTTAATCTTGTGGTCTTAAACATATCACGTGGAGAGTTAGAATTAAAGAGTACGTCCTCAAAAAACTAAGGAAAGAGATATTCTTTTTTTAACGGAGTAAAAGAAAATAGGACAAACAAAACCATGTTCCAATTTATTCAGAAAACTCTTGATACGTAATACGTTAAAGACTTATGAACAATTTGTTCCAAAATTATGATATAATTCATATTAAAATTGTTGGGTTCGAAAGTGATTATGGCGTCATGAGGAAGCTTACAATTGCAATTCATATAGTGTTGATAAATCAGATGACAAATAAAAGCATACTAAAAATATATTATTAATATGGTTTGGCCAATTGGCCTACATATGAAAATCTAATATAAAAGAAAGTATAAAACTATTGAGAGAAAAATCTCCCCATAAGCAAAATTCTTTAAACGGCTACATTGTGGATGCTATTGTGTTCTTGATATGAGAAGAGGGGTATTCAATTTATAGGATTCCAGACTTTTTTTCTAAGAAAAGAATAACTAAATATGGAAGAGAAATATATTTTCCTTTCAGAAAAAGTTCAAGTATTTATGGTAATAATTTGACTTTTCTTTAAGGAAAAAATAAACTTCAAATATGGTAATAAAATCAGGGCAAAACCCTAACAAAAATTTGTAATACATATGAAATATATCAAAATTACGAACTTCTAGCGCTTCACCAGAACCAATAGCCATATTCTAGCATGCAAACCTCATTTCAATTTGTTTTCTGGTTTTAACTTTGCATGAAATTTAAGAAAGTATAGAAGATTTTTGAATTTTGTGATCCTTAAAAGAAATATATATAAAATGCACTAAATTGTCTATTAATTTGTAGTCTTAAACATGTCAGGTGGAAAGCTAGAATTAAAGAGTTGCCAAAAAAAAAAAAAGAGACGTTCTTATTACAATGTGCTATAAAGGAAAGTAAGACAAACAAATTGAAACAGAGGAACTATATATTTTTGTTAAACTTGACTTAAATGGAATCAAACCATAAACATTGACACAAAAATATCCTATCTAATATAAATCAATCATACTCTAGTGACAAGAGAGGTTGCTCAGATACGCCCTCCACCTTCAACTCTAAGGTTGACTTATGAGTTTGAGTTATCAAGAAAACAAAAAGGGTGGAAGTTTCTAGGTGAGTGGTTAATTTTTTTTATTCATACGATAGAATTTTTAAATTAAGAAACTAAGAAGAAAAAAACAATAGAACAGCACATACGCCAAACTCGGCCCAAGAAAAACATGGGCTTCTGCATTGTTGGACCATTCATAAGAGGTAGTAATTGGACCATATTTTGTGAGGTTACACAAAATCGGAGCCAGAAAAGGAAAAAGTGGAATCTGGAAAAGTCTTCTCTAAGGGTAATGTAATTGAGTGAAATTCATTTTGTATCGTACAAGAAAGGAAGATGGTCTTGAATTTGAGAACTATTTTTCATATTTCCCTATATCTTTTAAAAATCTCTAAAATCTCTTATTTTAATAATATATCTGTATTAATGTATCCGCGCTTTCACTAATGTATCCAGATTGGGAAATCCCTTATTTTAATAATGTATCTGTATTAATGTATCTGCGCTTTCACTAATGTATCCGGATTGCTGTATTAATGTATCCGCGCTTTCACTAATGTATCCGGATTGAGAAATCTCTTATTTTAATAATGTATCTGTATTAATGTATCCGCGCTTTCATTAATGTATCCGGATTGGGTTAATTTTAAAGGATTATTGTAATTAGAAAAAAAGTAGGGATAGATAGTAATTTCATCTTTACAATATGTGATTTATGTAACTTATACTTTTTTTATGAAAATAAGCTAAAGTTGGTTCCTATTGTTAAGAATTCTTACATCGGAAAAGGAATGGAATTTGGTAGCCTTATATGGACTTGGACAATCTTCCCCGCATGAGCTAATTTTTGTGGTTGTGTTAGAGCAAGATCTATCTTTACATGGTATCAGAGTCAGACCCATCCCAATTCTTTGTTCTCACCGATGTTGGCCCCCAGTTAACAGTGTCCACGCTCTAGTTAACGAGGTTTGGGCGTGCGAGGAAGTGTTAAGAATTCTCACATCAAAAAGGGATGGAAATTTGATCTCGATCTCCTTATATAGACTTGGACACTCCTCCCCAAGAAACAATATTACACCTTTTGTGGGTCAAAATTAACACCTTAGAGTATCAAAATCATTGGATACTATCTAGTTTGGATGTGTTTAAATAGATTTAAGAATACTTTACAACTTATAAAATAATTTAGGGACTTCTAATAACATTTTTTTTTCTTTATAAATGAGTATGGAGAATATTATTAACAAATATTAAGTGAGTGAAGGCAATTGATCAGCTCTTGATACGAGGATAATGCAATAATTAATCATTTGGTCCACGATTCCATATGCATGTGGAATCCACTTAAAAATATTATTCCCTCCGTTTCAGAATACTCGTTTTGTTTTGCTTTTCGAAAATCAAACTATATGAACTTTTTGATCAATATTTTAATTTTTTTTTCATCATACTAATATGAGAAGAATCACAATTTATATAGCACTTTTCATATAGCTTTGAAGACTAGTTAAATTAATTTGTTGAAAAGCGAACATAACAAGTATTTTGAGACGGAGGAAATGGTACGGGAAAATGAAAGGCTAAACTACCTATTTAGACATACTTTTATACCATAAATACATATTTTACCACTAGTTTAAAAATATTACTTATAATACCATTTTTAATTAAATATACCATATATTTTAAAAAGTTACATGAGATACACAATCCCATTAATTATGGTTATTAATAATTATCTTTATATTATAACTTCTTAATTAATGAAACTTTTACAATTCAAACACTTCTCTCTCTCATCCAATTCAGCCGTTTCCCTCCCCAATCCCACGTTTCCTCTGTATCCAAAACCAATTTCAGCCGTTTCCATCCCCCAACCCACGTCTTCTTTGTATCCAAACACATTACCCCTTTCTTCATCCACACAATTTCTCACGAATTACCCCCTTCTTCATCCACCATTACCCCCTTCTTCACTAACCTAACTCAATTCGTTATTGCATGTGCTTATAACTTAATCTAGATAAGCAATAGAGGTATTGTAAGTTTTTTTTTAGTTAATCAGAGTCTCCATAGTGTATCTTTGATTTTGTTTCTATTGTTTTATTATTCTCATGTATCTTGATTTTATAATTGCAAATCCTAAAAAAGGAAGAATTTTAAAAAAAAATTACTATTTTTTGGATTTATGATAAACAAATACTCTACGGTCGTGATTTGCTCCTAAATTTGTGTGTTTCAGTTTCATTCCATTTTTAGATACACATAATTATATGTATATGCTTACTATGTATTCGAGATACATATTTTTGAATATAATGTATGAAATTGATACTTGATACATCAAATTAATACTAGATACATATAAAAGATACATGAAATTAAAATTAGATCATATAAATAGATACATGATATTAGTATTAGATCATATAAATAAATACATGAAATTAATACTAGACACATATAACAAATACAAGAAATTAATATTGGATATTTCTATGATACATATGAATGCCATTGTATGATACTCGTGTATCTAAGTGTTTAGTTTGTTGGATACATCATATATTGATAATAGATACATCAAATTAATGAATTTATTATTTTAAGAGTAATAAAATGAAATTAATCAAATTAATGATCAAGATATACATGTTTTTGTCTTTTATTAATAATATTAATGAATTTATTATTTCAAAGAATAATAAAATGAAATTATGAAACATAGATACACTCCTTGATTTCCGCCTTATATTAAGGAATTTGAATTTCAAATTAATTGTCCATATATTCTGAAAATCCCCAATTATTTCTCTAATTAAGGAAATCAGTTACAATCAATTAATTTAAATAAATAAAATATGTATCTCGATTTTAAAGTTCGGCAGATACATGTATCTCGCGGATTCATATTCATGTATCATAAGCGTGAAATATGGTAAATGAAGTAATATTTAAAACTAACGGGAATTTTAGTAATTAGAACCTAAATTAGTGGAATTTATGTAGTTTGCCCAAAATGAAACATCTCTTTCGGCTTTGGGCTCCACAAAAAAGACTAATCATTGGGCTTTCCAGCATAGACTAGCCTGTTATTGAAAGGCACATCTCAGTCCTAAAATTTAAATTGGGGCTTCCTGCATGAACATGGTCTCTTAATTAATTAAGAAAAAATTACCTAATTACACAAACATATTTACTAATTCTCTCTATAATTTGAAATAATTATATTTTATCTCACTATTTAATAATTTCACACTAGATTTCAAGTCAGATACATATGTTTTGCTATCAGATACACTGAAATAGGGAGAGGTAAAACGAGAACAGGAGGGAGGCTAGCGAGATTTGTCTATATATGTATTTCATATACATGCGAATCACACTAGATATACACTATATACATGTATCTGGTGTGATTTGCATGTATACGTTCGAGATATGAAAATGGCGAGCGAGATGGGAGGGAAGCGAGGGGAAGATATGAAATGATTTACTAATAATAAGAATATAAATGGATTAAAAATGTAACTAATTGCAAAAATGAATAATTTGGGATCAGACAGAAGCAAGTCATGTGGACCTTTTCCTTTAAATCTGTAAAAAAAGAGTTTTTAATAATGCTTTGCATTAAGTTTGCAATTTCATTTTCCCTCTAACTCAGGCAACATTTATGAATAATGTCTCTTCTTTAGTGAAATTCAATAAACATAATTTCTGTATACAGTGTGTGGTGCTTATTATTATTTATTTATATATCAAAGTAATCTAAAGATATTCTTAATATGGTATTATATTTTTCACGTTAGACAAAACACGTACAATTTTCTCTAGATGTCTCAAACCATTAAGAATACTTTTACACCTATATATAAATTCATCTTCTTTTTTTTTTTAGTTATCATATAAGTTCGTCATATAACAATCTCTTCCTCAAACTGATTTCTATATGATCTATCACCATTCATGAGCTAGTTTGAAAATTAATTGTGCGTCTGTGCGTCACTCATATAACATTATCTAAGTATTTATGGTCATTAAAGTGAACTGACTTCTTTTTTGTGCATAAATCTTTAATGCTATGGGCAAAAGCAACAAACCGGCCTATAGATGGGCAAAAACACTAAGCTCGACGTCATGTTATTACTCTAACATCTTTATACTTGTCTTGATGAACCATTGGCTCAACTGACACTTGTTAGGCTAAAACAACTAAAAATATTCTTAATATGATATGATAATATTTACTTTGTTCAAGTCTGCATGTTTTTTCACAAAAAGCCTCACACCATTAAGAATATTCAATACTTCACAAGTAACATTTTTTTCTTTTCTACTTTTTATATGAAATTTTATTCACCTATGCCTAATATTATTTACTTGGCAATCCAGCATTTATCGTGAGCACGATAACTACTGACTAGTATATATAGTTGAGAAGTGTACTCATGTATTTTTCTAATAAAGAGAAAAAAATATGGACCATTACGTACTGACTTAATAAAAACTAGTAATAAATTTACCAACTTGGATCTTCAAAGATGAATCTTCTTATGTATAAATCTAGGTTCCACCACTTGAGTTGAAGGTCATCATCTTCTAGAGTTAAAAATATGTTGATATATATCTAGCTCTATCCTATGGTCATATCATATATATGTTGAATTATCCACATGGGTTGTGGTGCAGTGGTGGAACTGATTCATCCTTACCCAAAATCTCGAGTTCGAGCCCTAGGTATGGAGAAAATCCTATTGGGAGCACAACTCCCAATGGGCCCTACAGTGCGCGATCCGGATTTAATCATGACTTCAATGCGGATTTCGGACACCTGATAGGAAACAGAAAAAAAATAATTATATACATGTTGAACTAAAAAGATATCCTTATTCATTGTCCGATACGATTAAATCAGGTTCGTATGGTTCGTATGTATTGCAGAATATATTTTTGTGGAGTTGGTGCTCCCAACAAGATTATTTCCATTACCAGAGAATCAAAGTTGAAACATCTGATTCACGACTCACGTTGGTTGAATTAACTTTTCTTTCATAGCATATAAGTCCATTTTTTGGAGGTCAACTAATACAACATTCTTGCTGAATTTTCTGTGGAAAAACAATTGTTCCAAATTGTGTTTACGTAGAAGTTTAAACAATTTGAATTGCATTTTGTAACCTCTTTATTTCACAAGGACTAGTCATAATACGTGAGTCTATTCGGTATTCGCATTGACTCTGATTAATTCGAATCTGTATTGTATAAGACCATTAAAAGAAAGAGTATTTTTTATGAGGATTTCTTCTATTTGCACGACTCAAACCCAAAATCCTAATTAAGAATGTTGAAAGCACTTTATGTTGAACTTGATTTCTAAATATGTAATTATGTGTTTGGTTTAAAACTTTAAATGTAGAAGTTATTGCATGATAAATCCAATTGAATTTTTTGGTAGAGATTATTGATACCAAATCTTGAAATTGCCAAAATTTAATACTTTGTTAATTTTTGGCCAAATTGATAAGCGTTAGGTTTGGTTAAAAACTCATTGTCTTAATTAGTCTCTAATATTCTTTAAACATTAACAGATAATAGAACAAATTAAATTGTTTAAGGACATAGTTTTTTTTCTACAGTAAATTAAAATTTTATATAAACATTGTCAACATGTATACACTGTTTTCCCTTCTAAATACTCATAACAACTGTAAAATTACTGTTAATTCTTTGCAATAATTGTTTAACATATTGGTAATTAATTAAACACCATAAAATTATTCAAGACACATTATTAATGGCGTATTAAATAAGTTTGCCTAAATTACTCCTGTGAATTGTTGGGTACATTAATTCATCACCATTTGAATTTAATAACTTTGACTTGGTGTTGCTAAGTTATTTACTTTTTGTACTTTTTAATTTAAAAGAGGAAAAGATAAATAAAAAGGAAATGCCTATATAGCTGTAATATAATTAAATTTTATTAATTATAGAAGCAATGAAACTAATGGATTGTGGTGCAACGGTGAGACAGGTTTCGAATTCGAGCCTTGAGTATGGAGAAAATTTTGTTGGGAGCGCCACTCAAGAGCCCTGGAGTGCGCAATCTGAATTTTTATCAGGGCTCTGAACACCAAATAAGAAAAAAGAAGAAGGGGTTTATGGTAAATTATTAAACTTGATCCTAACCCTAGATTACGTGCCCATGTTTCTTGTAATTAATCATGATTATAGTACCACTAAGGTGTTAAGTGATCCTATTTAGCCTATGATCATGATCATAATGCTTTCAAGAAACTAATAAAAAAATATAAAGTTGCTTTATTATTTTTAATATATTTTTGGTTTTCTGATAGAGACATGTAATAAATAAATGTCTATCTTTATCCTATATGTATAAACAGCGACGGAGCTAGAAGCTCGAATACAAATTCAGTCAAACTCGATATCTTTTACTCAAATAATATATTTAGATTTATTTAATTTTTTGTTAAATATGTGTACATATTATATATAGAATCCGATTATTAACCTTTCAAATAATTATTTTATATTTTAAATTCATAAAATTAAAATTTTGACTCCGATCGTATATATAAATGGTTATATGCAACTAAACTAATTCACAAAAACTTTAAAATCAAGTTAGGTTTTCTTTAAATATACAGGGGGCGGAATGGAGGCTAAACTAAACCACTCATTTTGGTGGCTCATTATCACTCCTATTTAATTTTTGAATGTTGTTTTTTTTGAAAAAATTAATAATCTTTTTTAAAAAAATCTTTTGAAAATTTTTAAGTGGGAAAAGAAAAAGGAAACGAGGGGGAAATATTTTAGCAAGAAGTAGAAATAATGGAATACTGAATTTAATTGGTGTAATATGGAGATGCAAACTATAAACTTTAAATCAGACTTTATATATGTGTTAAATATTAGAATTAAATAAGTATAAATAATTAATTTTGATTTCAATAATTGAATGATTTATAATAAAATTTTAAATTAGATCATATAAATTTTAAATTCTAATACGCTTTTGTTAGCTTTATTTCCTCCACTAGGCTTAGGAGGAAGTGAATTCTCTCATGGACATGATAATTCAACTAATTCTTTAAAAAGAAAATTGAATTAGTCGAGTCAAATAAATTTTAAATACTATTCGAATAACTAAACAAAAATACTAGAGTAATACTTTTCATGTTAAGAAAAGATAATGGTGATAAATGAACAATTTAGGATAGCTAATGATAAAATTAAACTTTCATTATTTCTGAACAATGAGGAGTTATTTTTTATTATTTTCATATTTATTTATTGGATTAAATTGTTGCTAACTTTGGTAAGTGCAACGAACTGAATTTCATTCATATTTTGAAAGAACAAGCTTATGATAATATGATATAACTTAGGGAGAACCATGCACGTGTCAAAAGTTATTTGTTAAAGTGAAAGAGCCCAAGATTATATACACTTCACATATCAATGGGGGTTTAAGTCGCATATTTTGTGATCGATGACCATAACAAACTATCAGATTTTGTATTTGTCATTTTTGACGATTACCTACTGTAATATCAGTATAAACATCAATGACATGTACGATAGGTACATGAGGGCGATTACTGATGAATGACTCTGATATATTTATATAATTCAAGGAGAACCACAAACCTTAAAGCTAGCTAATGAGATGAAAGAACTCAAAACTATATAACTCCTTGATGGATTCACTAGGAAAACTCTTTAAGGTAGAAATAACTCCTTTAAAACAAATAAATTAAACATTCCAACAAAAAAAATTCAAACTCTTTTTTTCTACTTTATTTGTTTTGTTTTGGATTTTCCATATTTTTAAACCAAAAAAAAATAAAAATTGTTTGCAGGCTTAGAAAAAAAAAAGTAAGAAAATTCTAACTAGAGAAATAGATCTGTCTCCTCATTGGATGTCACATGCTTACCAATTTCTCTGCTCGAAATTATTTATTTTTCTGTGATCTGAATATTACTTTTGATTAATATAATGTTATTTTTTCTTTTTTAATATAATGGAATGTTGAATTTGGGAGATTTGATCTCTCTATCGTTGATTATGTTATGTTATTTATTTAATTATGACTCTAAAGTCTACATTTTAAAAACTTTTCTTCGGTTGACGAACTCCAATTTCAAAAAGTTGTTTTTTTTGGTCATAAGAAAAAGTTGTTTTTAGCTAGTCTATATTTCTTTTTATCTTTCATTTCTTGAACAAGCTAATCCATTATCTTCTCCCAAGAAAATAAATAAATTATAGAGTAATGTTTCATTTATAGGTTTATCATTTGAGTGGAGTAAACACAAGTTCTACCCTTTTACTTTTAAAATTAAAATTTTTATGGTGGAAACGACCTAGATTATGAAAAAGGGAATCAAACGATAAGTTACTCTTTGACTTTTAAAATTATGGTGAAATGGTGATTTTGCACATGTAATTATGTAAATACTTCATTCGATTTAAAATAGGTTATTTTTCAACTTTTTAAATTGTATTTTTGAAAGTGATCTTTTTAAAATTAAGAAAATAAACTTTATTTGTCTAATAATTGGTCTAAACAATATTTTTAGAAAGTCCTTCAATGTTTTTTAAATTAATATCGAGGAGAGATAAATAATAATTTAATTAAATAACCAGTTGATTTACAAGAAGCGATTTTCTGGTTTTTGAATTTGGTTCAAATAAGTGATTTTAAAACATATTATGATTTTTTAAAAATCAATTATATAGAATAATTTAGTTAAATAACCTTCAATTTAAAATAAGTGATTTTCTAGCTTTTCGAATTTGATTCAAAATGATTGATTTTTTAAAAAAATAAACAAACAAGAATGTTATATATGTTTTCAAATCTATATTTATCTAATAAAAGATCTAAACAATTTTTGAAAAAGTCTTTCAATATTTCTTATTTAATGTCGAAGAGAGAGTAATAATATTATTTTTATTATTAAATGACTTTGAAAATGAATTTTTCAAAACCTTAAATTTCTCATTGTGAACAAGAGGAAATATTTTTTTAACCCTTTCTATGGACATTTTCTACAACAACTCTCTTCTTTTTTCAATCTTGTTTACCTAAAACAGATTTGGTTTTTATGTCCTCTAATCTATCAAAAAGGAAGTAGTAGCAAATCCTCTAGATTTCATTTTCAACCATTACAACTAACACAAGTATTTTCTTCTACCACGAAAGAATGTGGTGCATTGGATGAAGTTGCTCTTCTCTTAATCAGAAGTCTTGAGTGTGAGTTCTAATATGAAAAAAATCTTTGATAGGAAGATTTTCCCTCCAAATGGGGCCCTACACGGCACGAATTTAGAATAGTCGAGTACCGGGTGAAAGAGATGAGACAAATGAACTTAAAATGTCATTTATATAAATTATTTTTTCTAGTATAAACATGTTTTCTTGGTGAAAATATTTTTCAAACTGCGTCGACCAATATTCGGTACTTATATTGATTTTTTTATTAATTAATTCAATTTTGAGATACACAAGACTGATTAAAGAGGAAAACGCTCCTTAACAAGATTTTTTAAATTCTGAATCTCGAACACAAGATCTCTAGTAAAAGAAGGATGAGATCCAATTTTAACCTATAATAGATTAATTTATTTTTAAAAAAAATACTGAATCAAAAAAATAAGTCTTCCATTAAAATTGGCTTTAGACCACTGAACTTATTGAGGCGCACCTATTTCCATCCATGAGAAAATATAAAACATATTTTTTCGACCATACCAAACACACATTTCTACTTTTCTTTTTCTTATCCAAGAAGAATATAGAATGAATGATAAACAAGTTTCCCTCCATAAACATGTTAAACTTTTTTCTTCCTTTTTTTTTTCTTAACCGTTTTTTCCATTTTCTCAACGAATCACTTTTTTTTCTAGAAGAATATTAAAGGGCTGTTGAAATTAGCCCCACAAGCTTTTACAATATTTAGAATTTTAATTTGATTTTTAAAAAAATGTCAATATCATGGAGAAGGTGCTTTTGTTCTTTAATTATTTAATTAAACTTAGAACTTAGATTCTACTTTTTGACATATTGTACCCCTCAATTGACAACAAAAAGTCATCAATTTTTTTAACCATTATGAAACAACCAATCAACTATATATTAACTTTTTAATGTACACAAGAATTAACCTAATCAATCAGTAGTATGATTTTGCCCACCTTTTGTTTTTTATTTTTAATTTTTCTACTTTTCCCTTCTTTTGATGAAACTTTTATGTATCATATGGATTGATTATCATCATTTGATTTAAAGGTATGTTAAACAGTCTTTTTAAAAGAGCACTCACCTTTATATGGTTTGGCTCTTATATAAATATGGTCCAACATATATTTATATTAATCCATTATTTCGATCACCGGTAAGTGATAAGTACTCTTTTATTTTAATCGAAGGTTTCAGATTCGAGCTCGGGATATGAAGTCGTCTTTGATAGAAAATGTTTCGCCCCTCAATATAAAATTTTACGACATAAATTTGAATTAATCGGGCTCCAAAATAAATATTGGACATCGGATAAAGAATTAAAAAAATAAATACATTAATCAACTTCAAATTTTATTTAAGGCATATATGAAATATTAGAGCATATCATTTCTCTCATGGATCAACTAAATATCAAGGATCAATTTTGTTCGAAAGTATATTTACATTCAAAAGATCAAAATTGTTCGAAAGTATATTTACAGGATTATTTTTAACTTACTCCAAATATAAAGGATCAATTTTGTCACTTCCTCTCCACTCTTACTAAGAGATAATTCTTCATTTAACTACAACAACTACATGTCAAGTATAAACTTATAAGTGAAATATGATCAGAAGAATGAAATATACACAAATCTTATATTAATCTTTTGTTTAATGAAGAAGTTATTTCTAATAGACTGCATCTGATTAATATTCTAAATCTATTCCGTATGGTCATTTCATCCACATTTGTGGTGGACTAAAAAGAATTATGGGACAAAAAGAACAAAACAAAAAGAAAGAAGTACACAAACAAAAGCAGGTTGTGATACTAAAATGCATGAGTGGAAAAATATGAGGCATCTAAAAAGACATTTAAACCAAACCCACAATATACTCAAGGTGGCTAGCTAGTTGGGCAGGTTATCTCTTTTTGTCATTGTGTACTTTGTCTTTGAATAATGATTTTGTCTTTGTATTGAAAAATAACAATAATGTCAACAACTCCCACTATATATTTCTATCTTTTTGACATAATTATTTAGTCTAGTTTCTATCTCAATATTTGTCTTTTACACCTTGTAAAATTTAACTATAACTTACCAAATCCAATTCAATAGCCCCATCTAAAAGATAATGAACTACTTTTGATGGAGTTATAAGTCTTTTCATTCTTTAACTAATAATATTCCATCTATTTTCACCATCAAAGAATGTAGTGCAATAGATAGAGTTGTTCCTCCATTAATCAGAGTTCTCAGATTTGAGTCTGAATATGGAAGAATCCTTGGTAAGGAGCGCTTCCCACCGAATAGGGCCCTAGCGGTGCGAATCCGGAATAGTATGACTCCAATATAGATACTGAACACCGGATAAGAAATCAAAACAAGAAACAAAATTCCATCTTTTTAATAAATCATTATCTTCACTCTTTGTTTTCTTCCTAAGATGGCTATTGATCTTTCTTGTCCCAACTTTTACTCTAGAGACTTGAAATGACCACGAAGAGTCCATTTGGAATGAAAAAAATAATTATATACATAAGATCAATTTTTTTTTGATTATATATATATATAGTATATGTTGAAACTCTTTGACTTTTTTTTTTTATATATAGTTTCCTTTTATATTTTGCTACAAGATCATATCTTATTCCACTTTATAGTTTATATATTGTGCTCTCTCCAATCCACCATAAGCGATTTTAAAGAATTGACAAACAAATTAAGAAAATTATTTAATAATAGTAATTAATATAATTATTTGACTAAATTACCCTTCATCTCTCTTTCATTATTAATTAAATAAGAAGTATTGAAGGACTTTTAAAAATTAGTTCATACTACTATTTATTAGATAATAAAATAAGTTTAAAAAACGGTAATTAATACCTTCTTGGTGTTTTTATCCAAAAAAATTGCTTATTTTTTATCGATGTAGGTACACTGTAGATATAAATAAAATTGTTATTTGCAAAAAAAACTACACTACTTTAAGTTTGACCAATTTAATTACTTTTTAAAAAAATTTTCCACATGGTGTCGAGCCCAACTATATCTAAATTCGTATTGAAAAAATCCACATTGAGTTCTTTAATTACTCGACTAGGGCACCAATTTGATCCTAATTAAAAAAAACTAATCTATTTTGAAGTAGCTAGATCTTTCTCCTTTTCCTATTCCGTAAGTGTTGACCTAAGCCCAGTGCAAAACTTGGTTCCCAAATCGTAAGTTATCTCATATTAGAGTTATTCAACCTTAATAATTACTATATAAGTTAAAAAAGATAATTTTAAATAATTAATACATACATGAAAATCACATATTTTGAATTAATTTGATATAAATTTTGAATACTTACAATGTTTTAATTTGCCACTGCAAAAATAGCAGGCTTTGGTTTGTGATGCAGTGTGCCTATTTGACTTTCTAGAATAATGATTGTGATTTTTACAACACTTCTACTTACAGTTTGTTCCTTTCTTCAAATTTGTGCCTACTTTGACTTCGGAAAATTACACATCAAATTTAACTCTTTCACACTCTTCTTTAAACTCTTTCAAACTAGTGTGTTATCAAACAAAGATAAGTCGATCACTCAAAATATGTCATATTATTTAATTATATATATATTAATTTCAACGAATCATAAAATTTCATGTATATTCTAATTAACGCTGATGTATATAAAAAATTTAAGATATCAGAGATGTATTTAGGCCTCGTCATAATTTTTACTTATTTTTTGTTTCCAACTCGATATCCGAAATTCGCATTAGAGCAACGACTAAAACTCAATGTCCGAAACCCACATTAGAGCAATGACTAAATTTGATTCGTGCACTACAGTCTACGAGGCCCATTATTTTTACTTATTTTTTGTTTCCAACCGGATGTCCGGAATCCACATTAGAGCAACGACTAAAACCCAATGTCCGAAACCCACATTAGAGCAACGACTAAATTCAGATCGCGCACTACAGTCTATGAGGCCCATTCAGGGGTGACACTTCCAATAATATTTCCTCCATACCTAATGGTCGAACTCGAGACCTTTAATTAAAAATGAAGCAATCTCACCGCACCACAACTTATATTAGTTAAACCTCGTCATAATTAGTATTCCTGCTAGCTATGTGAAGTACCCCGTTAATTAAAATAATACGTCTTCTTTTAAAGCAAATGGAACCTACCTACTATTTAATATTTACCCAGTTTTACATTATTTCTTTAATTCAAATACAAACCAAACATCATTAAAGATGTGGTGTAGTGAATGAGACCGTTCCTTTTCAAGCTTTGAGTATAAAAAAATCTTTGATAGAAAGCGTTTTCCCCTGAATGGGATACGCAACATAAATCTGTATTACTCGAATTCAAATACAAGTATCGAATATCGAACGAGGAAAATAAAATACAACACTTAAACGCTGAACTTCAATAAAAATTACTCCTTTTTCCTCCCTAGATTCTATATAGCTGTATCTATATAATTATAGTAATGTTTGATACTGGTATATTATTCACAATAAATTGACCATAAATAAAGAACAACAATTTCCATTCCTTATAATCATCACTCAAATTTGGAGCACAATTATATTTTTTTCCACTAATTTTTGCTAACTAAAAATAAAACAGTATTATAGTGTAAGATAAGAAAAAAAATATGAAATCTGCAAATAATAACCATTACTTTTGTAAAGTCCATATTACCCATTGGAAAATAAAACTTTGTAGTGGACTCTGTCCGTCTATAGTTATCTTTAAGATGATTTGTTAATGTAACACTCCATCCGTCTTATATTAACTATTCACTTTATCCTTTACACGTCCACTACGAAATCACAAATAAGAACAATTTTACTATTATACCCCTTAAGAAACTTTACAAATTTGTTTACACTTACAGAAAAAGAATTAATAAAATAAAATAAATTAATTCCTTCTTGATTTTATAAATTGACAAATAATCTCAGAATTATTTTTAGCAACGTGGACAACTAATATAAATGGAGAGAGTATTTTTTAATTTTATAGAGTTGTGTTAACAATATTTTCTCCACTCAACTTTCTTGTCCCCATATATTTGGAAAACATGAAAAAACACTTTTAAAACACCATATTAAATTTTTCCATGCGTTTATTAATGTGTACAGCTAAGGTAGTTTCAAAATTATGGTATATTATTTATTTTTTCCTCAATAGTACTATAGCAGTAAAAACTTTTGAAATGAAAACGATAAGGCTAAGGAAGTGAATTTGGTCAAAAAATTTACACACATAGAAGGAAAAAGAAAAAATAATAAAGTACTAAATAAATTATATAACCTACAAAGGAAACATATGAATCATATTTGATTCGACCAAAAAAAGGAAAAAAGAGAATCATATTTGATTACCTTTTTTTCTTTTCTATTTAAGTTTGTTAGACACTTTTCATATTTGAAAAAAAATTACTGGTAAAATTTTAAGTTTAATGATATATTCCTGAGATGAAAACCACTAGATACTTTAGATTTTTTTTTTCTGGACTAAAAGTGAGGATTACTTATCATTCGAGTAATTTCCTTTGATCAAAGTATTTTAGATTATATTATATTCCTTTCATTTTTTATTATACATTTTTTTAAAATTCATTTAAAACGAGTGATGTAATTTAAAATTTGAAAACAATTAACTTTATTTTTCATATTTTATTTTTTATATTCAAATAAATGTTATGACATTTTTAAGCCAATAAATTTAGAATTTTCATTATCATAAATTTTACAGCATATTTTAAAATATAAAATTTTCATTTCTTTGTTAAATTTCATGAGGATTCAAACTGTGTTATATAAATTGAAATGTCAGAGTAAATTTTTTTTAAGGGCTTAATACACTAACGATTTCTTAAACTTGTCAGAAAATTTTATTCAGACACTTAAACTATAATTTGTCTCAATTAAACATTTGAATATATGATAAAACATTTCTATTATAAATTTTCGGTTCAAAATTTAAACTTTTTTTTTCACATGTTCTCTAGTGTTTATTATGTAAATAAATTAACTACTTAAATCATATCATCTTCTTTTAACCATATGTATTCGCCTCAATAAGCTATAAAACTCAAGACATTTTCTAATTGAGGTTGATGTATATAATTAAAGGAGAGCACACATTTTAAATTGTTAACTTGTTCATATAACAACCATCAAGAATTGTTATAGAGTGAGAAATACTCATTCTTCTTTAACCATATGTCTCGAATTCAAATCCCCCTTTACCCCTAATATGACACTTCTCGACGCGACTTTGGATTTAATCGGATTTCAACACGGCTACCACAAGTTATATCTATATTAAACTTCTTTGTTTGTTTGGGATGATGGTACAGTTGATAGGGGTGGGGTGCGGGGTTATGAGAGGGTTGGTTTTGCGTGGGGGTTGGGTAAGGGAGCTTTGAGCTTTGGCTTCTTCTTCCTCTTCAAAACTCCCATTGCCTTTTCAAAAAAATCATTACAAATTCTCACACGCAGAGACAGGTCTTTAGTCTTCCTTACAAAAAAGCTCTGTAACCACTCAAAAGCATTTTCCATTCTTCTTCTTCTTCAGTGCATCAAAATCAATTACATTTTTTCCCACCATTCACACCATGCGCGTTTCTTGAAACTCATCTACATTGTTCCCACTTTTTTCAGCACAAAAAATCAATGAACCCACTCTCAAAATCCATTCTTTTACCCTTTAACTTCTTCAACACTTCAACCCCACTTCAATTTTCTTGTTTTCTTGCATTTCTCTTCTTGATTTCACCTTTTTTGTAGATCTGTTGATACCCCATTTCAAGAAAATGGTGGCTGAGCCTTGGTGTTTGAGGATGGGTAGTCAGGTAAGTACTAATGTCAAGAAACACTCTTTACTTATTGAAAATTCAAAGAAGTTATCTATGAAGAAACAAACTCAGCAAGAGAAGTTGTTTATAGGGATATTGTCATTTGAGGTTGCTAATATGATGTCTAAGATTATTCATCTTCATAAATCTTTGACTGATTCTGAGATTCTTAAGCTTAAAAATGAGATCTTTAAGTCTGTAGGAGTAAAGGCTTTAGTTTCTGATGATGAAGATAAGCTTCTTGAATTAGTACTTGTTGAAAAACTTGATGATTTGAATAGGGTTGCTAGTGTAGTGTCTAGGCTTGGGAAAAAATGTACAATTTCTGCCTTACAAGGGTTTCAGCATGTTTATGGTGATGTTATTTCTGGGGTTATTGATGTGAAGGATTTGGGATTTTTGGTTAAAGATATGGAGGGGATGGTTAGGAAAATGGAGAGATATGTGAATACTACTGCTAGTTTGTATTGTGAGATGGCTGTTTTGAATGAGTTGGAAGTGGCAACAAAGAAATTTCAGCAGAATCAGCATGAGGAAAGTAGAAAAGCATTTGAGCAGAAACTGGCTTGGCAGAAACAAGATGTGAGGCATTTAGAAGATGTTTCACTTTGGAATCAGACTTATGATAAAGTTGTTGAACTGTTGGCTAGGACTGTGTGTACTGTATATGCTCGGATTAGTACGGTGTTTGGTAATAATGTTCTCGTAAAGAGGAATCTTTTAGGTAATCGAGGATTCAATGAGAAGTCTGGTGTAATTGTTGCAGATAGCAAGTCTGAAGTCATGGATGCTGATTTCAAGAAGCCTGTTTTGAGGATCAACAATGGAAGCTATGGATCGGGGTCAATTGAGAGAGGGGCGTCGGGGAAAAGGAGCATGAGCCATAGTACTCAAACTAAGGTTGGAAGAAATGAAGGGAGCTTATTTGGTACTGAGAATTTTAATTTTGCTTGTGGAATGGGACCTGGGAGACTATTCATGGAATGTCTAAGCTTGAGTTCTGCTTCAAAAACGGATTTTGACACTGATCTTGGGACTGATGACAGAAGTAGTCAGATATCTGGATGTTGTAGTGTTTCAAGTGGTATGAAGAGGGAGCAATCTAGCGTATCGGGTTCATTCAATAGGTCCCCTGGTAGTATCCGTTTTAGCGGAGATACCAGACAGCTAAAGAGTTGTGTGGTTGATTCTGCAAAACATGGACCCAAAAGTAGGATAACTTTGTATGCTCCGCCTACAACAGTCGGAGGCTCTGCTTTAGCCTTGCATTACGCGAATGTCATTATTGTCGTAGAAAAGCTGCTTCAGTACCCACATCTGGTTGGTGATGAGGGGAGGGATGATCTATATCAGATGTTACCGACAAGCTTAAGAAAGACGTTGAAGGCTAGTCTGAGATCTTATATGAAAGGTTTAGCCATATATGATGCGCCTCTTGCGCATGATTGGAAAGAGAGGCTTGAAGGGATACTCAAATGGCTTGCACCTTTAGCTCATAATATGATCAGGTGGCAAAGCGAACGGAACTTTGAGCAGCAACAGATTGTTAAGAGAACTAATGTTCTCCTTCTTCAGACATTGTATTTTGCCGATTGTCACAAGATGGAGGCAGTAATTTGCGAGCTGCTTATTGGATTAAACTACATATGCCGGTTTGAGCAACAGCAAAATGCTTTATTGGACTGCGCCAGCAGCATTGATTTTGAAGATTGTATGGAGTGGCAACTGCAATTTGGAGGTTCTTTTCATTCTTGATCACATTGTTCGCATTGGAACAACCAACACTAGTGTGGTAATATTTTTTAATTTGATGCATTTGTATGATAGTTTAGAATATAGTTCGATACGATGTCAACATCAGGGACCCAGACATTCAAGATGTCTGGTTCTCTTGTGTTGATCATTTTAGATATTTCATTGCAAGTTATTGAAAAGCAAGGACTTCCATGAGTACATATTTATGCAACCTCCACTCAATTGCAGTTTAAGTTGTATATGTTTTTTCGTCTATTCTATAGACGTTCTTTATTTGTATCGTTAGATTGAGATACTCAACGGAGTATTTTAGATCCAATATTCAGAGTACTGAATGGATTCATTTCTGGAAGTGAAGAAAATTGTTGATTCATCCAATGCATTATGTTTCTTCCAAGATTAGACAGAAATTTTCTGTATGATATTTCACTGTACCACAACAACAATATAATACTCAGTGTGATCCCATGAGTAAGGTCTAGGAGGGTGAGATGTACGCAGACCTTACCCTTACCTTTGTGGGATAGAGAGACGATGTTTCACTGTATGTTATTACAAATCACTCTTGCAACACTGATGTATGGGTGCCTATGTGTCTTTAAATTCGAATTCAAAAGCTGGTAAGGTTGCCCTCAAACTGTATTGTCATAATTTTATTTTATTTTTGATAAGGCAAAGTTTTATTAGTCAAGCTGGTAGTGAATCAAGTACAAAAAGGATCAATTGTTTTGTATTTAAAAACAGCAAACATCTCTTTATTATCTTCTAAGCACATGACTTGAACCCGAGACCTTTGGTTATGACTGGTATTCTCTTGGTAGAGCCATATAATCCTTACGCATAGAACTGTGAACGATAGTAACGACACCTATAAATTTACGTTTTCTCTATAAAATATTTTCATTTTTACATGTAAGAAATTTAAAAAGACTATTTCTTTTCTATTTAAATGGTAAAAGGCAAGATGTTTCATTTACTCAATAGGGAAAAAAAATGAGTCATATAAAATAAAATATCACTATTTGAATAAATTAAGTCAGGCATACAAACAACATAAAGATTTATCATCAGTAATAGAATGTCAGCTACCATTCTTATCAAATTTTCACGTTATTCGTATCATAAAATTTTATACTATATAATTATTTATTTAATTGTATTTATATATGTATAATAACGTATGTATATTATTTTTATTATTCACCGACACGCCCAATATTTAATCTATCGCCATTGAAACTTAAATTTCAGTTGCTTTTCCCAACATTTTCAATTCGATTTGTATTTATCAATCAAAAAAGTACCAATTTTTTCCACTGAAAATTTCCAGATCTGCTGTTTGCTGCCTCAAAATGCAGTTTTCCTGGTCCCAATTATAGATTTTCTACTTCCGATTTCTAGAATCTTCCTTTATCGTGTATGCATAGCTTCAATCGGATCACCGGAGAGAACTGTGACCGGCGGTTTCTGCAATGAGTTATCGGAGGTCAGTCTCTGCGATTCTCTGTTTCTATATATATACATAAGCATTCACCATTTGGAGTATTTCTGCATTGTTGTGCAATTGTAGTTTATAATAATATCTCCTACTGAAAAGAATGATGAATAGAAGTCAAGGCATCTAATTTTGGTGAATGTGATATTGATGTACTAATTGATTATGTTGAAACAAAATTTACGAAGTACATGAGTTACATTATAATGTGTAGTACAATGTTTAAATGTATCGAAAATCTCTGAGAAAAAATATGGTGAAAGACAAGGTCTTTTGGAGCTTCAAGCACAAATAAAGTGTGAGCTTTATTGAAGAAAGGCGTAAATGAAAAAAAAAGAAGGACAAATGTGTATGTGTACTCCAAGATTAATAATCATAAGCATGAATACCAGATATGTAGACAAAGAAATTAATTATTTTTTTTAGATAAAGTGAAATATCAATTGTTTAGTGTCTCATCTTTAGCATACACTCATTAGTAAGGAAAAGTATGTCCTAGAGCCTTGATGACGAGGTGAACCGCTCAATATGTTTTGTGCCTTGCCTCAGGGCTTAAGTGTGCCTTTGACAACACTGATTAAAAAGAACATTAGACTCCTCAAATAGTGACTCTGTCATATAAAATGAGATAGAAAGAGTTGTTTGCGTTCTTCTTTATTTTCCCCTTTCAAGGACATGGTTAGTTCAAAACTGTGCATGAAATTGCAGGGTTATCCCATGAAATTAACATTCTCAAATGCTATTGGGATTATTGATTTCGCAAATACAGTGGTGTTATAACTCTCCATTTATGTTAATTGACATTGAAAATGAAAAGAGAATCTGAATACGACAAACTAATTTGATCAGTTCAATTCGTTGGGGCTATGATGTGAGGATTTGAAGTCCTTGATCCTAGGAGAATGGGAAGGTTCGTCCGAGGATATCGTAACCAGTTAACTTGAAGAAAGAACAGAATGTTTATCGGTCCATTTCAGGTTAAGGAAATCTAAGTTGCTCGGACTCGGGTGCGGGTGTCCGATACGGGTGCGGATCTAGAGGTCGGATCCTTCATGATCTAATTTTTAAGATTCGGGGATATGGATCCATGTATGAATACGGGTGTGGGGATTCGCCTAAAAATAATTAAAATATCTAAAAATAGAGTTATAAAACCTAAATTATGAGATATTATGTGGAGAACTTGAGGAGAATCCTAGAAGGAGATTAAAGGAAAATGAGTGACATAGAAATTTCTATATAAAAGGTATTCCATTTTCTTCAATTTCACCTTAGCTTTTGTATTGATTACAAAAATCATTAAAACTGTCCAGAGTGTCCCATCGATTTTGGTCAAAGTACCCAAAATCAGTTGACCAAATCGGACACGGATCCCACACCCACACCCACACCCATGTCGTGTCGACACGGGTACTGCACCAAAAGTGAAGAGTCCGAGCAACTTAGAAGGAAATAGCTGGTGCTTTTGTGGCTCCCTTTCTAATTGTGCTAGACTTGGTGAAATTATAATATCAAGGTTTTCACATAACTCGATTAAGATTATTAATAGCAGCAATAATCACCAGAGGATTTAATATAATAAGTTGACATAGGGGTCCTGGCTGTTAAAATATATCTGAATGTTAGATTCAAACACTGGACAGGTTAAATATGTTAAGTGAGTTCAATTATCCACTTTGAGGTTTATGCTATTTTGATAAGCTTTTTTGGACCAGTGCTCTAAACCCGAGAGTGTGATTTTGTATGCCATTTTGCTGTCTGCAATTGGGGGTTGCTTTTCTAATCAACAAGAAATGCTAAAAGTTGTTCCCTGAATTTGTGAAATGAAACAGCAGTTAGTTCCTGTATTTGTACTGTGTTGAAAGAAAATTTCGAATAACAAGTTATCAGAGAAGGCATTTCTTTTGTCTTAAGATTTGTAGCTTTACTGATACCACTATTGCCAAAATTGTTGTCAAACTAGTATTCGGAATCAGATCATCTGTTAGGTCCATCTCCTAAGTGACGTAAACTTGATCTCACTTCCTGTGATAAACTCTCATTTCCTGGACTGTTTGATTACCAGTTATATAAATAATGGAAGTAGTGAATATTTCTGTATCCTCTACTTCACCCTTGGATAACTAAGCAAAACGTATACTGGAAGTTTATGTAGATCTGAAAAAACTTTAGGAGAAAATATTTTTCCATCTGCATTCTGCATGTTATATCAATGGTAAGGTATTCCTTGGTTTCAACTAAAGAAAGTTGAGTTTTTGCTGAGACTAGAAAAATGTGTCATAATATGGCCTCTCTGCTGATGCAGTTACCATGAGACACAAGCCTTCTGTCTGGTGTCAATGTGAATGACATGTCATATTTCTTTCTTAATTTCAAAGATTTACGTGGAATTTGCACTCAGTTCATAGTATCTTCCATAAATCATAAGTAGTGGCACTTTAGATCTTTCACAAATTAAGAAGTGGAAGTTTACATGTTAAGTTCACCATTGCCCTTATATATAAAAGGCTTTCAAGAATCATGCCCTTTACTGTAAAGTTATGGGTAGTTTTGGAATGAAAAGTTCTATCTGTGGAAAAAACAACAATATTCAGACATCAAAGAAGGAAATGAGAGAAAACCTTGGGATGGAGGGATTATCTATGTATTGGCACATTCATCTGACCTTTTGCAGTTTGACATGGTTGTTGTGGTTCCGGTTTGCTGCCTTCTTAAAAGACAGGCCGATGCCCCTGTTCCTTCTTGGCTCATGTTAATTCATCGCTAGGGAAGTTAGTCGAACATCTTGGTGTCAAGAACATACTTGAGAGTAGCTGAATTACTTCTTTCAAAGAGTATGTCGAAACAGGAACTTGTTTAGTCTGAAGGAGGAAATCAATTAACAATTGTGTAATAGATGCTTATGAACAGCGTACCAATGTTGAGATGTTGACTAAATACCCTGGGAAGAATAATCATGATTGTGATAATATGATGGATTTAGATGCCAGCTTAAATGCATTGAGATAGATTTCACAATGCATAACTTTGAGAAATAATTTGGATATCTGGAGGGTGTATTGTGACATATGATTGAAGCTTAGACTGGGGTTAGAAGATAGAAGACAATAAGAAAGCATCACATTTCAGTTATCATGATTTCATTTCTTATGTGCCAAGTGAATGCTCTTTTTGCTGGGTGTCTCTTGTACAATGAGATACATAGCAAAGAAATAGATGTAGTTACCTTACTGACTGCAAACACATGTACTAATATCCAGAAGTCTCTGTTATTCTTGTTTCATGGCCTTAGAAATTGCATATGAACTTCTTGGTCCACAGGGATCATCGAGCCCATAGAGCTGCTCTCTTTGATAACTATGATAGTATTGAGGAAGGTGGTATAAGGGCTTCATCATCCTATCCCCGTGATCTTGATGAACGAGACAATGACAAAGCTGTGGATAGCTTACAAGACAGAGTCAGCTTTTTAAAGAAAGTAAGTTTTGCAATGTTTCATTTATCTTCTTTCTCCCCATTTTCTATATTACCCTCTCTCTTTGTTTCAGAGCATATACTCCTTTGAGTAGCTGTGGTTTCTGCCCAAGCTTCATCACCTTTGAAATTAAGCAGAATTTTCAAAAAGTATGAAAAGTTTATACTTTTGAGTTTGGTTCACATATAGTTATGTGTGGATTGTAAATTAATAATGCAAATGAAAAAATTTATAATGCAACGATTGATTGTACACACATAATAATAAAGAGATTGTTTGCGATAAATAATAATGTAGGTATTATTGTGCGATGAATAGTAATACAAGGAATATTATGTAAAAATTGCTTACTTTAAGTATATTTGTCTTTAAATACTTTTGTAAGTAATGAACAAATTTGCACACCACTTAATTACAGATATTATTTTGTACCCCGACCAAATGTTGCATTAGTATTGTGTGGATTATTTTTTATATTTCTTGATCCCTCCAATCAAACACTGTATTAGTTTCTGCAGGATTTTATATTGATTGTCTTTCATAATCCCTCAAACCAAATGATCACTTAGTTATGTTGTACATGATCCTTGGTGGTGGTGCAGTAAGTTTATCAACTTTTATTTTTAAAAGCGCAAAGTGCAAAAACGACAAGGTTCTTTGTGGTTTAGGCGAAATGCTTGAACTGAATCACACAATTCTTTGAAATTTAGCACACAATTCACAACATTAAAAAATACCAAACATATATGAATTTAGCACTATATTGCTCAAATTACTATTAAAATACTCCCTCCATCACATAAACATCAGAAGTGTCAAAAGTCTTTTCTTTTTTTCTTAAACACCGTGCCCAATTAAACACCGTCACATAAATTGGGACTGAGGGGGTGACAAATTTCAGTATTCAATATGTCAATATTGGTCCCAACTCCTTAAAAGTGAGATCTAAAGAACCGGCCACTTCCCGTTGAGATTACTTTGCGTGTCATTGTTGAAACACACACTTCCATGAAGTGGTGGATTCACACTTGAAGTGCCAACCCTCGCTTCATCACTTTAAGCAATGAAGCAATGACTTTCAGTAACATTATTTATCACTAAAATTCTTTGAGTTAGATGTCATTGGACCTGCAGTGTACCTGTGATAAAATTTAGGTAGAATTTAAGGTGAACATTATTGCTGTGGAAAAAAGAAAAAGAAAAGCTAGAACTTTTGAAGAGCAATATGGCCTATATCGTTCATCTTCAAGGGCTGTCATTCAGTCCTTATGTGAGGTGTCAGCAAAGGATGGTCCCAGATGGTAGACATATTACTGCAATATGATGACAATTTCACTAACAGTTTGTCATTGAACTGCAACATCATGCTTGTGTCCATGGAGTGGTAGGCTTCATTGCCATCTTATGGACCACATTGTCTGATGCGACTGTTATTTTCTTGACAAGTCAAAAAGTTTCATTAATAAACACCAAGTGACGAAAAATAAGTACAAAATGTGCTTGTGTGACTCTGCTTGAGTCATACATTGTCTTCCACTAAGTTTGACCAACTATCAATACAACATGGTATTTTCTCCTTGCACCAAAAATACAAGTGACACTGCAAATCAGGAAATTGGAGAAACAATGTGTGCTCGGTGTTATTGATCGTCTGGAGGCTAATCATTCATTCTCAAATTTCTGGTGTTACTTTCACTGAGAAAGCTACATTTATTGTATGCATTTTGTAAAACTTTTGCCTACTGAAGCTGCATATGCGCATAAAAAATATATGACATGATGCTCAGGTTATATAAATAAAAGCTGTTCTTTTTGTTGTCGTATCATGTGTAATATTCTTAAGCACTAATGATATTGGTTTTGGAGTTACAGCATGTCTGCTATGTATTTTTAAACGTTCTTCGAGGCATTGATAATATATTTGCACTTGGACAGTTAACAGGTGACATACATGAGGAGGTGGAGACCCACAACAAGATGCTTGACCGAATGGTAAGCCGGCTAGTTTTGTGAATCTTTCTTGTACACTACTAGTTAACTTTTTTGGTAAAACAGCTATATTTGAATCTTTTTTGTACACTATTTGTTAACTTTTTCTTTTTTGGATTATTTCCATTAGGGGAATGAGATGGATTCATCTAGAGGAATCATGTCAGGAACCATGGATCGGTTCAAGATGGTAAGCACACGTGATATATTATGTTGTTATGTCATGTATGTTTGTGTCTGACCTACTTCTTATAGGATATGCTATGTTTTTCCGTATTTCCTTTTATCAAATGCTAGTCTAACAATCCATTTACTTTCTTAGGTGTTTGAGAAGAAATCGAATCAGAAAGTGTGCAAACTTGTTGGATACTTCGTACTTTCCTTTTTCCTAATTTACTACATATTTAGGTATGTATCTCTACTTGGATTCTACAGTTCACATTTTTTATACGAGACACTCTATGCAAAGACTTGCTTTTATATGTATCCCTACAGTGAGAAACCACGTAAACTTGATTTATTCTTCCATCTCAAGATAGCAATCCTAAAGGTAAATCACCTTAGTTTTTAAAATGATTCTCTAACTAGTAGAGCCATAAACTTAAGTTTGGAAAAATGACGAGTGTAAACGGACCTCTGATTTCTCATCTCAGATGTTTGCCATGTTAGGTAACTTTGTTCCTATCCATTCACTTCCATTAGTTGCTTCATGATGCCATCCATGTATCAGGTTTTGATTTGGATATCTACTGCACTATTACCTTTTCTTCTTTTGGTACTAAGTTTTTGTTGCCAAATTGCTAATGAGAGTGAGACTATCGGTTAAAAAGAAAACGAAATAAAGGGACTAACATGATGATATCATCGAGGAAATTAATGGCTATCTATGAGCCTGTGCTAGAAACCTATTTAAATCAATGTATTAGAGCTGGGTATAACCATTTTTCATCCATGATGGATGGTATGCTGACCATATTGTATGAATTGATAAACTAACGCGGATGTAAGTAAAAAACTTTTAGTTATGGAAAAATGCTCTGAAGAAAATTGATTTTAGGATAAGCAGGAATAAGATGAAGATATATACTTCAGGTTTAGCTAGTATCATAAAAGTGAAGTTAAGATGAGATAAGACCAGGAATTTGATGCCTAATATCTACACTCAGGTGTTTTATCTCTATTTATAAAAAAAAAGGTATCCAGGATACTGATACTATAGATGAAGATTTAACATAGAATTAAATAAGATAGTTGCAAGAAGAAGTATCATTGGAGTGTTATTTGATAAGAGGAAAACTATCAAAGTGAAACGTCAGTTCTATAAAGCAGTTGTAGGGCCAACAATGCTATAAATGAGCAAATGTTGAGCTTGTAATGTCAACCACATCCACAAGATGAGTATTGGAAAATGCGTATGGTAAGATGGATGTGTGGTTAGGCAAGATTATACATTATCACATTCAGCTGAAGGTGCAAGTAGCACACGTACAAGGTAAGATGAAAAATGACTGCTTGAAATTAATTCGTCAGTCCTACGTTGACTCACATAAGTATGGAAATATAGTCGTTGAATGTGTTTAAGCTGTAAGGAGACCTAAAAATTACATGAAAGGAAGTCATTGTTAAAGACCTACGGTCTATTGAAATTCATGCAAACTTAGCGAAAAATTGAACAAAATGGAATATCGCGGGACCAGTTTAAATGAAGCGACTTGGATAATGAGGATTCATATAAACTGATCTCAACTAGTTTTGGGATTGAGGTGTAGTGGAGTAGTTTGTTTTTATCGTTATGGTCTGGCCCGTCTTTGTATGGCCATTCTGTCTGAACTAGGTCAGTGGCACTCAATCTGGCTATTGCATAATTAAACTATCTACTAGGTGGGTACGTTTATGTCATCTTATGCCTTAAGAATCATTTCATTGTTTCTCGGAAACATAAATCAGTAAACCGAAGGGAGGGAGATGAAACATAGAAGTGTTCTTAATCTTCATTTTTTTTTTCCGCCTGCAGGTTTCTCAAGTATTTCATTTATGGTTGAGGGTCAGGATCACCAAGATTGTTCATCCAAATTAGTTGGCACACCACAATACACAACACATATCACTGGGATCTTCTTCATTCTTATGGGTAAAAGCTGGCACCGTAAATATTATATTTCATGTTGTGTCAAGTCATCAAAAACAGATGATATCATGTTCGCGTTGAAACGGAAGAGATTTTTTGTCATATGTTTGAAAAATCATACAGAAAGCAATGTGGTATAAACTTGACAAAAGAATTGTTGGTTTATAGACATGTATAGTAAGCATATTTCAATGTTATGCTGATGACGTCTACTATTTTTTTACTGAAAAATGTTGAAAGTCAGGTAGTTTTACCAATGTCGTTGTGACTTGTGCCGTTCAATTCGTTGTGCCGGCTTCATTGAACAATAATTGTTTCTTTATATAGGGAAGTACTATTTGTTTAGTTACAACAAGGCTTTGAGTGTTTGACCCACTGTAGGAACACTTAAACTTATCTTCTCTCGTGCTTTGAAAATTTCCTCAAAAAGTAGCTTTCATTTGGTTTGGTTGCTAATCGTCACGAAATTGAATTATTCACTATTGGAATTGACTTCTAATTGGTATTTTAAGAATAGTACTGAATATGATGTATATGTTATCGTGGGATTAGATATGTTGATATTATTTTTTATCGATTGTTTGGTTTGTTGTATTAAATGAATAAGGTGTGTTGAATAGAAATTGTATTGAATAGGGTGTTTTAGAATATGAATAGTTTCTTGTATTGTTAATGTCATGGTTAGTTATGTATTAGATACTTATTGTCACCGCTCTATGTTACAACTTGTTAAATCACCTTTGACAAAGGTTGAACGATGTATTTTCTTTGGTAATATAGTTCTAATTTGAATATTTTGTCCATACTGAAAAAGTAAAGTGTTCAGGAGCATTATTGGTGTTACTATTTGGCATATCAAGAGTAATAAGTGATAATAGACTATGACCTCATTTGTTTAATTCAATAGAGGTTTGAATTTGAATGATGCATATCTTAAATTATTAAGTATATTTATTTATCATTTATAATTTAAATATTTATTTAATTAAATAGATTTTAATCATTAACATCTAGGTATGTTTGTGTAAATAATTTTCATCATTACTTTGCCCATAATTGTCAGCCATCACGACTAATCACATTTGTCATCATAACCACTGTCAACCATTATCACTGTCGTCAATCACTAGCCATCACTATTACTAACCACCTCTGTCATCATCATTATTAACCATTATCATTGTTGTTGATCACTAGCCACCATTGCCAATCACTTCTGCGTGCCATCACATTGCATCATTGGCAACCACTATTGTCGCCATCCATTACTATCATCGATATTACACTTATCATTTCCATCATTATAATTATATTCATAGCCATCACCGTCACCTGCACCATCAGTATCTGTCACAACCATCACTACGGTAATCCTTGCTACAAACCACCTCCACCATCACAACTATCACCATCGTCAACTACCACCAACGCCATCGTCAACCACCACTGCCTCCACTGTCAACATGCCAACTACTTACATCAACCAATTCCACCATCACAAACAACACTATCATGTCAATCGCTACAACACCAACCACCTCCACCATTACATCTATCACCATCATCGTTGCTAGTCACTAGCACCAACCATCGCTATCACCAGCATCACCACTACAACCCATCTCCATCATCACTAACGAACATAAATATCAGTATTTTTTCTAATCAAATACTAATTTTATTACATTAAATTTATATTTTTCTACGATAATATTTAACTATTTTTTTATTTGAACGGTACATATGTCAATTTTTGGCAAAGTGATAAATGTTAGGTTTGGTACATATTTCCACGATATTTAACTATGTTGATTTCTTGTCATTTTAAAACAACCCAACTTAGAAAATGTTAGTTGAAAATTAAACGTAAAAAGAGCCTTTCCTCTTGTAGGTTTTACCTATTCTATTTTCTAATACTCCAAAAGGAACCTAAGCTTGAGATTAATTTTGACAAAAACTTCGTTTCTCACTACTATAGTCTACTCCACAATCTGTCATATTCTTTTGCTTCATTAATTCACATTGAGATTTACACTTCAAATTTTATTTTTATTTTTTGGTTGGGGGTTGGTGGGAAGAACTCAACTTTGAAGAATATAGTTCCCCGTTAAAATAATAGAAATAAAAATCTTTATTGTATAATTATAATAATCGAGTGATCATTTAAGCGATGAACTCACTCAATACGAAAGATTAGGATATATGACTTTTTTAAAAATAATTTTCTATTTTCATACAATTATAGAAAGAGATGATGTTTGAACGAAAGATTATAGTTCAATATTTTCATTTATAATGTTTCATATTAGGAATTAAAAAAGTAATAAAATAAATATTGTGGAACTATTTTAGTTTTATATTGAGTTATTGCATTATAAAATGTCGCGTTTTTCTTTCATGTTTTGATGATGCATTTGACAGTATCAATTTGACACCATACTGATTTTTCACACATCATGAGAAACGTGTTTTTTGTGTTAAAAATCTTCAATCATACAAAATAATTGGAGCATATAACAAGAGGAGAATCGTTTCTATGTTGTTTTTAACACCTATGTATATGTTGCGCTGACTCTTTAAAATTCCCGTTGTGCCTATGTTAACACGATAAATAAGTGTAGATATGAGATTTATCACATTTGGTCAACTTATCTTAGGTACTTAATTTTCATAAAGAATAACGTTTTATTTGTTTTAATTCAATAACCATAACTAATTAAAATATATACATGTGGATAATTAATGCCACATTGGAAAAACTTAATTATGGTCAAAGTCAAGATGGATCCCTTTGTGTTCTTTCGTTAACAAATCTATATTTCTTGTAAGGACGTATTTAGAAAGGAGTTAGATGTTCACGGGAATCCGATAAAGGAAACTAAATTAAAATTGAATCAAATCAATTTTTTTGTTACACTCTGTTTGGATCATTGTTACCTATTATTTCATAATGTATTGTATTGTACCATGCTGTATTGTATGATACATACAATGTTTGGCTAGACTGTATTGTTTCTTGTTGTTTAATAATATTTTTATTGTTTGGTTTGACTGTATCACACTGTATTGTAATTTATAAATTTACTAAAATGTCCTTAATTATTCTAAATACTAAATTTATCAATAATTACTAATAAAATAACAATACTATCATGCATATTTTTTTTTATGTCATATGATAATAACATAAAATTATATCATCAATTATAATTCTATTATCAAACATTATCATCACGTTTGTATCTAGATTGATTTAATTAAAAGTTGATAAAATCAAAATTCTTATATATTTAATTCTAAAAATGATCGCATACCACATTAATTAAGGAGAAAGAGGAAGGACAAATAACCAAACCTAGAAGGAGACAAAACAACGTAGTAGTTGTTGGGTTGGAGGTTTGAGTGGGATTAGATAATATAGGGTAAATGGTAAAATAGTATTATGAAATATTAAGTAAGGATATAATTGGAAAAAAAATTAAGTAACAATGAGAACATAGCAAATTGACTGTTCCATAAAATGGGGGTTTTCATTGTTACGTAACAACGAAATTAACAATACAATACACTACATTTTAAGTAACAACCAAAACAAACACTATATCTATGGAAACAATACAATACAATACAATGGGTAACAATGATCCAAACAGAGTGTTTTTGTGATTGTCAGAATTTATAACAAAGTAACTTGACAAATCTTATGGCGATCCACTAGAATGATCAAGATTTAGTAGGCAATATTTGGCGATTGTCAAGATTTATGATAAGATAACTTGACGAATTTCATGACGGCAATTCACCAATGTTGTAAGTATTTGATAATGACAAACAAAATTTAAATTTAAATGATGACACTAAAAGATTCTTGTTATGCAAATCACCCTTAAGCAACTCACAATCTTCGGATTGAAAGTGAGGGATGCTTATTATCTGAACAATTCCCTCGTCTTTTTAAGTTTAATTGATTGAAATAATGTATTTGCACAACGCCATTAAGACACAATCATAGAACAATTTTTTTTTGCATCCCTCCTTTTTTCTTAATCACATCCTTAGCCAGTATATAGGCAGGGGCGGAGCTACGGTGGTGTAGCTGGACACCCTTCATTAGAAAATTACATTATATATATAGGTCAAAACTTACTTTATATTGGTATATATAGTATTTTGAACACCATTAAAAAAAAAGACTTGTAGTGCAATAACAAAGATATGCTCAAAACTTACGTGGTGCCAGGTTCAAATCATCGTAGAGTAATCCTCTTTTTTTCTTAGTAATCATTTTAGAGTAATACTCAAAGGAGTCTTGAATTTCAAATATGAAAAATAACGTACTATGAGTAATTTACATTTATTTATTTGTATTCTTGTTTAACTAGACATGTTAATAAATAATACTTATATTATGGCCAATATACACTCTAAAGATTTGATTTGCACATAGTAGCAAATGCCACATGGAAGGTCCCAAATAAAAGGAACACTCTTTAAATTGAAAATCTAATAACTTAAAGAAAGACAATTAGGTTTATTTTATGTAGATTTTTCTCTCGAGCTACTTTAATTAATTTGTCCAATAAATATAAAGAAAATATTATCCATTATGGCAAAGTCCACCAATTAAATTTCACAACTCAATTTAGTACAAATATATTTTATAAATAGTCGCATTTTTATATTATTCTGAAGTTGATGTGAGCTTTTTGCCTTCTTTTTTTTAACTATATTCCACCATATATCATTTTGTCCTACCTACCAAAACAAAGCATTACTATTTGTTTAATTCATAATTAAAAAAAATATAACATTACAATATTATTAGTAACATCAATGATTACATATCGATAATTGAATAGGCTAAAGACAAAGTTGTTAACTAAAACCTTACACAGTTGTCATTAGAAAATAATTACGAATTATATTATATATTATATTATTATACTACCTTAAAAGTATGAACTCCCAAACTTGAATGTTAAATTACTATAACACTCCCAACAAAAAGCACTTAAATTAGTTTATTCATTTATTTATTTAATTATATTATATTAAAACTAGATACCTTCTTATATTGAAGGATAGTGACTTTCTTGATGAATTATGACTTTTTCAAAGGATTATGACTTTTCCGATGGGTTGTGACTTTTCTGAAGAGTTGTGACTTCTCCGATGAGTTGTGACTTTTTTGAAGGGTTCTAACTTTTCCAAAGGGTTGTGACTTTCCGATGAGTTGTGACTTTTTCGAAGGGTTGTGACTTTTTCAAAGGGTTGTGACTTTTTTGATGAGTTGTGACTCTTTTAAAGGGTTGTGGCTTTTCTGATAAGGCACAATTAGCACCTATTCATACTATCATTTGTTAGCTATAAATAGAGGGGTTTCCTCTCATTTTTACACTACAATTTTTTTTAATCTTTCTACTATTCTTCTTCTTAAATAATCTCAAGTGTGATTTGCAACAGTTGAATAAGTTCGAAATTCAACGAAAATTGAGATACCACACAAGGATGAGTTGGAGAACAAGTTGTAGCAAATAATTCAACAATTCAGACTCCTATTTTTCTCCTACGATTTTCATCACATATATACTTTAATATTTTTTATATCATTTTAGAACATTAGTACTAATTAACATGAGATACACATGCAACGCACGTGCTCGAGAACTAGTTATTCATAAAAGAGGTGAAATTAATTAATACTAAAATAAGATAGGGTACTTATTATAACAGATTAAACACATAGAGGTAAACATTTTTTGTATTATCAGTAAATGTAAGTATTTTTTTTTAACTTACATACAAAATAATGTAAACTTTTAATTTGTTGTAGATTTTAGGCCATCTTGAAGATAGATCTTTAGGTATCTCTTTGTAAGAAGTAGGTTTATAATCTTGAAAATAATACAAATTATCTACTATAATAGGCAAGACGACTTGATCTGTGAGTATAAATTTCTTTAACTCTTAATATATATAAGATTAAGTTTAATTTCTAGATTTAAAAAAATCACACTATGTTATTGGTAAAATTTTGTATTATTATTTTTTTACTGAAAAATGCTAAGTGATTATTTTCATAAATATTTTGATTGAATCAGTGATAAAAAAAAAGTGTTCAATTGATATTCCCAGTATTTTATTGAGAATATATTTTCATGTGTTTTTTAGTAAGCTAGTTTGTTTGAAATGATGAAAAAATTCATGTTTTATAGCATAAATTTCTCATTTATTCACATGAAAAAACCTATATTTCTAATAATGTATGTACTTAATGTTTGCATCAAATCATATTAATCTATCTTGACGAAAGTCACTAAATGAAATAAAATAACATATTATAACTATAACCGGATGATATATATATTAAATACATTTTACACATCTATTAGTTTAGCATAAACTCATGGCGCAACTAACATATATGTTTATACTCAAGTCGAGGATTTTTTAGAAACAATATATTTATTTCAAAAAGGTAAATATTAAGGTCTGTATACAATGTTTTATTCTTTTCAATTTATTCATGAAACTTCACTGAATACATTATTATTGTTATTATTATTATATAGTTAATCGATATAAATTTTTACCTTACTAGATTCGATGCGAATAAGTTTTTATCGAGTGTCGATACGTTGGGGCAAGAGATAGCGACGTGCTTCCCACAATGTCACCTGCCCACGCGCACACGACCCCACAATTTTGGACTCTATGGACAGAGACTTCAAGAAACCCTAATTTTTTTTTCTATACAAATAAATACACATTATTTTTTATATTTTTTATTTTTTTTTAAAAAAACTCCACTACTTGATGAGAAACTTCTATAAAGAAAAAATCCATCAACTCTCTAAAATCATTTCTTATTCACCCCCTTCTTATAATCCTCTCCTTTAGACTTTTTGTAATAGTGTTTTTTTTTCTAAAACCAAAAAAAAAAAGAAGACATATTATATTATATATACACTATGTAATATAAATTTTGTTATTAGTTTTTTCAATCTCTATGTGTGCTTTATTCTCTTTTTTTTTTCTCCCTTTGGGTTTGATTCTGTCCAGGGTTTCTGTTTTTCTTTAATTTGCATTTGCTCCTTAATTTAGATCTTCACTTTTTTCTATTTTTTTCTTCTTTTTTAAAAAATAAAACAAAAATGAAATCTGCTAATTTTAGCTATCCTATCATCTTTGTTCTTCTCTTTACTTGATTCCATGAACTTCTTGTGCATCTAATTCTCCTTTAAAGGAAAATATATTCCATATATAACCCTAATTTTATCTTCACAAGAAGTAGAGATTAAAAAAGAAGTCTATATATCTTCAAGATAGGTTCAATTTTTTTTATGGTACTCTTGTTGAACATAAACAAACAAGTAAAAATCTCGAGTTTGAGCTAATTTTCTTTGGTGAATTTTGTGGTAAAATTTGCAATTATGTCTAATTGGTGGGGTGGTCAGGTGGGTATGTCCGGCCTTGAGTCAGGATCTTGCCCACCTATGCTTGTGACAAAGCAACTTTCGGTGAATGAGAGTGGGAGTAGTGGTGAAAATCAAGAAGATAATGATCGAGAAAATGGTGATCATGAGCCTAAAGAAGGCGCGGTAGAGGTTGGTAATAGAAGAGCTAGAGGTCGTCCACCAGGATCCAAGAACAAGCCCAAACCCCCAATTTTTGTGACCCGGGATAGCCCTAATGCTCTCCGGAGCCACGTCATGGAGGTGGCAGGAGGGACAGATGTGGCAGATAGTATTGCACAATTCGCGAGGAGGCGCCAACGTGGCGTTTGTGTACTTAGTGGAAATGGCTCGGTAGCAAATGTAACCCTAAGACAACCATCATCTCCTGGTGCTGTTATTCTACAAGGAAGATTCGAGATTTTATCGTTGACCGGAGCATTTTTACCCGGTCCAGCCCCTCCAGGCTCTACCGGGCTAACTGTATACTTGGCCGGTGGCCAAGGACAAGTGGTTGGTGGTAGTGTTGTTGGGCCATTAATTGCTGCGGGCCCCGTAATGATTATAGCTGCCACTTTTTCTAATGCAACCTATGAAAGGTTGCCACTAGAAGAAGAGGAAGAGGTTGGAGGCGATCATCCCAGCCAGTCACAAGTACTGGCTGGAAATTCGCCTCCGACCTTATGTTCAAGTGATGGAAGACCACAACAACAACATGAATTGCCTGATCCATCATCATTACCTATTTATAATTTTACACCAAATTTATTACCAAATGGTGGACAATTGAATCATCATGATGCATCATATGGTTGGGCAAATCCTAGGCCACCTTATTGAGATTTTTAAAAAAAGGTGAAATTTGAAGAATAAAAGAAGGGGTATTAGGATCAAGAGATCATAATATGTACTAAGGTAATTAAATTTCTATCAATGTTTGATTTTATACATAGAGTTTATAATGTTTGTGTTTTGTAGGAAAATGTTTTTTGGAAGAAGTATATATAGTTAGGATGGAGAAAAACTATATTACTTTTTCTAAGTAATTAAACATTTTCTCTTGTAGCTTCCATTATGGTTGAAATAAAATATGGTTTATTTCCTTTTTCTCCAATAATTTACTCTATCTTTTAGTTAGTGTGAAAAAAAAAGGTGTTAAATTACTATAGAAGATTTATAGGAGTATGTGTCTTCTTTTTCTTGTTTGTGCTTCAAATTTTGTGACTAGAAACAATGAATGTTCATGTTTGTGTTTTTAAAATTAAATATTCAATATTCCCTCTTGCACTTTGATTTCTTTTATCTTCATCATTATAGTTGTCCAAGCACTAAAGAAAGACCAATTCATGTGCCTCTCTATACTTATATAATTAATGGGTTTTTATTAGTTTGTTTAATTAGTTGATGTAGTGGATAAGTACTAAACTTTGTTTATTTTCTTTCTGATTTTAGTGAAAATTATAAACTAGAACTAGAGAAATCCATGGTGGTTTGTGAGCAAAATCTAGGAGTGTTAAAGTGAAATCAATAATTTAATCCTATTTTATTGTTACTATTAATATCAATATGCATTTGATCAAAATTTCTATATCATAATAATTAATTTATATTATGGCTATGGATAAGACTCAAATAATCTCTTGGAAATGCTCCTGCTATGCATGCATGTTTTGTTTTTTCTACTTACAAAATAAAGTTTTTAGTAGTTTATTGGTTACTGTTTGGAGGGGAGTGTTTTGAAACAAGAAATGAGCAAAATTGCTTCCTTGCTCAAAGGAAAAAACTAGTGTCATATGAAAATTTGAAGTTTATAGATTCTTGCAACGATCAAGTCCTTTCGATTTTGTGAGTCAATGAGTTTTTCCTTAACCACAATCCTCTCATATGCGTTTTAAATATTTTAAATTATTAATTATTATAGCTTACAACACCTTTTACACAGTTTTCAAAACTTTTACATAGTTTTCAAATAAGTAAATTTCAGTTCAAAATACTTAAAAATTTCATATCTGATTTCACAGTTAAAATTATTTTAAAAATTGACCCTCAAACTCTAAATTGTACGACATAAATTGAAACATAGAGAATAATATTTAGTGGATTCGTTAACATATATAAGCGATATGTTACATGTGCCAGAGCTTCTTCTGGAAGAGACACTCTTGTCTGCTTCTGTATACATGTTTTTGGGCAAATACATGCACTTACATTCAATGATATGATATAGCTAATCAAAAATAGTTCAATTATTACTTATGTGTTATATATTCATTATATTCCTTTCCCAACAAATAATACTAAATGACAGAGTTGACAATTTGTTCTTTGAATCCCACTTGCAAGGAACACGATAACTGGAATCACTGACTGACTGTCCACTTAATTAAATTAATAAAGAGGAGTCAAATGCAATGCTGATGAAAAATTGTGATAACCAGGCTATTTTTTCAACAAAGTTGTTAATATATATTTTGTATTCATTTGGCGGACGTTTGGACATAAAAATTATGAAATTTGTATTGAAAATGGTATTTTAAAATTGAAGTGGTATTTGGACATGAATAGAGATATCAAATTATTTTTGAATTTTTGTGAGTGATTTAGACTTTAGAGTAAAAATTGTGCAAAAACAAAATTTTGAAGTTTTTCGAATTTCAGAAAATTTTAGTTGTATTTGAAAAAATTGTAACAATTCTATGTCCAATTATTTTCCAAAATAAAATTTTGGAGAAAAAAAATAAATTATCTATGGCTAACCGGTATAACATCAGGGGTGGACCTAGTGTAATAAGGTTCATCCACATCCAGTAATTTTGATTCAAACCTTATATATTTATTTTTAAAAAATACACTAAATAAATATGTTATATATTTTGAATACAATAATTAGATAGGATGGTAGAATTTGATACTCATGACTCATAACATTCAAATTCTGAATTTGTTATACAATATATATATTATATCGTGTGTGTGTATAGCGATGAACATAGGAACGATACTATAGCAACATACATTTTTAAATTACGAATATATAGCAATGAACATAGAAACGATACTATAGCAACATATATTTTATTTTATTTTATTTAAAAAAATAAAATAAAAATTACAAGATGGAGAATTAAATTGTTTTTAATAATTTAAATTTATAAATTGGCCCAAAAAAAGGGAAAAAAATGTAAGTAGAGAAATATGTAAATTTAAATTGTCATAAAAATTAGTTTGCGTATCATGTGCACATGTGGTAATAATTATTGCACACGATGAGTTGTAAAAGGTTCCTACCAAAAAAAGTTGTAAATATTTAACTGTTAATCTATTGGTGACATCTTGTCCCATCCACGCTCATGCCCAATATTGTCCGCTTTATCATTAGCGGACGTGAGATTTCAGGTTCGAACGTTCGATATGAAAAATCATTAATAAAAAGTGTTTTCTTTCAAATGAAGCTCTATATGACTCGAATTCAAATTAAATCAAAAAAATAAAAATTATCCACTTTAGTCTAGATATTACGAATTTAATTTGTCTTTCTTTGTTTATGCTATTATTGAGCACAATCTAGTGTGCATCATATAAATTGGTGTTGTATCTTCTAAAAAATTTCATTTCGATGTGGAATTCTTTTAGAAATTTGGGAGTCTAAAAATATATCAGTCCTTCTTTTTGACCCATGTCGTTCTTGATTACAAGCCCCGCACTATATACATTTTTCATAGGAACTCATCGTCCACAATAAGGTTTATCCCACCACTATATATGAAGTGAACGTCGGGCTTTGATATTATATTTGTGACGATCTTAGCCCATGACATGTATTGCTCACTTTTGCCCAATATATTCACTTCATAAATTTGTTCTTCAGGCATGCCATCATCGACGTGAACTTGTATGTTGTGCTCAATAAAACTCATCTTCTTTTTTCCTTTCTGTTTCAGTATGAATTCATCTAAGATGACATATGTACATTAATTACTAACCTAGAAATCTATCGATTCTTTTCTTTGACTCGTCCTCATCGGTCCGCCTCCCGTCATAGGAGTCACACAAGGCTATTAAACCTAAATTTCACTCTTTTAGTAGATGCTTTCACATAATAAACCAAAGTCATGTTTCTATTTCATCATTAACTAGATATTTGGTTATAGTTTCGTGTTCCAAACTTCATACTCAATATAATCATATACCTAAATTAAACATATATGGTCGATAAATACGTATTAACATATCCAAAATCATTCGAAAAGGAGTACTACTAACACTCAAAGTACTATATCCTAAGTATTTTTTTTTTAATAAAAGATTTGCAAACAAGAAGGTCCCTTCTTCACATGAATTCACGTGTCAAGGTTAATTAATTATTATTAATCTTAATATAATATACTTAGCAACTTGGTCACAACATTCCAACACTAAAGTCTCTCAATATTAGTGGGGGTCCTATTACGTTCAATAATTAATTTAAATAGTGAATTAATTCGAGACCAAAAGGGGCCAATATAGAACAAATTGGTTTTTCCATTTGTTCCCATTGGCATAACACCACTAGCAAATTTTTGCTAGCTACTTTAATTATATTTCAATTCCATGTACTCGATCGATTGAAAATATCTTTGATTTCAAATCTGGATAAAGAAAGAGAATTGCACTAAGCTGAAGAATAATTAACAACAATACATTCAACGTAATCTCACATAATTACTATTAGTTATGAGCTATTAAATGATAAATTTCGATTTGTTTTGTAGTGAATCATTCATACGTGCTTACAAAGGATTGGGAATAATATTATGTTCTTGTTGCTATGAAATAATTTTAAGTCCTAGAGGATTTTGTGTACGTGTGGTTAAAGTTGTGTTTCGTAGTGAATCATTCATACGTGCTTACAAAGGATTGGGAATAATATTATGTTCTTGTTGCTATGAAATAATTTTAAGTCCTAGAGGATTTTGTGTACGTGTGGTTAAAGTTGTGTTGTGTAGTGCGATGGTCTAAAAGTTGTGAATTTTGAAGAAAAAAATAGGATAATATTCACCCCCTACTATAATTGGTATCAGATTCACATAATTGATCTCAACTAATTAGGGATTAAGATGACTAGTTGATTGATTGGTCATTGGAGGGTGACTTTTACTTTTGGCTACTTTTAAGACCTCTAAGAAGCCAATTTGAAACAATTACATCACTATGAAAGGGAATCCATTAAACTAGCATTAATGAAATTTAGACCATCCATTATTATTTTATAAGGCCTCTTCAAATACATTAATAATTGTGTGCACCAAATTTCATTAATATTATTAGTGGTGGGGGCATAAACATTTGTCCATCTTACAAGGAAAAAGACAAGAATTGGCTCTTGGCTTAGCTTTTATGTGATCTTTCAAAATCCAATTTTGATGCACAAATCTATAAGGACTTTTGTCTTTGTCGTGGACTACACGTCATTACTATGGGTCCAAAATGCTTTTTAACTTTAACCTAATATCTTTGTGCTTTTAGGAGACACATTTCTGATTTCTTGTTATTAGGTGGTCTGCGAATATGAGCGTGCAGTAGATGAGACTGCTTCTCATTTAATTAGAGATCTTAGCTTTGAATTCTGAATATGAAAAATTGTTTATAGAGAGCGCTTGATAGGTTCGAAAGTGATTAGGACGTCATGCGGAAGCTTACAATTGTAAATTACATGGTTGATAAATCAGATGACAAATAAAAGTATACTAAAAACATATTATTGTTGATATGGTTTGGTCAAGTTACCTACATATTGAAAGCTAATATTAAAAAGCATAAAAACCGTAGAGAGAAAATCTCGTCATAAACAAGAGTCTCTAAACGACTACATTGTGGATGCTATTGTGTTCTGCAATGAGAATATGGATCTTCAATTTATAGATCTCCAAACTTTCCCTCTAAGTAAGAATAACCAAATATGGAAGAGAAATATACTTTCCTTTAAAAAAAAATTCAAGTATTTATGGTAATACTTTGATTTTTCTTTAAGGAAAAAATAAAGTTCAAATAAGGTAAGAAAATCAAGGCAAAACCCTAACAGCGCTTCCTTTCAAATGAAATCCTACGTAACACCAATTCAGAATAATATCGTTCCAATACTGATATTCAATATCAAATAGAAAATAAAAAAATGAATATGAATCTTGATGAGTTCACTATTTCACATCTCGTGAAAAGTATATACTTTTTTATTATGATTGAAATTATTTTATGTCACAACTCGAAATTTGGCGTGAGGTAGGATGTGATTGACTACCAATCTATATTATCACTTGAATGAATTTTACTTTAATTGCCAAAATGTTATTAATGAATTTAGCACAATAAGATAGAAAAGTCTAAAAATCAACTCACACATGACTTTTTTCTTTATGTAAGTTATTATAAAAATGGCACACAAGCAATTACATCGTTATACGTAGTTTTTAACTTACCTCAATCAATTATGAAAAATATCTATTATCAGTAAACACGTGTGTGTATTCTCTCTTCTTCTAAACGACAATACAATATTCCAAATATACTATTTTAGATATTTTTATTTTTCAATTTTATCCTTATTTAGATAAAGAGAATTTTACGTAACTAACAAACTACTAACGAATTACAACTTTTCAAGATATTTATGAAAGATAATTAAGTTAGTAAAAATATATTTTACTTTTTCGAAATGAATAGTTTCTTAAAAGATGTATCCAAGTTAAAAACATCATTTATTTTGGAACAGAGAGAGTATTTTAACTTGTCAGTATTTTAACTTATTTTTTAAAATTTATTTATTATTTTTAACATATCAAAAAAGACAATTATTTTTTTATGTTTTACCCTCAATATTAAATTATTAATTACTTATTCCAAACCATTTTTCAAAATCTAAGACTATACAACAATTAATATTAATATTGTGAAATCATATCATATTAATCATTATTTCTTTGCGTCAAATATTCAAAGTGGACATATAAAACTGAACGGCGAAGTAATAATTTTAATCAGTTTTAATAGAACTAATAATGGGGGCATTCATTTGGATAATAAAACAAGAAGCAAGAATTATAATGGTGATTCCAATAATGTGGGACCAACACATCACTTGTCACTCTTTTTGGAGGGACACGTATTGATCAAAATATCCGTTAAGATTGTGCCACATGGCAGATGTAACAAGAAGGGGGTGTAAACGCGTCAGTCTTTTTCTCTATTCGATTCGATACCTATTTGATTCGATTAATTCAAATTTAATTCGTGAGAATGAAGTGACCTTATTCATAAAAGCAAAGTAACAATCTTTAATTTATCGATCATGGATTAATATTCTTTGAATTTATACTATTAAAAGTTTAAAAGAGTCATGGAAAATTGAAAATTTTAGTCAATGTCAAAGAAATGCTACATCTATTTTATTTTATATGACGATAAATGTAGCACAAAATTTAAGATTTTTTTTTTGTAACATAAAATAAAATGGAAGGAATATAATAGTCATGTCATATAAAACACAAACAGGAATATTTTTAGACACTTTTCTTTTTCAAGAAATAGGATATATATTTTATAAAGATGCTTGAAATGACAATTAATTTTAACTTCTACTTGAAAGTGTTTTAATTATTTTCAAATTAAAATAGTTACTTTATGAGAGTCCATGAATGATTTTTATAAGAAAAATTATACGTACGTCGAGAGTTATAGTGAAGTGAATAAGATTTTTTTTTTACTTTTTACTCACTTGAGATTTTTCCTAATTATTATGTGTGCCAAAGAAGACCTAAACTCTCATCAAGGAGCATGTAACAAAAGCTTAAGCAAATTTCATTTCTATATATTGCTGGACCAAGAGACTACTTTGTTATTGAGTTTCAACATATATTTCTCATATATTTAATAGATTTCTCAATATAAATATAGATCTACACAAAATTTATTGAATTCCCGAGAGCTAACTCATTCTCACCGCCCTAGATTCACCCCAACTAGCTAGCTAGCAATTATAATATTGATATATAGTTATATAGGGTTCATAGTAGCCAATAACTATCCTTGCAAATTCAACGTCAACATCAATTAGGAGACAAGTCGTCTTCATATATCTAACTAGCACTTATATATATATATATATATATAAGTTAAATTAATTATAATCCATGCATAGCACGCAAAATATTTCTCTTTAATTCATATATTAATAGCCTTGTTTCTAATGAGATGAAAACCTCCTTCCAACTCATGCTACTATAATTAAACTCTGATCACCTATATACATCTATACATATCTATTTTCCAAATCCATTAAAGGAAACATGAAAATCAACGACTTTCTAGTTTTTACGAAATAAATCTATAATAATAGTATATGTATTTTAATATAAAGTATACACGATTTATATATTTGGTATATATTTTGTAAATTAGATGGTCGAACGATTTAGTAATTATATCTTTAAATTAAGTTAAACAACAAAAATCTCATTAATTTAGAAGTTAATTACTTGTTTTTCCGTGAGTATTCGATATTACAATTCCTACCGTATTTTGATCTCTAGATGCATGTATCTGGCGCGTCCAGAATACATGTTGTTAGAGTGGGAAAACCTAACCCCCAATGTGGAGGTAGAGAATATTATATATTGACAAATATTACATAAGTATGACATAAGTGGTACACAAGAATAAGTAAATTACAATATGGGTACAGAATGAATTAAGTAACTCTAATACCCCCTTTCAAGCGAAACGGTGGCGGACGAAGACCAAGCATAGCGCGGAAATATTCAAACTGAGGCCTAGGAAGACTCTTGGTGAAGATGTCAGCCACCTGAAGCGTGGTCGGGACAAATTTAGTGTAGAGTTTACCAGACGACACAAGCTCCCGAATGAAGTGATAGTCCAGATCAATGTGTTTTGCCCTCTTATGAGACACAGGATTCTGTGTGAGAAAGAGCGCACTCCGATTGTCACATAACAGCGTGGGGCGATCAGGAGGCAAGGCATGGAGCTCCCGAAGCAAGTGAGTTATCCATACAATTTCAGCCGCAGTATTTGCCATGGCTCGATACTCCGATTCACAACTGGAGCGGGAGACAGTTGGTTGTTTCTTGGCACTCCAGGATACTAAGTTTCCACCAAGAAAAATAGAGTAGCCATAAGTGGATCGGCGAGTTTCGAGACATCTGGCCCAATCAGCATCCGAGTAACCAAGAAGGGAAACATCATGCGGCTTGGTGAACAATAGGCCATAGGCAAGTGTGCCTTTGACATACCGAAGTATTCGCTTGACACACTGGAAATGAAAAACAGTCGGTGTCTGTAAGAACTGACTAACCTGATTCACTGCATATGACAGATCCGGACGAGTAATTGTGAGGTATTGCAATGCACCGACTAGAGACCGATAATGTGTGGGATCTTGAAAGGGATCACCAGCGGTGATGAAGGACTCATGAGGAGCTAAGGGAGTGTGCACGGGCTTAGAATCAAGTAAAGCTGCACGTTCAAGGATATCGCGAGCATACTTGGATTGGCTGAGAAATAACCCATTATCAGTGTAGGTCACTTCAAGACCAAGAAAGTAATTTAGAGCTCCAAGATCTTTAATTTCAAACTCCTGATTTAGACGAGAGATAAACGCAACCATGAGGTCAGTTCGGTTTCCAGTTAGGATTAAATCATCAACATAGACGAGCAGGTACATAATGCAGGAGGAACGTTTGAAAACAAACAGAGATGTATCGGATCGACTGCACGTAAAACCATTGTTGAGAAGAAAGGAACTTAAGCGCTGAAACCAAGCACGCGGAGTCTGCTTGAGGCCGTACAATGCTTTGTTCAAGCGACACACATGATCAGGAAACCGAGAGTCTGCAAAGCCAGGTGGTTGTTCCATATGAACAACTTCATTCAGATGACCATGCAAGAAGGCATTTTTGACATCAAGCTAATGAAGCTTCCAATTGTTAATGACAACAAGAAATAAAACAATTCGTACCGTAGAAGCCTTAACCACCGAACTAAAAGTGTGGGAATAATCTAAGCCAGGGATTTGAGTGAAGCCTTGAGCCACCAGTCTCGCTTTGAGACGTTCAACAGACCCGTCTGAGTTGTACTTAGTGCGAAAAACCCATTTGGAACCAACAACATTGCTGGATTTTGGACGAGGCACCAAGGTCCACGTAGCATTTTGAGTTAGAGCTGTCATTTCCTCATGCATTGCAGCCATCCACTGTGGGTTCTTAGCAGCCGACTTGAACCCTCTTGGTTCAGAGGAAGCAAATAAAGCGGTAAAGAGGCGATGAGTTTCAAGATGAGCTAAGTTGGCTTGATGACGAGTGGAAGGTTTTAAAAATGTCTGCCTTGGACCGAGTTACCATGGGGTGAACTGCTGGAGTGGACACTGATGCAGGAAGCTGAGTTGTAGCCAAAGAATCACCCAAATCGGCTGACATAGGCGGCGGAGATGAGGCAGCAGGTTGTTTAGAGGGAATTTCAACCCGAGACGGTGTGGAAGTAACAAGAACTGGCGGCACTGCAGTGAATGAAACATCAGACGGAGCAACATGTAAGGGCTGGGATACTGCTGGTGTATCACTGTGCAAACCATCCAAACAAGGAGGACACAGAGAAGGTAAATGCGGTGAGGCTGGCTGAGACGAAGGACCAGTGACTGCGGATGATTCTGCCGGCATGGAAAAGGGCTCCAAAAAGGTTGAGAGTTGCAAGGAGTTTAAGTCCTTTGATGAAGTAACGCCCGAAAAGGGTAAAGAGTGTTCATCAAAACGAGCATGGCGAGTGACATAGATGCGAGACGTTGCCGGATCAAGACACCGATAACCTTTGTATTGAGAGCTATAACCGATAAAGATGCACGGAAGACTTCTTGGAGATAACTTGTGATTTGTATAGTCCCGAAGATATGGAAATACTCAGCAGCCATAGACCTTGAAGGTATGATAATTGGGCTTCTCAGAAAACAAGAGTTCAAAAGGAGACTTGTTGTTCAAAACCTTTGAAGGTAGACGATTGATGATGTAAACAGCGGAGCTGAACGCATCTACCCAATAAGAGGTAGGAGCATTTGCATTAAAAAGCATGGCCAAACTAGTTTCCACAATGTGACGGTGTTTTCTCTCAACCCTGCCGTTTTGCTGGGGCGTATACGGACAAGATAACCTGTGAAAAGTGCCATTTTCTTCAAATAGTCGACGAACAGTGTGATTAACAAACTCTGTGCCTCCATCACTTTGAAAAACCTTAATTTTCCGAGAGAATTGAGTTTGCACAAACTGCATGAAAACAGACAAAACAGAGGCAAATCCAGACTTGGTTTGGAGAGGATAAAACCAAGTGAAGCGAGAGTAGTCATCAACAAAGGCCACATAATACCCATAGTTATCAGTAGATGTAATAGGCGCAGGGCCCCACAAATCACAATGTATCAAGTCCAAAGGATGCAAAGATCGTTTATTATTTAAATCAAATGACAAACGGTGTCCTTTAGAGAGTTGACAAGAAGAGCAAATGACCGGTTTGGGTAAAATAGAAGTATCAGACAAACAACCTAACTTATGCAAAAGTAAAACAGTATCAAAGGCAACATGCCCTAGCCGACTATGCCAAAGTTCATAAGATGCCTTCAAACTTGAATTTGTAGTAGCCGCCAAGGCTTGATGCTCATTATGCAAAACATATAGCCCATTCTCACATTTGCCTCGAGTTAGAACCTGTTTCGTTTTTCTGTCCTGAATCTGAAAAAACGATTGAGAGAACAAAACGTCCACCGGATTATCATGTGTTAGTTTACTAATGGACAAAAGATTCTTGGCAAGATGTGGAACAACAAGAACATCACGCAAGTGCAGATTATTAGAAACAGTAGATGAACCCGTATGAGTGATAGGAAGAGCAGTACTATTTCCAAATGTCACGTTAGCATTGCCGGAGTATGGAGAAGCATGAGAAACACTTGGTGAAGACGAAGTCATGTGATCAGTGGCCCCGGAATCAACATACCAATCAGGGGCAGAAGTAGTGACATGACATTGGGCATTAAACGCTTGAGCCAAGTTTGCGTCACGAGAGGCAGCTTGAGTGGCAAAGGTAGCAAGAGTAGGACAAGCACTGGCATAGTGGCCATCTGTACGACATAATTGGCAGTGAGGTGGCCTGCGGCCACGACCGCGACCACTCGAACCACCACCTCTGGTAGAGTGACCACGGCCACTGACGGGAGGGGACTGCCGATGCGACTGGGCAGTGAAGGCAGCAGGCGGTTCATGACTCTCAGCCTGTGAGAGTAAGTCGCGAAAGGTGGGCGCCGGTTTGGTGGCACGAATGGCAGTTGAGAAAGTCTCAAAGGAGGCTCCTAAGCCACATAAAAACCAATGAAGTTTATCGATATCATTAACAGGCTGACCAATGGCAGCCAACTGATCACAAATGGATTTAAATTTGCGACCAAATTCAGCAACATATAAGGAATCTTTGACCAATTGACGAAGTTGATCGCGCAGATTATGAACGCGTTCAACAGAAGAATTGCTATAGGCAGATTCGAGCGCAATCCAGATTTGACGGGCTGTTGTTAGACCCAAAATTTCAGAGACCGCTTCTTCCGTAAGTGAAGAATTAAGGATGATGACAGCCCGTTGATCAGAGGCAAGCCAGGCAGCATAAAGAGGATTCAGAACCTCTTTGCCATCCGTAAGAAGGAACGATGGAGGAGCCATCAACATGATCCAATAAGCGTTGATAAGAAAGTAGGGGCAGCATCTGATTTTTCCAATAGAGATAATTGGTGGAGGAGAGCTTAATAGTGAGCATGTGCAAAATAGTGGCAATGGGAAGGGTGGCGTCGCTGGTGGAGGAGGCAGCCATGATCGAGTGGAACGGGAGAGAGGAGAAACGAAGGAAGAAGAAGAAGAGAGGAGGCGGCGGCGGAAGAGAGGAGAATATGGATAGATTAGGCTGATACCATGTTAGAGTGGGAAACCTAACCCCCAATGTGGAGGTAGAGAATATTATATATTGACAAATATTACATAAGTATGACATAAGTGGTACACAAGAATAAGTAAATTACAATATGGGTACAGAATGAATTAAGTAACTCTAATACATGTATCTCGGATACATGATAAAGATTTTGGCCTTTCGGTAAAAAGCACTTTGTTTATTGTCACTAAACTACAAGCCCATTGACTACTAAAGATTTTGGCCTTTGGGTTATGAATTATATTCATTATATTCACATCTTTCTATCTTTTGCTCTCTGATAACATAGGTTATCTGATTTATTTGACAATATATATTTTAGTCTTTGCTTTGAAAACACATAATACATATATTGTTGGCCATATATACATACATATACAATTATAATTAGATATTATGTCTTCGATTTTCAGATAAGATAAAATATTGTATACACACAGTTACACACTTTCTGCTACGTTTTGATTTTCAGATTAATTTAGGCTAATTAATCCAAAGCCCAATCCAAAGAAAGTGAAAGGAGCCCAAAATTATTGGGCCTTTTAGACGGGTCAAGGTCCATAGTTCAAAGTTCAAAGTTAATTTGGTAAATTACACTTCAGTTTTTCTCGACACTAGGGATCTTCACCAAAATAATCGTTTAAGTTTTTTCTTTATTTTTTCTAGTCGATATACCTAGTTTATAATCTGGTTAGAAATGATTATATACATACATATAAGATATAGAAATTATACATTCGCTGACTATTTTTAATTTAAGAGGTTTAATGAGGGCTATTTAGATTAATTCTTCTTGATAGATACTATTAAAAACATTAGCACATATCTCGAATTTTGTTTTCTTCTTACTTCATTTGTAAATAAAGGGATAACTTCATATTAAGTCCTTCAATTATTAGGTAATTTTAATTTTGATTCTTGTAATATTTAGCTAAGAACATTTAATTTTTAGTCAAAATATGTGTTTTTGATTCATTTTTTTTTATATATATATATACACATACACACACACTTAACATTGGACACACATACACCAACTTTATTTTTTTGGGGGGGTGGTGGGGTTAGGGGTAGGGTAAAGTAAAAAAATAAAAATTAGAAATTGAAAATATTTTTTAAAAACAAACTTTAAAAAAATTGTGGGAGGGGGGCGGGAGCTGGTGGTGGGGTAAGGTAAAAAAATAAAATTTTGAAATTGAAAATATTTTTTAAAAAACTAACTTTAAAAAAAAAAAAAAAAAAAATTGATGGCGGGCGTGGGTGGGGGGGGGGGTGTGGGGGGGGTGGGGGTAGGTAAAAAAATAAAATTTTGAAATTGAAAATATTTTTAAATTTTTTTAAAAAAAAAATATTTAAGGGGCTGGTGGAGGGGGTCGAGATAGGGTGGTGGGTGGAGGGGAGTTGGAGGTAGGGCATGGGGTGGGGTGAAATAAAAATTTGAAATTGAAAATATTTTTTAAAACCAGTTTTTTTTTTGGGGGCGGTGGGTGCTGATTGGGGGAGGGGTGGGGGGTTAGCCGTAGGGTAAAGTAAAAAAATAACAATTTGAAATTGAAAATATTGAGGGGGGGAGGGGGAAGGGGGCTGGTGGTGGGGTGAGGTAAAAAAATAAAAATTTGAAATTGAAAATAATTTTTTAAAAACAAACTTAAAAAAAAATATTTTTGGGGGGGTCGGGGGTAGAATTGGGATGTGGTAAAAAAATAAAATTTTGAAATTGAAAATACATTTTAAAAACAAACTTTAAAAAAAAAATTGAGGGCCAGGGTGGGGGTGGGGGGGCTGGTGGAGTGGGTCGAGGTAAAAAAAAAAAAATTTTGAAATTAAAAATATTTTTTTAAAAACAATTTTTTTAAAAAAAAAAATTTTGGCGGGGGATAAGGGTGGGATGAGATAAAAAAAATAAAAATTAAAAATTAAAAATATTTTTTAAAATAAACTTCAAAAAAAATAATTTGGGGGGTGGGGAGTGGGGTGGAGGCTGCTAGGGGGCTGGTGAAGGGTCGAGGGTAGGGATGGAGTGAGGTGGGGGAAAAAATAATTGTAATTTGAGGTGGAGGAAAGGTTTGGAAAATATTTTCTTTAATTTTTGAAGGGAAGTCATTTTCCTTAAATTTGAGGAAAATAAGTTGATTTGAAAAACATTTTCCAAAACATTTAAGCCAACCAAACATGAGAAAATTGGAAAACATTTTCTCATACCAAACACACCCTAGGTGTCGGAATTCACATTAGAGCGACAATTAAATCTGAAATGCACACTGCATGATTCATTCGAAAATGACGCTCTCAATAGGATTTTTTCTATACCAAGACTTAAACCTAAAACTTCTGATTAAGAATGAAGTACTAGTCCCATCACTACATCATAATCCATGTCGATTAATGAGAATTATTTAAGATATTAGTACATCAACTTGAGTGATGTATAGTAGCCTTTTTAACCTTTTTGACACAGGTGATTTCAATTGTGCGTGGAGAAAAAGCAAAGGCAGTTGATATATAATTAACTTTATTAGTTACTAAACAAGTGGACAACGTAAAATGGACTCAAGGGTATGAATCTCTTTTTCAAGAGCTTTAGTTTCAACTTATCGAGATAAGAATAAAAGAAAGAGTAATTTTCGTCGTTTGTGGATCACTCAAATAAATATAATAATTCATCAAAGAAAAGTGTTTATAATTAATAATAGTTTGTTTTTTTATCTTTTTAATATTACACTTGGTGTTTAATATTTATTTTGAAGTTCGATTAATTAATTCTAATTCGTGTCATAAAATACTATTTTAGGAGTAAAACACCTTCTATTAAAAATAATTTCACTATCATGTGGAATTCTAATCCTTTAAAGTTACTGATTTCTAACTTAAATTTATGTGACTGGACCAAAGCTATTAATAGCCAAACTCTAAATTAAAATACTAGCTTCTCTTCTGATCTAATCCAAAATCTCTAATTAAAATAAAAGTATTTACTACTATATTATAACTTTTGATATTCACTCAAGTAAAATTCTCTCTCTTTCAAGTGGAATTATATTCCATATAATTAATTTTCTATGAAAAGACTGAAATTTTTTCTATACTTTGGATCAGTACAGATCCCTTGGCACATAACTTTTGTTCCTAATGATCTCATTGTACACATAAATCATGATTCATGCCAGGAAATAATAAGGACGGATTGAATAGGATCAATACCTATGATATTTTAGGTAAATTTCACATCGTAATGAGAAAAGAAAAAACTCAAATTCTTATTCTTATTGTATGCGTGATTTTGAAGTCGATATAATATAATTCGAAATATTTATCTGAATAGGTCTAGAATTAAAGCAGACAATATGAGTTGCGGGCTCAGGTAGTGACAAACGGACTAGTGCTTTGATAACATCTTGTGTTTGCATCATATACTGCAAGAGTTAAAAATAAGTCACTCATTTCAGTTCCAATGAACCTAGATGACTTTTCTTTATTAATAAATAAATTAAAAAAACACTACACTAACTGCCAGTTTAGAGTTCATAATATACATCTATTGTTTTTTCTTAGCATGAAATAATTTCTAGATAAGAATTTGTACTGAAAAGTTTGATGAATTTTATTATGCAGAATGTTTTTGTCATTGAATAATTTATTGTATTTTTGAAATTATATATTTAAAATTAAACAGTTTAAATTTGAACTTTCAGTAAATTATCATAGTGAAGGCAAAATTGTTGTTATGAAAATTCATCTGCTATGTATAAAATTAAAGATATTTTTTTATATACACGTACAACAGGAATTATATCGACTTCTTTGTATACCCTTCTTTTAATATTGTTCAAGATGATTCAACATCTTGTTGGGTTCGAAAGTGATTAGGGCGTCATGCGGAAGCTTACAATTGCAAATTATATGGTGTTGATAAATCAGATGACAAGTAAAAACATATTAAAAATATATTATTGAAATGGTTTGGTCAAGCGACCTACATATTATAAAACTAATATCGAAAAACATAAATATACTGGAGAAAATCTCCCTTAAACGAAACTCTCTAAACGACTACATTGTGGATGCTATTGTGTTCTTGATATGAGAAGAGGGATCTTCAATTTATAGAGTTCCAAACTTTTCATCTAAGGAAAAAATAAACCAAATATAGAAAAGAATTATATTTTCCATTCAGAAAAAGTTCAAGCATTTATGGTAATACTTTGATTTTTCTTTAAGGAAAAAATAAAACTTCAAATATGGTAAGAAAATCAGGGCAAAACCCTAACAAATCTCCCTTTTAGGCTGGATTTTCTTGACAAAACTTGATCCGTCTTCTTCAAGTGTATAATAATCTTTGTTCTTCACATAGTCTTCATCACCGTTGCTTGCCATGGTTAAAAATAAAGTTTAAAATATATAGGTTAAAAATGGTTTTAAAATATTTTATTTTTATTTTCAAAGATGCAGCAACAGAAATGTTGAAAATATGGTTTAAATCTCTTTTCCATGTGTAGCTAGACAAAAATCTTCATTATCATCAAATTGATTACAAATTGATTTGAAACCGCCTTGAACCTGTCTTCAACCTCGATGAACCTGGGTCATTGAACTATTAGCTCTGATACCACTTGTTGGGTTCGAAAGTGATTAGGGGGTCATGCGGAAGCTTACAATTGCAAATCATATGGTGTTGATAAATCAGATGACAAGTAAAAACATACTAAAAATATATTATTGAAATGGTACATACTAAAAATATATTATTGAAATGGTTTGGTCAAGCGACCTACATATTATAAAACTAATATTGAAAAACATAAATACACTGGAGAAAATCTCCCCATAAACGAAACTCTCTAAACGACTACATTGTGGATGTTATTGTGTTTTTGATATGAGAAGAGGGATTTATAGAGTTCCAAACTATTCATCTAAGGAAAAAATAAACCAAATATAGAAAAAAATTGTATTTTCCATTCAGAAAAAGTTCAAGCATTTATGATAATACTTTGATTTTTCTTTAAGGAAAAAATAAAACTTCAAATATGATAAAAAAATCAGGGCAAAACCCTAACACATCTGTTATGTTTATAAAAAATATCTTTGACTTTATATATATAAAAGTTAAATTTTGGGTGATGAATTACCTAATATGAAGTATCAAAATTTTGATGGATGTTGACACAATATGGAGATCGCCTACCTATGTTAATTAGCACCTAATAGTTTCAAAATTCACCATCTATTAGCACCATTGAAACATGATTTGACTGACAACAACATTTGTGAAACAAATTCATTCAAAAGGAAGAAAATTAAACAAATTAAAGACTATGAGAAGAATTAAAAAAATAAATAAATATGGTCCCTTATGTTTGGGTAGATTTAAATGGACGTTTGAACATAAAAATTGTGAAATTTGAAAAAAAAAAAGTTTTAAAAGATATCTAGAAATTAGAATTGTGTTTGGACATGAATATAAATAGAAATTGTTTATTGAATTTTTCGTGAGTGATTTAAAGTGAAGATTAAGAAAATATTTTTTTGGAGTTCAACTAGAATTCCAAAAAAACTATAATAATTCTATGTCCAAACAGTTTTTTCGAAATAACATTCCAAAAAAGTGAAATATTCATGGCTATAGGGGTAGGTACTAAATATATTTTGAATAATTTTTATCTTTTAAGTTTGTTCCAATGAGAACTAGTTCATGTATCTTGAAATTTTTCCTTAAAAGTAAAAAATAGAATTCTTTGATTGTCGTAATTAAGTGAATTTCAATCTCGAATAAAAAAGATATAATGGGAATATTATTTATGTTGTAATTGATATTATATAGTTGAGATAGACAAGAAAAATGGAATAACAAAAGAAAGACGTGTAATTTTCACCCTCAATTTCCAGAAAGAAAAAAAGTAATCTACATTATAGCTTTGAAAATTCGTTACATGGATCCTCATCACTTTCGATAATAATAATATATTCAGTAAAATTTCATAAGCGGAATATACAAAGGATGTTGCGTACAAGCACATACAACTTACTCTTATCTTGTAAAGATAAAAAAGTTATTTTCGATAGACCCTCGTTACGAAGCATTACATATTCATGAATAATAATGAGATACTACAATTTTTATTATTTGGGTCAAATTCTTTGTTTGTTCTTTGGTCAAAACTTTTAAAGAATGAGTGTCATTTTTTGTCAATATATATATAGGAAGAACTATATATAGTGGAAAAATGAAAAGGAATAAATAGACCATTTGGTATTTTTGGGCCACTGATATATACTAAAGTTTTTAAAGAAAGAGTGCATGTACGTAACTTCTAAAGGTCATGCACGGTTTCCAATTTTTTTTGTATGTTATAATAGAAAGGGTATAACATGATTGCATCTTTGACCTATTTATTCTCCAAATACCCTCCCCCACTACTCATGTCTTTCCTATTTTAGATCTAAAACGGATTCTGTCGATCCAACTGAATTCATTACTTTCAATTCAAGTCAGTATCAAAGCTAAAAAATGGAAATTAACCTTATATATGTACTATGTAACTTTCGTTCAATTCAAGTCAGTATCAAATAAATTCTTTACAGCACCTAGCTCTGCTTCCATACATATATATGAATAATAAGATGATACTTATACTGAACTCACTAACTTTAGATCGGAGTAGTTTGTCTCTTTAGTACACATGTACATACACATTAGGAATGGGAGCACATGCAATGCACGTGACATTGGTGATGGTGAGTTGAAAATTTATTTGGTTTGTTTGAATGAAGAAAATATACCTAGATATGGTCAATTATTATTGCAGAGAATTTTGTAGGATATATATATTATATGATCAGTAGGATCAAGCAGAACATTAATTAATATAATAAATAATATATGAAGCCAGAATAACAAGGTTATCCAAAATAAACCACACACAGCATCTTGCCTTAATAGAATCCGAAAAAGGTCAGGTCGCACCCCAAGGGGTGTGATGTAGACCATAGGCAAACATTAGTGACTGCTTTCACGGCTCAAACCTGCGACTTACAAGTCAAACATATACAACTTTACCACAAGTAACAAGTTGCAGCAAATTTATGTACAACTAAGATTTTATATGAACATAAAAGAAGATAAAAGTATCTATATACCATTTAACAGTGAAGGTGTTGTACTTAACATAAGTATGCTGAAACTTTTTTACATTTTTTCTAGTTTTACATCTACTATATTTGTACCTTAAAAGACTACCTGCCTTACTATCGTCTATCGTAAGCGTTACCATGATGGCATTCCTCTGTTTGGTGCAAGCAGAACCCTCTGAAGCTCATCGGCGAGTCCTGGTAAGAGCAATGGTTTACAGATGATGCCATTCATTCCGATCTTCAGGCATTTTCTGATATCTTCATCAGTAATTGCAGCTAAACCTATGATCAAAGGCCAGGTCTGGCCTCGATGCTTCCGAAGTCTTATGGTAACTTCAAAGCCATCTAAATCAGGCAGATGAAGATCCAAAAGTATAATTTGTAATGAGGACACAACGGGGCCAACAGCACCGAGGCATTCATATCCAGATGAAACTACAGTAACGATGCATCCCAATTTCTCGAGCATCTTCCTTGTTACAGATCTATTCACATCATCATAGTCAGCTAACAGAACTTTCACACCTTGTAGAACAGGATGTGGATATGTGGGATCAGAGGATTCCACATATTCGGACATGCCTATGGGAATTAACGGCTGCCTTTGGAACCCGACAATGACAGCCATGCCTTGATCAAAATCTTCTAAATTTCGGATTATAAAGATGTCTCCTTGCATCAACTGTTTCGACATTTTTTCACATATCAGAAGGAAGTTATTAAGTTTAAAATTCAAATAGCAAAGATAAGGACATAAAATTCAAAAACACGAAAATAAAAAGCTTACATGAACCAACTTCCTGCAAACAGCAAAGCTCAAACTATCCCCAATCTCCTCAGTGTAGTACGTCGGAGTAGCAGGGGTAATCTCTGACTGAGATCGATTAATTTTTGTGCAAATTTCAAACTTGATATAGACAATGTCATTAGATGAGTTTGATCTCGGTGTTTTCCAAGTTACATCATTTTCACTTGCTGAGAGAGCTCTGAAGGTAAGATGTCCTCCGTTGGTGCCATTCAAAAGATTTCCGATTATATGAATCAAAACTTGAAAAAATCTTCTTTCATCACCCATAACTCGATTAGGAAAAGATTTGCCAACCTCAATGGTAATGTTGTAACCCTTAGACATACAGAAAGATTTGGCGATACAAGCAGCTTCTCGTATCAAGGAATGTAGCTGAAAATGCCTAATTTCCAATGGGAATTTCACGTCTTCCTTGGTTGAAGTAACGATCACATCATCCATCAGGGTGGACACAACGTTGCTGGATTTTATTATAGAATGTACAAGAAGCTGTTGTTCATCTCGTAACTTCTCTTCCTGCAACATCGAGAGCAGACCCAAGATTGAGTGCATCGGTCTTCTCAATCGATGGCTCATAACCGTCTGAAATGCACTCCTAGCTTTACTTGCTCTAAGAGCTTCCTCTCTTGCTTTCTCCAGTGCTTGATTCTGTTCCATCAATCTGTCTTTGATATACTCAGATTCTTCAACCACTGCAGCATGGGACAACGCCACAGCAACTTGATCGGCTGCAGCCTTGACTATCTCAATTTCCTGGCTCCGCCAAAACCTACCATATCCACTAGGTTGAACCACAACGAGGATAGCATAACATTGCGAAACAATCTCATCAGTTTCACCTCTGAAATTCGAGACCATCAGCATTGGAATCCTAATAGCAGCCACAGTTTCTGGCTCACAACTCCCTTTACTACTTGCAGCAGCAAGTCGGGAACCCGCGCCAAGTATCTTTACATCATCACTCCCATTGATCTCTTGTACATCTCGATCACTGGTTGGGATAGGCACATTATACGTACTCGAAACATTCTCCCTTGTAGTATCATGAGTCAGTTTCATCTCAGTTTTGTTCTCATTAGGCATCCATATAACACAATTCTGCAAACTCAATAACTTTGATAGCTCAACAAGAGTTGTGTAGAGTATTGTATGACGATCAATTGACTTCCGGATCTCATTGCTAAGCATACGAACATGCAGTCCAAGTTCCTCTTTTTGTTTTATTTTTCCAACTTCTCGATCAAGATCACGATTCTTTCGTCTCAGCATAAATTCCCTTGCCTTGGCTTTAAGCAGCAAAGGGATGAGATTCATAAGTGTTATAGCAGTGAGCATCGAGACTAATGCAGTGAGTAGTTTGCAAACAATAAGGGCAAGCACAAGGTGAAATGTGTATTTGCCAAAATTAGTCAAGAAGGTGAGAAAATGTGTTAAACCACAGAGTACAATGAATGCTCCGAATTGAAAGAGCACCCATTTGAACGGAAAACTAGAACAGGTAACGAAATAGATGATCTCGATTGGGATGGAAAAATAGGCCACTGCTATACCAAGATCACCCGCTTTTTGAACAAATAACATTGTTTCCATGCTCCAAAATGCATCACTATCATCACAAGGACATTCAATATAGCCATCAACAACCCATAAGGAAGCAACGATCCATAAAATCAACAACCATGATACTACTTTCTTCAACATTGCATCCAATAGAACTAGTCTTGTTTACACCAATGCTGCTTAATGTACAATAACACACCTGATCAATCAAACCATATATGCTCAATAACTGGACCAAGTACACAAGAACCTACAATTTATTAATTTTTTTAAAAAAGGCACACTACCACCAATATAAAATTTCACAGATATACACAAATGCATGCACCAACATCCACTTGCAATTAACATAAGCTGGTCAATAACCAAAAGGAAGAACCTACAACAACAAACCTAGTGTAGTCCCACAAGCGGGGTCTGAGGACGGTAGAGTGTAAGTACACTTTACCCTCCCTTACCCTCGAGGAGGTAGATAAGTTGTTTCTATAAGACACGCACATCAGAGCAGCTAAAAGAAAAATACAAAAGTAAACAGGACATAGAAAACTCCTACCTCAAGGAAGTAGAGAGGCTGTTTTCAAAAGACACACACATCAGAGCAGCTAAAAGAAAAATACAAAAGTAAACCGGACATAGAAAACTCCTACCCTCAAGGAAGTAGAGAGGTTGTTTTCGAAAGACACACACCTCAGAGCAGCTAAAAGAAAAATACAAAAGTAAACAGGACATAGAAAACCCTAGAGAGGTTGTTTTTGAAAGACACGCACATCAGAGCAGCTAAAAGAAAAATACAAAAGTAAACAGGACATAGAAAACAAGAAAGCATAACATTGATAAAATGGAGTGACAATAATAACCATCTAATGTGATAACTATTACAAAAATGATGAGTAACAAAATACATTATTTTTGAGACGGGCTAAAACAAAAGAGTGTCACATAAAATAAAATAAGAAATGAGACTGAGAGGGAGTACTACTACTAGAATGAGCTGGGGAAAGGAAGAGCCTTAAAATGTGTCAAATACCAACTAAGCCCCACAAGGCCACAACTTAAAAGGCATCTATTTATTTCAATATCAAAATTTTGACTTTCACATGACTATATAACCAACCACTCATAAATAGAACTTAGTACAAGAGGACTGAGAAGCCCACTGTCCACCTCAACCATACTACTTTAACAACAAAACAAAGAAAAACCAGAAAAAACTTTAAAATCAAAGATAAATTCCATTAACAAGAAACTTCAACATAAACAAATAAATAAAAGAACTGAAACTCATGTACAACAACATAACCAATCTAATCCCACAAATAGTTTATAGAGACGATAGAATGTATTCGGACCTTATCTCACCTCGAAAATTAGAAAAATTATTTTTAATAGATCATCAACTCAAAAAATAAAGTTTGAAAAAGAAATAACGAAAGTGAAGAAGTTAGGTGAGCTAAATTTAAGAAGAAAGAAAAAAAGACTCATCTTTCTTTCTTTATCTGAGACACATAAACCAAAAAACAAAAAAGCCAAATAAACATTTACAGAGGTCTGTTGAATCATCTTCTTTTCCAGCATTGATATTATAAAAAAAATAATTAAAAAAAAGAACAAAAACACAATCTTTTGCCCACAAAAGCTCCAAATAACAATTACTTTAAAAAAAAAGAATCAAAACCCAATGCACCTACAGAAAAATAAAATAAAAATCAATGATCCAGTTATAACAAAACCGGGTACCACATTACAACCCGTTTAACAATCAACTATTTAAAATTTTTCTTGAAGTAAAAACTGAGTGTTTTTCCATTTTAATCACCACCTTCCTTGTATACAAGCTAAAACATTATAAAGACAAGATTTTTACACCCAAAAAAGAAAAAAGATTAAATTTTTACACCCAAAACAGAAAAAAGATCAAATTTTTACACCCAAAGAACAAAAAAGATAAAGAGAACTTCACTAATTCTTCAAGAATTTAACACCCTTTTCATTTCTTTACCTTTTTCTTTAACTTCTGAGCTCCAATGCAACTTTAGTTTCAAGAACAGAAATTTCTCTTATGAAGAAAAAGTTGAACTGTTGATACAGAGAGAAACAGAGAGAGCAGAAAAATGTAAGCAAAAAAAGAGGTAGAAAAGACAGGAAAATCTAAGTTTGGGGGTCGGGGGTTGAGGGGGGTGGGGGTTGAGTGGGACCCACAAATATTATATGAAGAGAACATAGACACAATTCTACTCTTAAATGTCTTCTTCAGCCTCCCTATAAAGTATAATTAGAAACAAATCTTTTAACTCCAATTATTATTTTAAGAAAATTATCATTAATTTACTTAGTTCTATTTTATACTCTAGTTTGATAGACGGATTAAATTATTTCAAAATTATAGTTTTAAGATTGTAATTTTTGGACCAGTTTATCCCACTTGAAAAGTGATGTAAATTAATAGCAAGTTGAATGAAATAAGATGTGATATTTTAAAATTAAATTTGGAATTAGATTTATATTGTATTTGATTGACAATATAAATTTGTATTGTCAGTCGAATAGAGTATAATTATAATCTCAAATTTAATTTTAAAATATTTCATATTATGGAGCATACCAAACGACTTCTCTCTATCTCACTTTATAAAGGCTGAAATTTATATACGTGGTCCCTCAAATTTGACTTTTCTTTAATTTGATACCTTAACTAAAGGTGTGATTTATTGAATACTTCAATAATTTTCAAAGTGTGGTCTATTGAATACCTAATCGACAATTTCTCACAAATTTAAAGTGTGACTTTGGCAAAAAAAATCGAATCAACATTCGATACGTGAATCTTTTAAAAAAGAAGATTTTTTTTTAACTTTGATACGTAGTCGCTTGGCGAAAAAAGCATATCAATATTTGACACGTGAATCTTTTTTATAAAAAGAAATTTTTTCTGACTAATAAATATATTGGCTTGGCCGAAAGAGTGAATCAATATTCGACACGTGAATCTTTTTTACAACAAAAAGATTCTCTGACTCTCAAACGTAGTGGCTTGGGAAAAAAATCAATCAACATACGACAGGTGAAGGGGCGTGGCAAAAGGTACAAATCAACATCTGACACGTGAGATGGCTTGGCAAAAGGCTCGAATGAATCCAACATTGGGCGTAGCCCATTTATGCGCGAATCAACATTTGACTGCTACTTGTAGCGCATTTGGTTGATGAGCTAAGCCAAAGTGCCATACAAATCAAGAGCTAGCTTGAGACCTAAAAACAAGGTTGAATCATAGACAAAAAATAGAATTTATATGCCCTTTTGCTTTATGTAAGAATATTTAATTCAATTATCAATCCCGTTGAAAATATTCTTTTCCTTCTATGACACAATGAAAAGAGATTATTTGGAAGACTCTAATTTATGAATGCCGCAGTTTTCTACTCCAACTAATAGTTGAGCACATTCATTGTTGTTGGTCTTGTTTTGTAGTGAATTTATCAAGGTGAATACTTCTACCATTGAATTCGCCGAGATGCCTTTTTGAAAAGATATTTTCTCGCATTAAACCAACACCCATTATACTAGATTTAGCCAATCCAAATAAGAATTTTGCTTTTCACATATGTTCTAACATGACCAAAACGAGGTCAACCACAATGTGAGGAGCCATCAACATTCCTAATCAAATTTGCGCATATCATATCGTTTGCATGTATACTAGTTTACTAAATATAGTTGTCACTATGTTTTATGGATACCTTTCCTTATTTTAATAAGTCAGCTACGCACCTAGATCCTCCCTTATAAGCAAGTAGTTTTGATTTGGAAATAAGTTTTTCTATCACTTTGTTTTAGAAATATGATCTCACCAAGGTGAGCAAAGGGAAAAGAAGAGATAGGTGATCTAGAAACAACAATGAGAGATTGAGGGCTCGTAGCCCCCCTTCGATTAGCATTGCTTTTCGCTTAAAATCTCTTCAAGTTGAGTTGTGCTAACAAGCTTAGATAAAGTACAAACAATGTGAGTAACTATATGCGAAAGCTTTTGAGTATGATAACATGAAAGGAGACAAGACCTACCTTCTTGTACTTTATTTTCTAGCATGAGAGGAATAAAATGGGCCAATTGAGGAACCCCTTCCCAAATTGCACATGCAAACGAGGCAACTAAGTCGAATCACTAAAAGAAAAGTATTGAAAAACATAGTGACATAAAAAAACACGAGACCCCTATTGGTAAAAGGAAAATGGAATTCATGGCTACTCTCAAATCATTTTTTTCCTTCAAATTCTAAGTTCATCTCCGTCTCCCTTCTCCAAATAAAGGGTCTTAGAAATCAATAAGATCTCTTGGGAATCAACAATCTGTCATCCGGAAGGAGGCACAAACAAAGAACTTATAGGATTTCACAAGATATATTGTCGTCATACTATTTATGAAAAGCTTGTTCATTTTGATTCGATCGCCATATATATAAATGATCTTTTAGTGTCTTATTATCCTAGGCCCAACTGTTTATTCGAGGGATAGATGAATATAGAAAATCAGGCCCCATTGATTTCTTAGACATGCTCCGTCGCAATCCGCCACTCTGTCACAACTATAGAATTACAAGTATTCTTGGACCAAAATCTCTAGTTATGCCTTGAAGGAAACTTAAATGAAAGTTCCTCTTTAGGATAATAGGTACAATATCAAAGTTCTACTATTATAACCGCTACGACTATTTAGACGATAGAAACACACTTGTTATAATAATGATCGAATTTGATCATGATAGTCTTTAACCACACATAAATTATGCGAAGAGCTAGTATATATAAATAATGTTTTCCATCCTATGCTAGACGCATGATGAGATTAATCTACCATTTTATTTGAGAATCATAATTTACCCTAAGGTGATCATTTCTCAAAAAAAAAATTGAGTGCAGGATTTCCCTCGTAGAACCAGAAGAAGAAGAACAAATTCAATGCTGATGACAATCCACAACTTGAACAAAGTACAAAGGATTTTTTTCTTACAATTTTCATTAAATCTAATATTAAAAATTTAACAGAAATAAGATGATCATTTGTAACAAACTTAAAGGATCAAAACCACTCCAGGTATACTTAAAGGATTACTATGAATTTTTCTCCTAATATAAGGGACTTTTTTGTTATTTTTAAATCAAAATATAGAGGTAGTACTCTCTTTCCAATATCTAAATAGAGTGTTTCTCGTTCATATCGAAGGACTCTATATTTATCCCACGTGGTGTTGAGGGAAACATCACGCTTTAACGGAGGCGCTTGTATAAACTAGCATAAGCAGACACCAGCCATGTAACGGTGGTCAGTGTTCTTTTGGTGATACCCCCTCCCCACCCCACACTTTTTTTTCTTTTTCTTTTTCAGTTTGGCTTTTGTGAATGAAACAAATTAAAAGATGAACAAGACTTTGACCATAAATCCAATAAAGAAATAGTCTTCATTTACCAATTAAATTTCTAATTTTTAATTATCTTCAGCTTTTGGAAAATAAATTTCTCTCACTTTTTTATTTATTAGTAGATAGAAGTGGTAAATATCATAGAGGGGTCATTATTTTCAAATTTGATACTTCCTCCGTTTCGAAATGATTTTTATTTTTTGTTTACATGCACTTTAAAAAAAATCAATAAAATAACATTTTATATCAACCAAGACATACCATTTTATTTTTTTTTGATTTTTTAATTTATAAACACTAATGTAATTGTTATTACACGTATATGCTAATCAACTTTCTCCGTCTCAAAATACTTATTACGTTTCACTTTTTAAAAATTAAATAATATGAATTTTGAACAATATTTTAAAATTTATTTTCTTTTGCCATTTTTTCCAACCCAGTGAAATACAAAAAACGAAAATGGACAAAAAAAATTCTATTTTAAGGAAAACAAATGTGATTCTATAATTATTTTGTCACTATCTTTATTTATATGTTTGTTCCTTAAATGGTTTTGTAGAACATAGATTTGTCAATAAGCTAAAGTTACGTTCCCTCTATTAACTCTCTAACTTTTCACATTAATTAGCTAGTTTTAGTTGTGAAAAATCATTTGGTTGGGTGAAACAAAAGAAGAAATTTTATTTATTTTTATATTTTTCTAAAAAGTATTTTAACCTTAGTATCAATTGATTTTGTAGTTTTTTTAAAAATTTATATTAGAAATTTTCATTTTACACGCATAAGATGAGATTCAAAAATAACACAGAAGAGATTTGAAAAAGATCATTTTCTTCTAATTAAAAATTATTAGTGGCCATAAAATAAACGTGATCGGTGCCTTGCCCTTGTCTCCTTCGTCGTAGGTAGACTGAAAAAGAAGGAAATCCTATTGAGAAAGAAAAGACAGTGGACATCATTTACTAATTTGAAGTGAAATATTTCTCGCTAAATCCCAATTTCTCAATCGACCCTCCTAACTTAATTACCACTATTTTCCATTTGAATGACATAGGCGCATGCTACGTATGAGCGTATTTTTGAGACAATTAAGTACAAGTGTTTGCCTATTGCTATATGAATTGTATATTCAAGTGAAAAAGATATGTATTAGTGGATTTTATATTTATTTTCTTGTATTCGATAGATAGGTAGAAAATATTATATTGAAATTATTTATTTAGACAAATATTATAAGAGATAGGACCCTAGGAGGTGAGATAGTAGGGGTGTGGAATGGTGGGATTGAGGTCTAAGGGGGTGGGAGAGGTATGCTAGTCCGGAGGACACGTGCATTCAACGTGGAATATTACTAATACAACTTGTAATATTTTTTTTTACTTTCATTAATGAAGTAAATTTCTTCATTTTTAAGGAGCTTGTTTTGCTAGAGAAAATATTTTTCGAAAATAGTTCTACGTCTACTCTGCGATGAAGGACTTATTTTCTTTCCACGGCTTATTCAAACACCTCATAACCACTTTTAGAAAAAAATTAACATTTTTCGTCTCTTAAAAACTTGACCGAACAGACTGTAATACATTTAAGTGAATTCAACTTTTCCTAGCAATCAACTAATGACCTATGATATACACATTAAATTGATTGATATGACTTCATCAATATTAAATTCATCCAAGAAAACTAATATAACCCCTCATGAAACTTTTGAAAATTATACATCATGTCTAGGAAAATTTTCTTTGTCTACAATGGTGCACTCATGTTGGCCCCATAAAATAATGATTTTTTGTTAAATAGCGCCCCCTAAAACAAAAACAAATTAAATCAACTAGCAAATGTACGGTTGGTTAGAAATAAAAGGTTTAAAATGTTCATTAATGTAATCATAGATAGGAGTTTAGGTTTATATTTTATTATTATAAAAAGACTAAGTCAAAATTTAGTTAGATACATTGCATGAGAATATAAAATATACAATTAATTCAGTTAGAAAAAATGGCAGAACCTTGTACCCCAAATTGACATTTTCCACAATCTTATCGTATCAATGTCATCATTTAGTATAAGAAGTTGATTAATTAAAAGTATAGTGACTAAACATAGAATTATGCTGGGCCTGGAATAACACTAATCCCTAAAAGTAAGCCACGTGTTGAAAGTGAATACGCTTAGTTTTTATTCTTATAACATTGCTTTGACTAATTTGAATTCACATCACGTGATACGTATTAAATACGAGAGTGCTTATATTAGTTTTTTTTTTCCCCCAAGCCTTGAATCTAAATAAATTTCGCAGACTCCGCCACAAACTTGATGATAAGCTAAACTGATTGATGAGACTAATCATTAGCTAAATCCATATATTGAATAGACATATTATTCTTTAATCAACTTATTCAATATGTGGTTTGAAATTTAGTTTGGTTGCTTAATGTAGTTTAATTGGATGACTTAATGTCATTTAATTTGGTCTTGAATAAATTGACACCTAGTCATTATTTCGAGATATTTTTTTGGGGGTTCATGTACACATCATTTTTGCCCTAACCAACTTTACATTAATCAAGTGTTGGAGAATCTTAAGATTAAATCAATAAATGAATAATGCATTTATATATAAACTTTTAGTTGATTATGATTATGAATATATATTCTCGCCCAATTTTAATTTATCGCTTACAAATTATGAAATTTGATATAAATATCGAATGCAAGTAAGTACTGTTCATAATTTTGAATTCCTACCTAATCCTTCAACTATTTGCGTTGATTTAAATTCATTATTTCTTGATTTTTTTTTTAAGTTTACCATTTTTAATCGAAAAAAAAAAACTATATCAACACACGATTCCATTTTAATTTATTAAACAACTAAACTTAAAATATTGTTGTACCAAATGTGGACAGACATCTATAGATTTCTTGTACTTAAATTAAGGAAGAGAAATAAACTTTAGCTTCCTATGAATCATCAAATCTCTCAATAGGGCCCATAAAAATAAATATCATATTCATATAAATACACTTTACTCCTATCATTTTAGCCCCCCACAATCTATTTATGAAATCACAAATCTCCCTTGGAAGTTGGAATAATGATAAATTTTATTTCGTCCGTGTGATGTATAGATCATTGGTTTGAGTCGTAAAAGCAATTATATTAATACTTATATTAAGATAAATTGTTTACATTATTCTTCTTAAGGTGTGATTTTTTTCGAATTCTAAATAAATGTCAAATGTTTTATGCATCGAAATGTCTTTTACTACTCACTATAAAGGTTTTATGCACCTATGAAAACAATTTTTTTGCACGTTGGCATTTAGAGTAGGTTAGGGATGAGGTATAACACTATAACAAATAGATTAGGCCAATTCAACACTATTTTAATTATTGCTTTCTATGATTGAGTTTAAAATATCACGTGAATCTGTCTTGTTGTAGGATCGTATTATGGTAAATAAATAATACTTAGTAGAAATGTATAAAAAAAAAAATTAATACTAAATTCTTTGATATTCAAAGTGATTTACCTTCTATATATATTTCAAACGTATTTATTTTTGCCATGATGTCCTAAATAATTGGAGGTTCATTAAATTTCATTTTACTTAATTTTTTGTGTCATGACCCAATATTAGGAGGCCGTGATTGAATAGAGGCGGAGCTAAAATTTTAAATTATGATTCTGAACTTGCCGTCGTACTCATACAACTCAGTTTAGTTACTAAAATTCTCAATTAAATATTAGAGATAATTATTAAATTATTAAATATAAATATAAAATCTAAGTAAAAATTATGAAGTTCGTTGCAATCTATGCTTAATATCATAGTAAATCTTAGTTGTTTAGTTGGTTGATTATCTAAACTCCCACCTTATTAATAAAGATTCGATTTCGCACCTTTTAATCCCCTCTCATTCCTCCTTCCCCTACCTCCAACTTCTTCTTTTTTAAATACTTAATATTGTAATTTTGCCTCACCAAACACTTAGAGTGACACGTATTAAAGAAAGATACTCAACTTTTTTATTTATGTTCACTTTGGAGGCATTGAATATTTTTAAGTGAGACTCTTATTATTGAGCTTCTATTAATTATAAAAAAGCATGATTTGATCAACTTTTCAAGTTTTGTACCTAGTTTTTTTGACTCAAAGACCGTATTTTTAGGGATTTGCTTAATTTCATTTCCTTTTTGAGGGTACTAATAGCCTAATTAGTGAAATGTACGGAAAGCACTATCACTTGTACATGTCTAATTGTCAAAAAAAAATATATAATTAAGAGCTTAGTACACTATCCCAAAAATAATCTTTAGCTGTGATTAATTAACGGCAATAGTTTAATTGTCACTAGATATATATTTTTAACGGCAATTAGCACTCTTTGTAAATGTCCCTAAAGCTTATATCCAGGGGCGGAGCTACCCTAGGCAAGGGGTGTCAAGCGACATCCCTTCGTCGGAAAATTACATTGTATATATAGGTCAAAATTTGGTTTAATAAATATAAATATAAGTGTTGACATTTCTTGATACAAGTTAAGATTTGGTGTAGTAGTTAAGGGGTTGCAAAAATTGCTTAAGGTTGTGTGTTCTATCCTTAATAGCAGTGCTGCCATTGCCTATATCGACATTGGATCCAATAACAATTAATTAATGCTCGTAAAGACTTTGACACTATTTATTAATGTATGCTTGCTTTTAACTTTGAGAATAATTTATTTTGAACTAAAAGTAAAAGTTAAAAACATCATAATAATTTATTTTGAACTAAAAGTAAAAGTTAAAAACATCATAATATAGATAGGAAATAATATCTTTTTTTTTTTGGTTAATTAGTTTTATTGGCATGTACCTTCAATTAATTAACCAACATTTTCTAAAAGTCTATATTCATAAAATTCCAAATTTTAAGCCGTCTACTAATTGTATTCTTTTTTTATCTACTTCATTGATTTTGCCTATGCGACTTAGTAGTTGATCTTGTTAATTTCATTGACATTAAGGCTCAATAAAGTTATATATGATATTAATAATCTATTTTTTTTAATACTATTAGTGTAATGCAACGGACTATAACAAATTTAATTTTACTCTATTTTTTCAATTTATCATATTAGACTTGATTGAAAGAGTTATCTATTTATTATTGAACGTTAATTTTATTGTACACTAAACATTGACACATCGTTAATGCACAAAAGAAGCAATAGCATATTTAGTCCCTAAGTTATTGAGTATTTATAAAGTTTTATATCACTAAACATATAGTAACTAAACAAATTTAACATAATACATGAATAATTAAGTGATAGAATGATAAATAGTTATGATTAAATGTGAATATTCACGAGCAAGGAATATTCAAGAACACACGGTTCAATTTATTAAAAATTTAATATTTTCAATCATATATCATAAAATTAACCTTAGAACCATATATTATAAAAATTAACCGTAAAATTTAACAATAACTGAGAGATAAAAGTATTACGGTATTTATTTAATCCAAAATATTGTAGTGCTAGAGTTAATAATGATAGAATGGATGACAGAGGGTCGAGATTCATGCATTTGTAGAAAGAAAAAAAAACATGAAAAAACACCTCTTTCGAAAGTCAATTATGTTACGCTATTTACTATAAAACAAAGCACAAACGTTGTTTTTACGTAATACTAAACATTTGGCACTTAAAAATCAAAAGTGACGTTTCTATAGCTGTTTCTTAGAATCCAACCAGCTGGTTGGAATATATAAAAAAAAAACGGTGGACTTTCGACTAGCTTATGTAGTACGCCAGAGATGGATCTATATAAGAGTTTAGAGGTGTCACACCACTCAAATTGTAACGTATATCACTAGAGATTGACACCTAGAGGTGTCAAATGTGAGTCCAATCCGTCATAAATTTTAACAATTGATCAATTAATTATCTTTTGATTGAGTTAATATTTTGTTGCTATTTACTAGATATTATTATATTTGATATATTTCTAAAAAAAAAGGAGGGGGGGGGGGGGTAGGGCCTAAAATTCTGGTTTCATAAGTGGAGTAAAGATACAGTTTTTTCTAGCACTGTTATTGCTCTCAAATTTTCGTAGACACACAACATGATTAGAGCAGAGAAAGTCAATTTTCACTTTATTTCCCTTTTCGTGTTTTTTTCTTTTTTTCCTTTCCTAGTTTCTTTAAGGTCTACGACTTCTGTCTAATATTAGTTGTTCATTTTACTATAAATAATTATTTTAAATTACTTATCAATTTACAAAATCAAATAAGAATTAATAATTTATATTTCATTTTATAGTGGAGAAGCTTGCTCATCACATCAAGTACACAATTCTTTTTTTAAAAATATAACGATTATTTGATTTAAGAATATATTTGACGAAGTTACTAAAATAAAATTAATTATATTGAGAAATACTTTTTATTAAATAAGCTTTCTGAAAAAAAGTACTTTAAAAGAGTAATAATTTGTGTTTAGTTAGCTAGACTGAGAACTGCTTTTATTAGTACTTCACACATATAGCTAATTATTTATAGGTTTTTAAACATCTATCAACATCAAACATATTGATTTATATTTATCAATAGGTATTAATCTCATTCAATTTCAAATGAATATCACTATAACAAATTATATTTATAGCTATGAAATTTAAGTCATGAATGTAAAAATCGTAGCAATTACATGGTAATAGCCACAATAGTTTGAATTCCATAGCTATTTATAAATTTGTAAAATTTCTTAGTCACGAAAATCTTATTGACAAAGCTAATTTCTCATATTTCCTACAATAGCTAATAATCGTGGCAAAAATTGAATGAATAGCTATAAATTTATTGCTATAATAAAATTTTGTAGCTGATCATAAATTTTTGATACGCTATAAAAACTATTGTTGCAATAGTAACCTTTTAGCGACAATAAACAATTTGAAACAAAATCTAGTAGCTAAATAAATATTTTTGCTTCAAGTTATAAAAGTTTGTGGCAATAGTTAAATGATATAGCCACGTCTTTTCTGCGATAATATAATTTGGAAGCTAATTATTAATTTTTGTCACGAATTGAAACTTATTATAGTAATAGTAACCTTTTAGACACAATAAATTTTTTGAAATAAAATATCGTGGCTAAATAAATAATCTTGCTTCAAGTTACAAAATAATTGTGGCAATAAATAAATGATGGAGCCATAGTTTATTTGCTACAATAAAATTTCACAGTTAATTATTAATTTTTATCACGCGTTGAGACTAGTTATAGCAATGATAACCTTTTAGTCATTAAAAAGTTATTTTAAATGAAATATTGTAGATAAATAAATATTTTGCTTCAAGTACCAAATTATTGTGGCAATATAATCGGCTTAATAGTTATAATTATTTGTCATGATGAAATAATAGAATCACAAATTTATTATTGTGATAAATTTCATAGTTAGTAATTATTTTTTTACAGTGAGTTAAAATATGTTGTAGTAATACTATTCCAATGTAACTAAAGGTGTTCCTTTTTCGATTCGATTCAATTTAATAGGCCTACATATACATTTAGAATATAATTTCAACAAATAAGTGGTTATATCTAATTAATTTGATTAACTAATTTTATTGAACTTAAACATAACTCCACGAGTGAGTCTCATTGAAATTTCATCTTAATCAAGTGCTTCCAGAATTGTTGTTTGACTCAATTTATTTCATCAGATTAATATTTTTATCGATCTAGTGTAATTGAAGTTGTTAATCGCCTGGTTCAATTCAATTTTACAGTTTATAAATCTTAAGTATCTTAAATTAATAAATAAGTGATTATAGTTACTTCAATTAACTAATTATTAAACGAGTCTCATTCAAACTTCATTACGACCAAGTATTTTTAGAATTATTATTTGACTTGTACATGATTTATTGGGACAATATCTTTAATTATGAATTTAATATAGTTAGAGATATATATCATTCGACTCACTTTAATTTTATAATATTTTACGGCATGCATATAATTTAAATAAATAAATAATTATATAATAATAAGTATAAATAAAAGAATCAATTAAATTTTAAAAATTAAACAAAAAAGAAAGAAGAATGTAATCTTCAACAATAGTTTATTTGCACACTTACTTATAACCTCAAATTTACAAAGCTCATATTTTATCTTATGCAACATGTTTTTTTTTATGCTAACTGTACTTTTTTAAAAAGAAAATAGTAATGTATAATCAATTTTTTAAATTAAAAGTCAAGAAGATATTTATGTATTTTTGATATTTTATTATTATTTTAAAATAAGTGCCTAATTATTTTTATATATATATATATGTAAGCACTTATAATTTTTTAACGATATTTATAAAAGTTTTAATAGTTGCAGAGATATTATGTATGTGACCTTCAATTATTTCTTATAAGTAATATGTAAGCACTTATGTTTTTTTTTAAAAGTATTTATAAAAAACTTTAACAGTTGCGGAGATATTATGTATATGATCTTCAATTATATCTTATAAGTAATAAATAATTACATTAATTCATATATCTAAGAATTCGATTTTTAATAAGTGCTCATATATATATATGAAAAATAATATTGTAATAGTTATGATGCATTTAGTTTTGATAAATTGATAATAATAATTTTAATGGCAAAAACACTTTATAGCTACACAACCATGAAATAATGATGAGTTAATAATTTCATTAATAAATTTTAAAAGTATTTAAACATAATAATTATTTCTTAATGAAAATAAAATTTGTAGCTAATTTTTTTGGTAACAAATGCAAACGTTTTTGAGACGGAATTTTTATCACTAACATTTAATTTTTATATAATATTCTTATATTATGTCATACTAAAACTTGAAATGAAAACTAATTATAAGGATTTAAAACCTTTCCCAATTTAAATTTAAAGCCCCAAATCTCCCCCCAAAATTAAAAATTGTAAAAAACCTAAACTTTCCCCCCAAAATTTTTAAAACCTAATTAGAATATTAAAGGCCAATATTAAATACTAACCTTCCTTCTCCCTTTTCCGTGAGAAACTCAGATCCTTTTCCCTATTCTTTACTGCACTTTAAATTTTTTATATCATGTTTTGTTAATTAATTTTTGTTTGAAGGTTTTATATTCAAGGTATGTTTATGTTTTCGTATTTTAGAATTTTTGAATCCATCTTATACCTATTTGGCTTAAATTATTGGATTTAGATTTTGAAAAAAGAAAATCTTATGAATGTATTTTGAAGATTTTAAAGTTTGAATAATGTTTGAAGGAGCCATAGTTTGTGATTGTAACAACAAAGCGATGTCCCAATAATTGGATGAAGATTCTTTTAAAAAGTTTTAAAAGTCTACTGATTTGTTTACTTTTTTTTCGTTGTTTTTATGTGTTAAATTTTTAAATAAAGGAATTATTTAGACATATTTGTTTTCTCTTTAAAATTTTATATGTACACACACTCGCATATATAATTAGTTGTGCTAAAATATTTTGTCATTATTGACAGGTATAATTGTGGAATTAAAGCATATATGTGATAAATTTAGACGGATGTTGATCAAGCTAAGGTGCAATTAAAAATTGTGAAATGAGAGATTGGGGAAGACTATGCCGCTATGGATTAAACAAGATGGTGTCTGAAAATAATTGTATAATGTAACTATTTTAAAAATTGTAAAATGTAATTATATTCAACTTGAGAAGTGTTTTGGAATGTTAGAAAAGAATTTCTATCTATATTATGCAACTCTTATGGCTAACAAGGTTTGTGAAAAGTTCTCTAATAGTAGTGAAATTAATGAGTCACGCAATAAGAGCACGTATTGAAATTTTCACTTTTCATAGCAAATGATTTTTTTTAGCTATAATTCTATATATTTCATGGCTAAAGATATTAAATTTTAGCTACAATACAAAGATATTTGTGATAAATATTTTATGTCATAGCCATAAATTTTATTATTCATAACTAAATACAAGTATTATTGCCACAAGACTAAGATATAGAAATAGCTACAAATTTTAGTTTGCGTAACAAACAAATTGAATATTTTGTTGCAATATAATACCTTTGTGACTGTATTGATGTAGATAACTACAAATCTTGTTTGTCATGGCAAATGACTAAAATTACTTGCTATAAATATATTTTTTTGTGGCAAAAATATTTTACCAGCACAACTACAACACAAATTTTTTGTAGCAATAGATATTAGTTCTTAGCCACGGATCATGTAAAGTTTATAGCTAACTTTTAGCCACGCTACATCTTGCTACGAATGCTACGAAAAAAATAGTATAAGTTACATAAATCACATAGTGTAAAGATGAAATTACTATCTATTCCTATTTTTTTTCTAATTACAATAATCCCTTAAAATTAACTCAATCCGGATACAGTAATGATAGCGCGGATACATTAATACAGATACATTATTAAAATAAGGGATTTCCCAATCCGAATACATTAGTGAAAGCGCGGATACATTAATACAGATACATTATTAAAATAAGGGATTTTCCAATCCGGATACATTAGTGAAAGCGCGGATACATTAATACGGATACATTATTAAAATAAGGGATTTTAGAGATTTTAAAAAGATATAGGGAAATATGGAAAATAGATTACTTAAAGCTGTATAATTTAGTAATTTTTCCAAAAAAAATATTGTAACTAAAGTGTTTAGCCACGAAAAATTTCATATTTAGCTACAACAATATTTGTAGTAATATATGTCTTTTCTTGTAGTAAATGGAGACTAATGAGTATATGGTACCAAGTATCAATAAAAAGATGTTCTAGATGTGTCCCATAATGTCGCATAATAATATATGCTTTAGGAACACTCCATGTGTTAGACATGTACATTATAGGACTTTCGTTTAGTCCTAGAATACCTTTGGCAACAACCATCAATGTTGTTTTCATGTTAATATTTTCTTGGCCCAACTCAAAGAGACTACTAGCTAGGGTTAATTGCTTGGTGGCTTGCAAAAAGAAAAATTGTATCTCAATTTCTATGAAATATTATACTTTTCTCTTTATCTTTTTTGTTAATGTACATACATATATAGCTACATTTACATATTTGGTTGTTCTTAAACGTGGGTGCTAACCAGATTTCTCATGTTATATGCAAAGTCGTCACTAATTTTTTCAAAAAATGTATTTTTAGTTATAATGACCATCTAAAATTGATTTTCCTTACCTAAATGCTATACTTCGACAGTTGAACTAAGAAGCTTTAGTGAGTATCACAATATATCACGTCAAGACGAAATTTCAGTTTGTTAATGCATGAAAATTATGGTAGGTCAACCATAAAATGGATTGAATGCATGAATGAGTATAGAAGTCAAGTCCACACACCATTAGGGCGTTGTTTGTGTTTCTTTTGGGCCTTCTTTGTGTTCACACTTAACATATGACATTAAAGAGGGGGAAAATGTATATATGCAAAATAAAAGTCCATAGTAGTCAGATGAGTGTTTTAAAAAGCAGTTTTGGGACTCACTTCGGGGCTTGTTCTAGGGCGGGGCACTGGCTAAATGCTTCGTGGCACACATGTGGGGGTTAGTTATGTGAGACTATGCGACTTGTGAAACTTATTATTTCTATTCTATTATAAAAGTTTTTTTTCTCATTTTAAAAAGCTTGTTTTCCATGAGACATTTCCTAGTTCATGTCATTAGTGGGTTATAAGTTCTTAAGAATAAGAGAAATACTTAGTTTTTCCCTACAAGGAAAACGTTAGATCGAATATTCAGTTCAAATAAAAATGTATACATTATACATAGTGGGTATATAATTTGATTCTTGTAGTTTGGTCCCTCTCCAGATGTTTAGTGCATCGATTTGCCCCAAATGAAATATAAAGATCATTAATTACTATTTTGTTACTATTAGCACTCCTAAAAGAGAAAGGAACTAAAGTTTAAGAGGTATTGAAGAACTGGATTTAAGAACTCAAATGATTAATGGTATACAAAGTCTTCTATCAAAATGAACACTATTCTAGTTTATATGAAGGATCTTGAGTACAAATTTGTATAATATTGTTATGTAATTTTCTCATATCACATCTTTAGTAACAGGATGGCTGGATAAAGCTAGTAAAGCGTTTGTTTTCTCCAAAAATTTTAAGGCCTCAATTTAAAAAAAAAATATTTTAGTATTTTGAATTAAACAACTCAAACTACATATTAATAAATAAAGTTTTTACATTAAAATCTAAGGTAGTGTATTACAAACAAATGGTAACATCTTATTAACTAAAACTAATCCTTATATTTATAAATAATAATACTATTATTATTATTATGTGAAACTAAATATTTTTTATTTTTTTAAAAATACTACACTAAATTCTGCATGAAACTTCTATCTGTGTTGATCTTAATAAATTTGGACGGAAGAAATGACCAACTAATGTATATAGGGGCATCTCTTTGTCTATCTACGGATCAAACACGATAAACATTATCTGTGTTGATCTTAATAAATTTGGACGGAAGAAATGACCAACTAATGTATATAGGGGCATCTCTTTGTCTAACTGCGGATCGAACACGATAAACATTGTTCGCGTAGTGAATAATTGGAGAGTGAACATATTGGCAATTATTGGGAGAATAGACCTATAATGCCATTTTATTTTGACTAAATAATAAAATCACTAATAAGTAAAGAGAGGAAATAGGATTTGCTATTTCCTAAAAATAAAATGTTTCTATTGAAAAGGAAAAAGATGTTTTCAAAGATGAAATTATAATATTGAAATTCTAAAAGGTTACAATTTTAAATTCACAGAGACATTCACCAACAACAATTATTGTTGCCATAAATAATTTTTCCAATAATAGTTTTATTACAAAAATTTAGTGAAAGAGTTAGTTACCTGAATGTTTTAGCAACTTCTAAGTTCCTATCCAAGAATTTCCATTGAAACTAACATCATTCGATGGATATGCTTATATAATCAACTGATGTGTTTAATTTGGCTTTCAGTAGTAACTGAAAATATATTTTATTTAGGTCAATTACTTTATTTGATGAATCAATTCAATCATCAGAAAGGAAAAGTCATGAAAAGTCTACTAATTTTATTTTCAATAATGTCCGATGTATACAGTGAAAACATCCCAAGTTACTCTTGGTAATAAAGTCGTATCCCAAATTTCTTTTGATCAATTCTCTGGTGTTGAATAATGACCCCTTTTTCTTATACTTTTATTCTTCTCTCCTACCTCTTTTGTTATCCTAACCGTCCTACTTCTACTAGCTTTGACTTTATATAACATGCTACTGCTACTTCTCATGGTGAACTCACGTCGAAAGAAGCAGAATGATTTAACCATCCAAATGTGCATTAGTGAAGCACAAATATCCGATAATATCTATACTGATTGTTGATCGATGCTCCAGCAAATGAAGGGGTCAGCCATGAAGCACGTCCCGATGGAGGCTAATATGGTAGCAGACCTACTAGCAGTATACATAAGGAAACCAAAGAATCCACATATAATCTTTAATCAACCCTATATTTTTGAAGCATTTCCTTATGTTGTAAAAAGTGCTCTACAAAGAGATGCTATAAGAACTACATTGTTTAGATTAATTCCTCTTTTGTATGTGTTAATTATGTCTTGAATTATTTCCTTGTATTTTTCAGGATATTATAATTCCTATTAGTTTAGGAGACCCTTTGTCCTAATAGATTTTGAAAAGGAAAATATTGTTCCTACAGGATTAGGAAAAGCTTTTCCTTATAGGTTTAGGATCATTTGGGATCTATATATAGGGTATGTAGTTGGGGATTCAAAAGCATCGTAAAACTTGTTCTCTGCATAGCAAAACCTCATTAAATTCTTGTGTTATTCTTCTTTTCTATTTTTTTTGTTCTTGATTGTGTGCTAGTTAATCCACGATATTTCCGTAACAAATGGTATCAGAGCTTGGTTGGAATTTCTAGACATAATCAAGGGTTGAGATGTCTCCATCATCTTCAACAAAATATGAAATAGAGAAATTTGATGGGGGATCTAATTTTAGTCTATGAAAGATTAGAATGAGATCGTCCTTGGTATTACAAGGATTATGGAAGGCTATTGAGGAGGATTTTCTAAAAGAATTGAAAGAATCAGAACAAGCAGACCTGAAGGAGAGGGCTTTGAGTGCGATATTTATGAGCGTTACAGATAGTGTTCTTCGAAAAATTGCTGAAGAGAAATCTGCAGCAACGGCATGGAAGAAGTTAGAAGATCTGTACTCTAAGAAATCGCTGACAAACCGCCTCTACTTGAAAAAGAGGTTATACAATCTTCGTATGAATGAAGGTACACTGGTCAAAACTCATCTTCATGAGTTTAATTCAATTATAATGGACTTGAAGAATGTAGATATCAAAATTGAAAGTGAGGATCAAGCCTTAATCGTGTTATGTTCTTTACCACCGTCTTATGATACTTTTGCTGATACATTGCTATATGGGAAAGACAGTATCTCACTTGATGATGTTAGTAATGCACTAAAATCTAAAGAGTTGAAGAAGAGCTATCCGGATAGCAGAACTGAGGGTGAAGGTCTTGTGAGTAGGGGAAAAACACAACAGAAGGACTTTAATAGAAAAAGGTTTAATGCCAGATCGAAGTCTAGAGCAAGGAAGCAGAACTGTTATGAGTGCGGGGAGCAGGGTCATTACAAAAGAGATTGTCCTAAACTAAAGGAGAAAAGAGGGAAGCAGAAAGTTGATTACTCAGCAAATATTGTTGACTCTGGTAATAATTCTGATGACAATGACTATATAGGGGAAGTTTGTGCTGTGAGTTCTGATCATAGGCAAAATTCTTGGGTTCTTGATTCTGGTGCAACTTTTCACATGTGTCCACACAAGAATTGATTTGCAACGTACAAATAGACGAGTGAGACTTTCTACCTAGGTGATGATAATCCATTAGAGGTAGAGGGAATAGGTAACATCAGATTGAGAATGTTCGATGGCATTATCAGAAATATTGGGTGTTGGCATGTTCCTCGAATGAAGAGAAATTTGATTTCTCTTTCGACTTTGGATGATCAAGGATATAAGTTTCACTCAGAGAATGGAACACTCAAAGTATGTAAAGGCTCCATGGCACTCATGAAGGGTAAGCTTCATTCTAGACTGTATTATCTACAAGCCAGTGTAGTTGAAGGGGAAGCAATTGTAGCTTCTGGGAAGAGTGGTCTGAATCAGTCTCAATTGTGGCACTTGCGACTTGGTCATATGAGTGACAAGGGATTGTCTTTGTTGAACAAGCAAAATTTGTTGGATGGTTACAAAGATCAAGCTTTAAATTTTTATGAGCATTGTGTGTTTGGTAAGCAAACAAGGGTGAAGTTCAGCAAGAACGCTATTCACAAGACCAAAGACAAGTTAGATTATATACATTCAAACCTGTGGGGTCCAAACAGAATTCCCTCCAAAAGTGGTGCAAGGTACTTTATGACTTTGATTGACGATTACTCAAGAATGGTATGTGTGTATTTCTTGAAAACAAAAGATGAGGCATTTTCAACATTTGTTAAATAGAAGATGATGGTTAAGAGGCAAACCGAAAGAAAAGTTAAACGTCTTCGAACTGATAATGGGTTGGAATTTTGCAACGTAGAGTTCAATAACTTCTGCAACAGAGAGGGCATAGTGAGACACCACACTTATGTTGGAACACCACAACAAAATGGTGTTGCAGAACGTATGAACAGAACACTTTGTGATAGAGCACGAAGTATGCTTTCACACTCATGTGTTAGCAAGGATTTTTGGGCTGAAGCAATCAATACAGCTTGTTATTTGTTTAATGGATCTCCATCTACAACTATTGAGTTCAAAACTCCTTTTGAGGTTTGGTCCAACTCACCTGCTGATTATTCAAATTTAAGAATATTTGGTTGTACAAAGAAGTGCATATTTCTAGGGTATGCAACTAGAGTGAAAGGTTATAAATTGTAGTGCACAGATCAAAAGACTCCGGGATTAATTATTAGCAGGGATGTGACATTCAATGAATGTGCCTCGCTGGACAGTCAGAAGGAAAAGACAATAACAGAAACAGATCACGGTGTTAGTGACCGCGTAGAGCTAGAAGTTGAATCTCCACTAGCTCAGCCCAATAATTCAGAAGTGGAAGAGGTGCAAAACATTAATCAAGATGATAATGATGTTGCACCTATGCAACAACAATCATATAACATTGCAACATGTAGAAGAAAAAGAGTGATCAATCAACCAAAGAGATTTGCAAACGTGGTTGATGAAAATCTTTTGGGATATGCAAATTGTATAGAATTTGCTTTATCAGTTGCAAAGACCATTGACGTGTTTGAGCCAAATAGCTATAAAGAAGCTATTTCTAGTTCAAAAGAGGATGAACGGGTTGGTGCTATGGGTGAAGAGATTGAGTCTCTTCAAAAGAATCAAACATGGAAGCTTGGTTCATTGCCAAGGGGACAAAAGTTAATCAAACATCATTTTATCCGAGATGTTATATCTAAAGGGGTTGTTGATGTGAAGAAAGTGTCTACACATGATAATCCAGGAGATATGATGACCAAGACAGTCTGGACCAATAAGTTTAGGCATTGCCTAGACTTGATTGGTGTGAGTTGTGCTCAGTAAGCCCTTTGGAGGGCTGGGAGCAAGGCAGAAAGACGTTATTTCAATTGATGAAAGGAATTCAAGCCAAGGGGAAGATTTGTTAATTATGTCTTGAATTATTTCCTTGTATATTTTAGGAAACTATAATTCCTATTAGTTTAGGAGACCCTTTGTCCTAATAGATTTGGAAAAGGAAAATATTGTTCCTACAGGATTAGGAAAAGTTTTTCCTTATAGGTTTAGGATCATTTGGGATCTATATATAGGGTATGTAGTTGGGGATCCAAAAGCATTGTAAAACTTGTTCACTTTCTTTCATAGTGAAAAACTCTCTCTGTTTTTGCTGGGAAGAATAGGCATAGCCGAACCTCATTAAATCCTTGTGTTATTCTTCTTTTCTATTTTCTTTGCTCTTGATTGTGTGCTAGTTAATCCACCATATTTTCGCAGCAGTATGGATAAACTTAATTCCTAAATTAAAATAAATAAATCACCTTCCGTATTTTAAAAAAACTTCTAAGTTGCTACTATATGCTTAATTCATATTTTACTATTAAATCATTCAATGAGTTCCCACAATAATCATAAATTTGAAATATTCGTAATTCTTGAATTAACATAAATAAATATATTATATACATGTAAAGGTCACTATATAAGTTGTTCAACCAATCTAATATTACATTTTAATTAAAACTTAATTAATTATATAAACTCACTTTCTTTTTCCATTTTTACATGTTTTCCTGTTGGCTTATGAAAAGGGATAAAAAATATCCTATGCAAAATTCACGAAACTTACTTCGTTAATTGTTTAGTCTAAAATTACCCTCCTCATTACTTAATTGGGGAAAATGCGATTATTTCATGCAAACTTAACATAAATGATTAAACTAATAAAGATATATTTGAATCGTAAAATAGGAATTTTATCACAATTAACCCATAAACATCATAGTGGGGGACCCAAAATTTCTGAGGGATAAATGTTACTCTATCAAATCCATCATATTTTTGTTCCCCAAAATTTATTTTACCATCATTTTGTTGGGTTCTATATAAAGTAAAATCATCATCTCAACAAGAAAAGGTTGAAACTTGAGAGGCATGTATGTGCAGAATATCATTCGACTATATATATGTAAAGTCTTTTCGACTTCAAAAGTTAGTTTATGAGATGATGATCGTTGAATTAAAAAAAAGAAAAAAATTGACCAAGACCATATATTAAGAGACATTCTCTTTCCTCTTACACACTCAGACTTTGTTGACCGAACATGAATACTATAATATGAGGGTCCAACATCGAGTAAACCAAGAATCAACATTAACTTAACTGATTGACTCTATTATTATGATAAGAAATTAACTTTATTTAGGCATAATATATACAACCCTAAAAACTAACTCATGAAGTAAGTATGTATTATTGATCAATATCACATAAAGAGACCTTCTGGCTTAATTAAATGAATCAAAATGAGTTGAATAGATAAATAAGGAGATTAATTTTTCTTTTATGAACGGATCATATAAATAAACCTTTTCATCCCTAAGTAGCAAATGTGGAACCTCAACAATGACTATCTAAAGAAGCATGATCAAGAAAAATACCTAGTGTAAAAACAACATCCTTAAGGTAAAATGTTCATACAAGAAATGCCAATTCTTCCTTGCAAGTCAATTAATTACTTCTGTACTTATCTTTTTAGGCAAATAAAGCCAACAAATGATGACTAGTTAGTCTTTATCACAAGTATTTATCATGTTACAAAAGCAAGGGCATCATTTTTGGGCATTACTAAGGAGTAAGTTTCTTGACCAATACACACACACAAGTGTAGTTCACTTGTACATAGTACTAAGGAAGAAGAATAAAGAAAATTCAAACTACTCTAGAGTTTATTTACTATATATCAACCTAAATAAAGTAACTTAAAAAATTAAATTAAAATTACATAGGAAACATCTTAGCAATGTTTAGGAAGAAAGTGAAATATCTACTTCCCCCTATTCCTCCTCTTATGTATACATTTTTTGTGATTGATAATATTCCTACCACACATCTAATTTTGGAAGCTGGGTGATTCCCAAAAAATAAAAAGTATCTACTTCTCTATGATGTGAACTATGTTAAAGCTAGAGCTTCTTGTTCAATTCCTATGCTATGTTTTTTTTTAGTTTTTCACTATATTCGCATTTAAGTGTGATTAAATTCGTATTACGCATTGCAAGGTCCATTTTTAGGAGCGGCGCTTCCAAAAGATTTTTTTCATTCTCAAAAGTTCAAACCGAAAACCTCGGGTTAAAAATGGGAAAATCTCAATCAACCCACCACAATCCACATTAATGTTTTGCAATGCTCTTCGACATTAATTGTAGTTTAATTCTTTCTAAACATTTATGTTCAATAATAATTCTCTATTGAAATATCATATTTGATGTAATTCATCAACTGGTCATGACTAGTTGGTCCTAGTCTTATTTAATTTCCTAGGATTCTTAGAGAAATACGTATGTATATTGATCATTTATGGGGAAAACACTAAGCTAATAACCTTGTTAATTCCTAATTTCCTAAGGTGGAAGAATCTTTAAAAAATGAAATTAATCAGCACTTGTAGACTTGTAAGCTAAGGAATTGAAGCTCCCCACAACTAAGTCCAGACAAATTGGCAATCCATAAAAAATCTTTTTGCTACTTGACTATGATTATTTTGTTTGGATTAGCATGTATAATAGTATTATAATGCTCATTTTAGAAGCTTCAATAAATCAACAAAGCATATGCCAAAACAATGACACTTGTGAACAAGTTGTGTTTTTAGCTCATGTACTAACATATTATCTATACTAAATTCCATAAGATTAATTCCCATTTTTACTCTTTTTTTTTCTTTGTATGTGGGGGTGGGGTGGGGGGTTGGTGTTTATGGACACTACTATAGATCTATGGACTTGCAATTCCATAAGTAGAGTGGTTGTCATAAGAAAATTTAGGGCTTAATTCACTCTCAAAAATTAGTTCATGAGTCTATTTGTGTTTTTTAGAAAAAGTAAGCTCATATATATATGTCGAGGATTGTCCATGATCATATTGATTGAATTCAACAACAACAACAATATATCCAGTGTAGTTTCATAAATGGAATTTAAGAAAGTAGAAGTGTACATAGACCTTACCTCTACCACAAAAATAAGTAGAATGTTTTTGATAGATCCTTAGATATAAAAAGATTAAATAACCCATACATAATCGAGGTGGGAAACTCAACTCCCCCATCCTCTCACTCCCACCCCCAACCCACACACACTCAGGCTTGTCCGCTGGAGCATCATGGATAGTATAATGTGGGGCCAACATTCAATAAATCAAGAATTGAGATAAATATACCATGACAAAAAAAAAAGATGTTGGGTTTAAGTTAATTCATGAGGTGAGGATTGCTCAAAAACCATATAAGGAATGTGATAATATAATATGCACACCCAACATCAATTTAATAAAGAATTGAGATGAGTCTAGTTCTGATATCGTATTAAAAAATTAATCTTAAATTTACATCAACCCCAAAACCTAGCTAGGTGATTAGGTAATTAAGAGCTTTCCAAAATCATACAATTGGAGAACAAGTCTCCCATCCAGAACCAATGTGGGTATATACTTAAATGTGTTAGGGTTTTGCCCTGATTTTCTTACCATATTTTAAGTTTATTTTTCCTAAAAGAAAAGTCAAAGTATTACCATAAATGCTTTAACTTTTTCTAAAAGGAAAATATATTTCTACTTATTTCTTCCTTAGAGGAGAAACTTGGAACTCTATAAATTGAAGACCCTCTTCTCATATCAAGAATACAATAGCATCCACAATGTAGACGTTTAAGAGTTTAGTTTATGGGGAGATTTTCTCTCTACAGTTTATATGTTTTTATTAGTTTTAAATTATGTAGGCCAATTGGTCATATCATATAATAATATTATATCTTTTAATGTGTCGTCTAATTTATCGTCATATGATTTGCAATTGTAAGCTTTCGCATGACGCCCTAATCACTTTCGAACCCAACAAAATGATCATATCATTACTGTCCATAGAGATGATCAAAGAGAAATGAGTACAAATATTGAACACTCAAACTATTTTCATAGTATATTTTTACTTCCAAATGTTCAACAAGTAATTAATTCCATGATGGATCGTTTGCTTGGCTTGGCTTAACTTATATAGAAAGATTACTCCATATAGCTAAGAAAAACAATTCCTAAATTTGCATGATGGTGGTATAATTGGCATAAGCCTAGGAAAATTAATAACTCATTGATGATCACTCAATTTTTAGGCATTATTATACTAGCTGACCATCATCATTTCTTGGCATGTGAAGATCAAATTGGGAGAAAATGACAAAAGTTGTGGACTAGAAAGTAATCTTTCTTGTTTACTTATTTTGAAGTTAATGGCATGAAAATTAGAATAACAAACTATATATGTATCCAACACAAACGCATTGAGTCACAACAACAACAACAACAACAACATAAACCAGTATAATCCACAAGTGGAATTTAGAGATAATAGAGTGTTCGCAGACCTTACCCTTACCTCGAGAGGTATAGATGTTGTTTTCAATAGACCCTCGATTCAAGGAAAAGCATATCGATAAAGAAAAAACGAGTGAAGAAATCATGTCAAAACAATATACAACATTTTGAGGCACAAATGTTTCTTTAATAATCCATATAGCAATAGAAGAACAAAAAAAGTACAACTTGCAAACAATGTTCATATACCTACACACTAAAAAGATTTTCACTTAATGTGTGTAAATATATGCACATATTTCTTGAGATAGATATTAAAGTTTTTCTAAAAACAAACTTAAACATTTTACTCACCAATTGGTCCCCCTTTGCCTTCTGAATCAAGCACTTCAATGAGTAACCACTTTTCCACTTGATCTTTGTACACCATGACCATTTCTTCAAACTACTAAGTATAGAAATAAAAATTGATCTCTAACGATAATTAATTAGTGATTATTATACCCAAGACGAAGCTCCAAATCGAGTTCACTTTCATCCACATCTTTCTTCCCTCCTTCTTCTTCATCATCGTCGTTAATAAGTGTAGGTCCAATTCTCAAACTAAGGTTACTATCATCATAATAATTATCATGCCTCGTACGCGAACCATCGTAGTGATGATTATAAACATGTTGGTTATAACTAGGGTTTTGAGGTAATTGGAAATGAAATTGATAACTATTCATTTGTGCCCTAGAATAGTGATGATGTTGTAATTCATCATGACTTGAAATAGGTGCAAAGTTATACCTTGAATTATCAAAAACATAATTAGCTTCTTTGGATAATTTTGTTGCAGATTCTTGATTATTTTGCTTGGCTTTCAACTTGTCTTTTCTATGAATATTCATGTGACCTCCTAAAGCTTGAGCATTTGTGAATCCTCTTTTGCAAAAATTACACTCATAGGAACGCCCTATACCGGTGTTATCATCGTTGAATTTCTCCGATTCGCGATCGATCGTTGCGTCTTCGCTTGAGCTATCGGAATAGTTGTTGTTTTTTTCGGATGCCATTTGATGATCGATGAAATTATGGTAGCTCGAATTGTTCTTTTAAAGTCGGAAGAATCAGAAACAGACTCGAAAATGGAACCCTTTTGTGTTCTTGAAAATGCACTATTTTTTTAGGGATTGCAAATGGAAGTAGTTTTTGTAATTGTTTAGTTGAGACTTGAGATGATCATTTTATAAGGACAATGATAAGGACAATAGAGAAATTTTTGTTTAGTTTTTAGGTAAAGGTTATTTTTCTTTGTTTATTGTTTTTTAGTTGAAATTTGGACTAGTTTTACTAGCCTGCCGGCTTCCTATATACTTGCTTTCAATTATTTGTTAGATTTCATTTATAAAAAAACTTTGGTAGAAATGCAAGGTAAGGCTGTGTATAATAGGTCTTTGTGGTCAGGCTCTTCTCCGAATCCTACGTAAACTTTAGTGTGCTGGGCTGCCTTTTATTTATAAACACTTAGAATAGATGTATTTCATTATATGATTGATTACTTCATCTATCTCAATTTATGTCTATATTAAAAAAAAAATTAGCTTTAAAAAAAGAATGTCATACTTTCTTATTTATAAAAAAAAAACTGAATTTTAAACTTTTTATTTTAATTTAGCCTAAATAAGATGATTTAACCATTTTAAATCGTGTCTTTTTTTCTTAAACTTTTATCATGTTAAATATTGTTATATAAATTGAGATAGAAAGAATATTATTTAACATGTTATAACATATTACTTGTACTTAATTATTTGTACATGCATGATGCATGCTATTAATTTCACTTAACTATTATTACTATATATATGCAGAGGCGGATCTAGGATTTGGAGGTCCTGGGTGCGACATCGTTCAAGTGAGATAAACGGGTCGGTTGCTTTAATTTTGGGTTACAATTCGGGTTATTTATCTTTTTCGATCTTTATAAACAAATCGATCAAACATGCATATTAGTAATATTTCTTTTAGATATTTTGAGATTAGAGATAACTAAACAATTCAATTTTTATTTTCTTTTAGAAATTAGAGGCCTTATTTACTGAAACTTTGAGGAAAAAATAGATTTTTCACATTAAAATTTGAGCTTATATAAACCATCTAATAATATTAACTTAGTATATTCATATTCCATTGACTTTGTGTTGTTGCAGAAATATAGTAGAGAAAGAATAAAAATTGTAATTTTAGCCTAGTCATCTTACTTAGCAAGAACGTCGGTGAAGATCGAAAAAACTTTTAAATTAAAAAAATTCTAATAATAATATTCATCATTTTTAAAATTTATATTTTTTAAAAACTACTATTTAAATATATTCTTAATAATATTTATGTGACGTTCATAATTCAGTACTCATTAATTGATAAAGAATAAACATGTAACACTCATGTCAAGAGATTAATAATTAATGAAAGAGAGTGAAAGAGAAAGTAAAAAAAAACTAAGTACTAATTATGTTGAAAAGGAGTTAATTTGAATTAATAAAGAATAGTAAATAAATAAGAGAATGAATGGAAGAATCACTAACATAATTATTAAAAACTAGTCACAATCCCTAACATAATTATTAAAAACATCTACACTTTAAAATAATTATTTAAAATGTCATTATGTCAATATTTTAGAAAATAAATTGTATCCTAATATAATTAATTTCCTTTCCTTTTATTTCTCAAATTAGGCCTACATTGGATCCTTTTTTACTCCACTATCAAGTACAAAATTTCACAAAAATACCATTATTACCCACTTACCCCTCTTTCTAGGTTTTACCCAAATCATTCCTTTCTCTCTCCTCCCTTTTTCACCATTGTTATCTCCTTTTCTTGTTCAAGAAAATCAACTCTTCAAATTTCTACACTTTGTTCAAGAAATCTCACAATTAATCCAAAAGATTTTTCACCTATTGATAAAGGTATATTTGAAGTCAACAAGTATTTTGTGAGATTTCTTGTGATTTTGTTTTCATATTCACCAAGTATTTTATATTTCGAACTTTCCGTCTTTTAAACTGTATTGTTCAATTTTTTTTGTGAGTTTGTTTTCATATTCACCAAGTATTTTGTGAGATTTCCCTCTTTTATATATTTCAGATTTTTCGTCTTTTAAACACTATTGTTCGATTTTTTTGTGATTTTATTTTCACATTTGAGATTTAGTAGATTGTAGTAATCTACATTAGCATTCATACATCATATATTGTTTTATTTTTTACACATTCATATTTAATAATTTCAAATTTTGCTTATAGGGTTACTAATTGTGTTCATACCAAAATTGTATTCATATTAATTTTTGTTTGTCAATTGTTTTTCTTTTACTCAGCATGCTATTTTTATCATGAACATTGTATTTCTTTTTTAGTTTGTAGTCATTCCAGTAGGTATGCCAAATTGATTTATATTTCTTATACATATATGTATCATATTTTTTTCATAGTCAATTTGTATTTTTTTTAGAATATTGTATCCTTCATCGACAGATTGTATTATTTCCACCACGTCACACAAAAATTCTTTTTCCTTCCGCTATCGTCTTTTTTGACTTTATATAAACTGGATACAATATGTTCCACTTCTTGATGTTCTTAATTTCACCATCCATGATTAAGATTTTGATAAAGGAGAAAAATGGAGATTGAAATTGTTGATCCGATCGAATGAGAAAGGGGAATTCTTTGAAATTATAACGGATGAGAATTTTAAGTGATATGTCCCTTTTTTTTAAATATTCTCTCACCTGATTTTCTCTTTTCTTATATTAAATAATTGTATTCTTGCAAATCAAACAAATAAAAAATACATAAATCAGATACATAACAAACTAAAATATTGACATTTTGAAAATTTTCCCAAAAAAGAAGCGTCACAGCAAGCAACCCAAAAAATAATGGTGGCAGAGAGGTTCGAACCTGCGTTGCTCGTGTAAATAATGGTGGCAGAGAGGTTCGAACCTGCGTTGCTTGTGTAAATAATGGTGGCAGAGAGGTTCGAACCTGCGTTGCTCGTGTGGTGGATTGTTACCTTTGCCAATTGAACTGTTCATCATTATATTTTGTGGGTGGCAAAGTTAATATATATTTATTTCTTATACATATATATACAACAAAAAAAAATCGAGATCATTGTGTGCCGTGGCACCCCCACACGTACACATAGATCCGCCCCTGTATATATGTAGCTATTTTTTAAATAATAATATACACAATTTAAAATTATGATTTTCTCTATTTTAATTTGTTTGTCTTGCTTTTTTTTAAAGTTCGTTTAAAAATTAAAATATTTGTATTTATTGTTAATTTCTATTATATTACACGTCCCAAATCTTTATACGTGTGGAATACAGCCACACGTGCAGCAGTTATTCTTAGCAACAGCTATCAAAGAAATTTTAATTTTTCTTACCCATTACTTTTATTTATTTATTTTGTTTTGTCGTTTTGCTCTCTAAATTTCAAGAGATTAGACTAATCTGATTATTACTACTATATGTTGAATTAGAATGCTCTAATTAAGATCTAATCGTTACTCAGAACTCTTCAAATATTTTTTTGCTACTTCCGTTTCAATTTGTTTGTTCTACTTTTTTTTAGTTCATTTTTAAAAAATGTCTCTTTTTTATGACTTTTTAGTTTTCATTTTCCACGTGTCAGGTTTAAGGCTACAAGATCTGCACATATTTAATTTAAGATCATAAGATTTAAAATCTTCGTTAATTTCTTAAACTTCATGTCAAGTCAAGTCAAAGCAAGACAACAAATTGAAACAGAGAGAATAGTATTTAGTTTTGAAATTACTATGTACATTTTAATAGTGAACTTTTATCAATATCATAATGCTAATTTTCGATGACTACACACAATCTTAACGAGATTAATTACACTTCCGCGATTTTATTAATGAGTTGAATGTCTGAATAGTCACTTTACTTATCTTTGTTTTTCTTTTTAAAGGCGTTCAATTTTACGTAGTTAGCTTTTATGATTATTTTAATCGAAAATATAATTTCAATACCTATTAAATAACGTGACAACAAACCCACATCATTATAATTTCTTTAATGGTGATCTTCTTCGAATTGTCCTCCACCAAAGAAGTACATAAAATTCTCAGAGTCTCACAAATATTGGAATTTCGTCCTTAATTTCTACTTCATTTATTTATAATAATGAAGCTGTCATTAGCTCTCTTTGAATGTATGTATGTGTATACATAAATTAAAATATTAATTAATGTTCATATCATTTGAATCTCAGAAAAAAAAACTCCGACAAAAAGAAACATAAGAGTATTTCTTTTCTCATATACATTGTCCTTTTCTTTGGGGCTTTCTTCTTTTAAGGTACCTTAGAAAAGTTGACTAGATCAATTAAGAGTTGATGCTTACATTTCCCCATTTTGAACTTTAAGGAAAACGAAAACTTAGAAGAAATTAAATAAAAAGATGTAACACAATGTTAGGATTAAGATTGTGTACTTGGATGGGCTTATAAGCCAAAAGTCATAACGTAAGATTTTTAATTTACGCCTTTTGAAAATAAATGGTTAAAAGCCACTTTTTATTGATTAAAGAGCATGATATACTTCTCAACTTTGCGATTTTAAGCTAATATATCCTCGTTACAAAAGTGGCTCACATATACCCCTTCGAGCCCTACCGTTACATACCGAGGGGTATATCAACTCTAAATTGCAAATTTGAGGGTGTATATCAAGCTCTTTTCCCTTTTTTTTATTTTAACTAAAAACACTACTAAAATACTTGAAAACACCGAAAATAAGTCAATTCAAACGGACTCTAAAGCAGAGGCGGAGCTAGGTGGGGGTTCGTGGGTTCAGAGGAACTCACTAGCTTTTCTGTAGATCCTCTATTTGTATTAGAAAATTAAATAAATATGTATATATACTAACTTGTGAACCCCCTAAAAAAATTGATTGACCGTTCTGTCCTAAAATTTAGAACCCCCAAACTCCTAATCCTGGCTCCGCCTCTGCTCTAAAGTCGATGAAAAATAATGTTGATAATAACATGTCTTGTTGCCAGAGGCGTATCCAGAATTTCGAGATGAGGGGTGCACTATTGTAAAAAGGTGCACTATTGTAATATGATACTCCGAATATGAGTTCACACATCTATATTTCAATATTTTTTTTAAAATATAACACTATTATATATGATCTCGGGAGGGGAGCCTGGGTTCACGTGCAACCCGGTGACCCCCCTAGATACGCCCCTGCTTGTTGCGCCTCCATAGCTGTGCTATAAATTAATGATTAATCGGCCAATGACGCATTTAATTAAGGATTGAAACAATCAAATGTTATTATAAGTTTTTCTTTCTTTTTTTTGGACAATGTCTTATAATAACGAAATTAGTGTTAGCAGACGGCAAATTTAGTCAAAAATGGAAATCCAGTTAAGAGTACAAGATTTAAATATTTAGAGGACAAATCGAAGTTTAAGAACTAATGAAAGTTACACAAGTGGAGTTTCTAATGCATCTTATTGAATTGACCAAGCCCTTTAGTGTTCTTTTCAGGTTTGTCATTTTGAAACAATTTCAGATATATAGTGCATTAAGACAAATATCAAAAGTTTTTCATGATTAAAGTTCGAGCATTTTTATCTAAAGTTCACACAAAAATATATGAACTTCTATCATATATGTATTATGTCAGGCAAAAATGTCTTAACTACTTCAGACATATTTATCTGAAGTTGCGGTTTGTGTACTAAACTTCAGACACCACATGTCTGAAGTTATTCCGAAATAAGTAGACTTGCAAATATTTACCCATTGACTTAAATGGTGATTCCAAAATTGGATATCCATGCACTTCGGCTCATTAAAACCAAGTAAACCCATCTATCAAGAGTTGGGCCCAAATTGTTTGAAGCCCAACTGTTTATAGTTTGGGTCGACAAACTCCAAATTAAGTGTTGAATTTGGGCTTTCCAAGTTTTAACAAGTTTTTGCAGTAGGAGAGCCCATATATGAAATTGCCAATTTAGAAACTAATTGTAACTTTTAAAATTATCATTTTAAAAAGTAGTATTTGTTTTTTTTTAAAAAGTTACTTTTTCCCCTATAGTTGATATGATGAAAAGTATTTAACATAAAATAGGAAAAAATGAGTTCTCTTCACTTTTGGGCAGAGCTTTCTGCTCTTTTTATCACACCAACATTTATTATTATCAATCTTTAACAATAAAAAAAGTTCTCTAAAACACTATCTGACTTACTAACTTTATTATCAAACTTTAATGAATGATTTTTAAAAAAATTACTTTTCATTCCAACCAAACAATATAAAATATGTTTCAAAAAGTGAATCTTTTTCCAAAACATTTTTTTTTCATGGCAACACTTTTGTGTGTATCACTACAACAAAAAGAAATATTCAGTAGCAATAGATTTTCCTTTTAGCGGAAATATTTATTTTATTGTTATAAAAATATTTAGCAGCAATTGAATTAATGTCATTATATTCAGAATCACTTAAGACTTTAGCGGCATTCATATAGAGAGCTGGTTAAAATTATTTATATTTATTATTATTGTTAAATATAATATGAAGATTAATATATTATTATCGCAAATTTCTTTATTTGTGGTAGTGTGTTGTTTTGTTAGTGAAAGCTATGCTTTAGTAGGTGTGAATTATTTGGCTGAAGTAAAGAAGATGTTAATGAGTTGCTCCACCTTTTCCCATACCTTTTCATTTTCAGAGTGTCACTATAATATAGTACAAATTAGCATCGATTTTCGAGCCTGAATATCCCACCTCGTGATGAAAATGAAAGGGATCGAAAACTACCACATTAAACTACTGGATAAAAAAAAAAAAAAAACATTATATAATAGTTCTTTTTGTTGTATAAGAAAATGTAATAGTTTTTATTAACTTATATTTTTTCATTCTAGCTCAAATATTGGATACCAACTCTTACATTTGAATATATATATTCTTAAGTATTTGTCCATTTCTCATAAAAAAATATGCATACATATATATTAATGTACTTTGTTAAACAGAAAATAATATCTCAAAAAATATTTATAAATAATCTAAGCAAACATTATAGATGGATGGAGGCAGTTGTTGGTGGGTGAGGAGTCGACGATCAGAGTGGAATGTCACTTATATATAGAATTTGTCTTATTGGAAATCGCTACTTTCATCTAAGAAAATCATATCTAATTTTTTAAAAACTTGTTTATCTAGTTTAGATAAATAACCAGATCGAAACATTTCGACCAACCATAGATGTCCTCCATACCAAACACACTTCACGAGTTGGAGATAAGTGGAATGTCACTTATATATGAGCTTGTCTTATTGGGATTGCTACTTCGATTCGAGAAAATCATATCTGATTTTTAAGAAACTTGTTTATTTAGTCTAGATAAATAATCGAAACGGAACATTTTGACCAACCATAAATGTCCTCCTTACCAAACATACTTCACGAGTTGGAGATAAGGGGACTCAAATCGCTGACATACACCGCAGAATAAATCATCACTTCTCAGGTCCCCGACTGATTCTACTATATAGAGGTGCTTGACTTATAGGTATGTGTAGGTACCCTTTGTCTCTCTTTCTGTTTCTTATATATATATTTTATTTTTGATTTGAGTTCATAACAATAAAATAAAATAATTCCAAAAGAGCATTTTTAAAAATTTGTTGTTGGACTTTTTGTTGAGAATAGCAAGACATGGTATGATGAAAGAACACAAGAGACATGACGTTTAGAGGGTCAGAACAATTCAACTGATGTACTGTTTTCAGAGATCATTGTCAAGGCTATTAAGTCACATTTGAATGTGCCATTTTGCATTCAATTTGCTTTGGACTCATCATTCATCACTTCCATTCAATACCTATAGCTAGACTTTTCTTTGACCATCACTTGTTTTTCTTGTGTTGCACCACATCAAGAATCTTCGGTTCATACTTACGGAATTACACTGAATGATTATTGCTATTGTAGTTAGTAAATCATTCAATCGGGTAAATTAAGATTGATCGAGTTATAAAAGGTAAGTAGAGTTGATAATATGAAGTTGATTCACTGAGCCAGTCTAGCCTAACTCCTTATTTGATAAAGTTATATTAAGATTTTTCAAGTCTATTTGAAATAACATATTCTTAGCCCGAAATAAGTAAGCTTGTTGACCCTTGAAGCTTGATCGAGGTTGGACTGGGCCAATCAACGGGCCAAGCTAGTGAAAAAATGTATAATATTTGAAAAATAAAATATAAAAAAGAGAATTATAGTCAATAATCAAACTAAAATTAATAGGAGTCCAAACTCTAAGTCTACTTATGAAATCCATCAAATTAAAAGCCAAAATTAAGTCTTAAATATTATTCCTTCTGTTTCAATTTTTTTAGTTGATTTTGACTTGAAAATATACATATATATATACACACACTTTTCGGCCAACTAGTTTATCAACATGATCAAAGTATACACAATTTATACACCAATATGTATGTATACTATATGAATATTTGATATAATGTATATACCACGTATACACTTCACACATATATTGTAACATAAATGATCGAATAATTCAGATACATAATTATGGCTTACGTGATTTAATTTAACTTGAGCATCATGTTGCTAACAGCCCATATTTAATTAACTAGCTTTAGATCCATAAATATTTTTATTATTTGTCCATTGCTTGGCCGAATATATAGCATCTTTTGCTATTTTGGTTGAAATTTATATTTTTGTATTGTTGTTCTTTGCAACTCCATATTATGGTAGTTTTTCTTAGTCAATTGATACTCATTTAGATCTAGCATAAGCACATAATTAGTTTTTATACTTTTAACCCGTTATTGAATATCATATTTTTGTACACATTTTTCTGTTGATAAACAAGAATATTATATTAATAATAATTAATATGCGTCATTACAAGGTAGTGACGGAGCGCCCTGATCAATTATTGTACACATTATTCATGGATGTTCCCTATATCTTTTTTCTTTTCTTTTATTGCTTAAAAGAAAATATTCATAACTTACTTAATAGACGGAATACATGCATCTTGGTTATTTAGACCCTTTTTAAGTCCTTAATCAAGGCGACTCTATCTTTCGCATCAACGAATAACGCAGCAAAATGTGATATTTAGTATAAATTATAGAATTTCGAAATGACTGAATCATTGAATCTTTGAATGCAAGTTATGCCTGAAATTATTAAGCCGAGGATAAGTGTACTTGAACACCACCAAAAAAGTCCTCTTAGTGGTATTATTAAGCCGAGGAAAGAAAACTACAACTTAAGAAATTCAAACTATATATCTAAACAAAACTTTAATTTCGTATCAAACTAATTTCATATCGCATATCCAAACGACCAGTATCAATCTATCACATACAAAAACACACCTACTAGGGTGTGGTTGGGGGCATATTGTCAATGATTTATAGTTTTGTCATTAGACACTTTTTCCCAAAATCTGATAGTTTGCATGTTCCCGACAACTCTGGGTGTCAAAGGGCATCATGACATTACCTAAAATAGGGAATGAGAGCTGTTTTGGTCAGTAACATTGTAAACAAGTAAACAACTTTCCTTAATTAGTACAAAGGAGCAATTGTATACTTTCCTCTATTTCATACATGCCCTTTAATTAACCTTTGTCTTTCTTCCCTCTCACCATTTTTTATTCTCTTATACTATAGTATATGTGATTTAATATACAGTACCTACCAAGTACCACTTCTTATTCAATGACAATACTCGATGACGGAGCTAGAATTTTTATTAAAAGCCGGTCAAAATATATAGACATAATATATAAATATGTCTTTTAATTTGTCCTTAGCTGATATTTGTGTTTTCCAACTTTGAATGTGCACAGATAAACACTTAAACTTATATAAAGTTGAACAAATAGATGCGAATTGTCATAAGATGCCATGTAGGATGCATGTGTCTACTTGTATGCATGTGTCTACTTGTATACATGTTTAAGTGTCTATTTGTACACACCCAAAGTAGGAGGGCATGCATAAATGTCAGTTAAAGCCAAGTTAAAAGACATATTTTATGTCTTATGCCAACAATATAGGCCAAGTACAAAAGGAACACAAATCGTTGATGGCTAAGACACTTTAAGACCAAATTATTAACTGAGGATATTTTTGTTCAAATTTATATAGTTTAAGAATATTTTAACCCTTTTCAGTGATATTTATCAAGAAATTTATCTGATACTTACCAAGAAATTTGTCTGATACTTACCTAAGCGTACCCTTTTATATAGTAAATATCTTTTAAGCATCATGTCATATAATTTAGCTCCTGTATGGCTATAGATATTGAAGTTGAAGTTTGAAAATATGACTTTTTATAATTGTGATTTATGGAATTCGAAGTTTTGTGCACAATACATAAGTGAAATTTTTCTCAAAAACTGGCTCAATTTTTGAAAACTTGAAAATATTTTGAACATAAGTTTTCAAAATATGACCAAAGGAATATCACTGAAGACAATTTTAAAATCTAATTCAAAAACTATGGTCAAACGCTAGCTTAAACTCTAGGGGGAAAAAAGAAGGGACAAGAGGCAATAATGCATGACTTATACTAACTTCTATTCAAGTACTTCATCAGATAGAATTGTCATTCTTGAAAATTAAAGTTTTCACAATGGTTAAGGAAATATGAAAAGTACAACATTATTATTCAGTTGGTCATTATATAAGCTACATGATTTTTTGTAAAGTTCAGAGACATTATTAAAGATTGGAAGCTATATTGAAAATATTTTGAACATAAGTTTTCAAAATATGACCAAAGGAATATCACTGAAGACAATTTTAAAATCTAATTCAAAAACTATGGTCAAACGCTAGCTTAAACTCTAGGGGGAAAAAAGAAGGGACAAGAGGCAATAATGCATGACTTATACTAACTTCTATTCTAGTACTTCATCAGATAGAATTGTCATTCTTGAAAATTAAAGTTTTCACAATGGTTAAGGAAATATGAAAAGTACAACATTATTATTCAGTTGGTCATTATATAAGCTACATGATTTTTTGTAAAGTTCAGAGACATTATTAAAGATTGGAAGCTATATATTTTTTAATATTCATATTGCATGAAAACATTTTAGCTTACAACAGTCTCCAATATGATAAAAAGACGATATGACTTTATATTGAAAAACTTGTTAGTACCTTTTTATGTGTTTATTGTCTTTATTTTCCAGTCAACTATACTCATTGCCTAGAGGAAGTTAGTTAGTACAGTAGATATGATATGTACTGTTGGTATATAATGCTTAACTCTAAAGTACATTAAAAACTTTTTAGTGATATAACAACACCCTAGAACTTGGTACAAAATTGAAAAATTACTCGAACGAGTGATCTCGATCAATATATTATTTTTTAGAGTGGTATTTTAATTTTTTTTTTATATATAACATGTATTTGTGCATCCGAAAATCCTAGTTGTCATTGTCCACACATACAGTTGGTCGTACATACAACCAACTTCTACTTTGAAACATATACATTTACACTAATATACTGTATTCGCGCAATTATTAAAATGTTTTGATATTTTCTTATGGCTTCCTTACTAAAAGGAAAATAAAACTCAAAGTAGATTAAAATATTAAATCTCACGTTTCACAAGTTATAAATTATAGTACATAAGGTGTTTTATTTTTAAATTTATAAATCTTACATTTTAAAAAGGTTTACCTACAAAAATAATTTGAATAATGGTTCAATCCATGGGTGGAGCCAAGGTATGAATCCCCTTTGACTTAAATTAGTTACACACGATTAAAATTATTTTTATGTATATATAATAGATATTGAATCCTTTTTAACTTCGTCGTATATTTATTTCTCATATTTTGAATTTCTTAGCAAAAATTCTATCTCCACCACTGATTCAATCACGAAGGCTTTAATACTGAACATGAAAGTGAACATGAACTTTTCTTGTAAATTTAATTTAAAGAAAGGGTTGTACTTCATGTCGATTCACTTTCCTGATAAATGCAACATTTTTCCATGTGCACCAATGCATTTTTACATGCTTGCAAGGCCACAAAAATGAAAATGATTGTCCTTTCTCAAAGTTTGTACTTAGTGTAGATCTAGGAGTTCATTTACTTGCTATGTCTAATACAAAAAAAAAATTAATTCCCAAATAGAAAGTAAAGCAAAGCATTAACCATCTTTGTTAAAAGGTTGATGAGGATGACATAAATAAGACATGTCTAAGGAGATCGAGTTAAAGGGCCGTTCAGTGCACAAAGCATCCAATTCACGTTATAAGGTCCGCATTCCAAGAGGGTATAAGGTAGGTAGCTAGCTTATCCTGACACAAGCATAAGTAATTGATTCCACAACTCGAATTGATCATAATAATCTTTGGTCATTAAACAAGAACAACTTTATTATTGCTCCAATAAGCTTCCTTTAATTTATCTAAGTAGACTTAATATGTATAAATATGAATACTATATCATAATTATCTCTTTCTAATACCCAAATTTCTGGTATTAGATCATATATGTAGACTCTTTACACAAAATCTTCTCAAATATTAACCACTTAAACACATTAATTATCACATAAAATCATACCAAGAACATACATGAACTAATTATTAACATATTAATCAAACTCACTCAACTGATCATAATTTCAAAACTACAAGAAATTGGAAAAATAAATAGAGAGAAGAAGAAACGCAGAAGAAGAGAAGAACCTATGATTAGCTTTTCGAGAAATTTCAACTTTAGATTCAAAAGCTTACATTATACTCCAGATTTACATTCTAAAAAGATAAAGTAAGAGAAACAAACTAAAGAACTTCAATAACAATATTATACTTAGAAGACATTAATTTTAGAAGATGTACTAAAGTACAATACCTACATAACATAGTAATTAATAAGAAATTAATCTAAAATAAAACAACAATATTATCTTAGCTGTCTTCATGGCAATCACATCTTTCCATCTTCAATCTCAACTACAATAGTGCACCTTTTGTTAGACTTTCTTTTATTTCCTTTTTTTTCTTCTTCTTGAACTAGTAATTAAAAAGGCAACAGCAAGCGCCATAAACCTTAAATCATTAGAAACTTGTTCTAAATATAACCAAGTCTAAGCTCCAAATCCAAATCATCTTTTGATTCACTAATCAAACCAATTCCCAAATCCAATCTCAAAAACTCACCCCTCTTCACCACTTCACTATATTCTCTTCCATTTTTCTCAAATTTTGCACATCCCATTTTTCTCAAATCTCCATTTTTCATCTCATGAGAGCCACCGCCCCCCGCGGTAGAAGAAGAAAATGAATTAGGAGATAATAATGGAGGTAGTGTAGAAACAAAAGGAGGGAAGAATTTTCTTGAAGGAGAAGATGGTGATGAAACAAAACTAGGTTTAGGATTAGGGTTAGGGTTAGGGTTAGAGTTAGGATTTGAATTAGGGTTAGGGTTTGATTCAAGAATTGTTGGTGATTGAAGTCTAAGCCTTGCTCTATCTCTTCTATGAACATTCATATGACCACCAAGAGCTTGAGCTGATTTGAATTCTCTTTTACAAAAGCTACATGTATAGGATCTTGGTGGCCATAAAAACCCTCCAACTAAATCTCCTCCTTGATGATCAACATAATTATTATCCCATGAATATTCTTTAACATTCTTCATGGTTTGGTGATTGTTGAAGTACTTGCTACTACTTTTTTCCATGATCTATAAAGACAACTAGGAACAATATTAATTTTTAGTGTTTTTTTTTGTTTGGAGGGAAGTGGTAAGGAAAAATATATAGGGTTAAATGAGAGAGTTACTAGCAGGGCATAGGTGATGATGATATAGACCTTACATTTGGGATATTGTGCTTGTATTTGTGAGAGACAAAAAGGCAGTGAGGTTTGGGGGGGGGGGGGGGGGGCATGTTGAATGATTCTTATATATAATTTTTGAATTTAGTCATAAGTAATTCGTGAGATTATGAATATTCTTTTCGTAGATATGATCCTTTTGTCTCAACTTATTTGTATTATTCTTATAATCAGTCCAAAAATAAAGACATATTTCTTAATTTAATAAGAATTTAACTTAAAACTTCTCATTTTATCTTTATAACGAGATGATGTATAGTCACATAAATGTCTATTACTTGTTTTAGATCAAAAGTTTCAAAAATCTTTTCATTCTTAAACTTCTATCTAATCAAACACCTTCACATAAATTGGGACGGGGAGAATATACCAGAAAATTGTATAGTTGATTGGTCCAGCTTATTATTGAAAGGGGAAATGACCAAAAATACCCATGAACTATTCAAAATAGATCAAAAATACCCTCATCATTATATTGTTGGCTCAAAAAAAATCCTCCAATGCTCCAATTAGTCAAATAACTCAAAAATATTCTTTCCAATTAAATGCTTGTTCCAAAACAACGAAAAATGCACCAATTTTACGAACTATTCGAAAATGGGTCAATTTTACTCTTGAACTATATTTAGATTAATTGGATTTAGACAATTATACGTAAGTTTCTGTAATAAATATTAGTAGTGATATATTACTCCATAACGCCAACCAAGTTCCTATCATGTGCTAAATTTTATTATAATGTGATAAATTTTTGCTGTATGTATAACTTAATTCTTCAGAAGAAATATATCCTATCTGGCTTTATCCTGCCAATTTTAGCCTTTTGCTTATTCTGGGAAATAGAATCAGAGGATGTTCCTCTGATTTACAATAAATACAGTTTAAACCTTATGTCATCCTTTTTCATTTACATTTCCAATGCTCAATTCAACAATTCAAAACAATAGTTTTGGATATTTTTTTTATGGATTTTAGTTTTAAAAAATTCTATAAGTGAGGTTATAAAAAAAAGTTATACATTGAAGTTTTATTGCATTGGGGTTTGATTAAATCCGAATTCGGACATTATAGAGCTCATTTTTGGAGGTGACGCTTCCAACATGATTTTTCCATTTCTAGCTAGGGACTCGACCGAGAGACCAGAATTATCATTAGTTAAGGGGTTCAAAATATGAAGACTTAACATAACTAAAAGTCGAAGAGGAAGTTCAAACATCTATTATATATAGTTATATATACATAAAAATAATTTTAATTATGTATAAACAATATATTTTTTTGTTGAAAGGGGTTTGGAAGGACATCCTTAACCCTACCTGACTCCACTCCCAAAGTCGTAACACCATGTATGGGGGCTGACGCCTGCCTAGTGCCGGAAAGTCAAGGAAGTTGATGACCTGATAACAGGGTATAGTCGGCGATTGAAGCCTCGTTGCTAATTACAAGTAAAAAGATTCAACCATTTTATCACAATCCATACTGGTCTTATGCCAATTTAATTATTTGAAAATAGGCGTTTTAATATCTTCACGTCCATCTATTATATTGAAGTTTTCTTTTTCTAACACAAAGTTCAAGCATTTTGTCAGATTTGAAAACCTAAGAATTGATGCATGTCAATATATGTCATTTTTCTCATTCTAATTTTCCTTTTCGTAATCATTATTTTTGACAGTTGGATTATTATTTTTTCAAAAAGTAGATTTTCATATATTCCTTGAATTCTTAAAATAGAAATCACAAAAGACTGATTTTTAATCTAAAAATGATCGTATATACTTAACAACTGATAGAGAAAGACGATATCTCAAGTAAAAGGCTTTTATTTATTTAAAGGGATATGCAATAAACCTTGGTTCTAATACATAAAAGTTAGTCGTCAATATTCTTCATCTTAATAATTATTATGACAAGTACTCTTTATATTCTAATTCAAAACATGTAATGTACTTTTGTTGTCTGTCCTAAAGAATATCACTAATCCCTTTTATGTGAGATATTTGATAAGATATAATTTTTTTAAAATTTTTTTAAAAAAAGATTTTAAGATTTTCATCTTATTAAAATAAAAATAAGAAATTTAAAGTTAAATTATTACTAAATATTCTTTTTGAGCCAAGTTTTTATCAGAAATAATTTTTTTACTTCACAAAAATAAGGATAAAATTTGTGTAGACGAGACATCTTACCCTTTCCAGACTTCACTTGTAAAATTATATTGGAAAGATCATTTTTTTTCTTCAAAATTGACTAAAAAAGAAAAATATGATCACATAAATAGGGCAAGAGCCTAGATTAGATCAACACTTTGAACTTTCATTTTATCCTTAATGAAATTAATTAATTAATTATAACAATATAAATCATTATGACTTATTTTAAATTACAAATTTTATTTTTTTTCATTTTTTTAAAACTTTCTTACAGAGTCAAATTGAATCATACACGAATTGATTAGAGAGTGAACCACTACAAGAAAGATGAAATTAGCTACGAAATTTATCGATAATTTTAAACTATTTTTATCTCTAAAAAAATCTAGCTAATTGAACTTTCTTATAATCTATCACTAATTTATAGCTAAATGAAATTAACACGACTTCTTTTGCTATTTAGATATAAATTTTATCTGTCGTTAATTTCTCATTTATTATTATTCATCGCTAGTGATTAGGAATTAGTGCATGCATGTAATGATGAGTAATAAGTACTAGTAATTCGTCACGTCACTCTTTTTTTTTACAATTCCAAAGTAATTAAACAAAATAAAATCTATGTAGAAATATAATTTGAGTAAATTTTATTCCCAAGATTTGGTTTCCATTTTAAACAAAGAAAAAGGACTTCTTTTTCAGAGTCACTAAAATTATACAAAAGATCGTACTATGTTTACGTCTAGATTTATTGAATGACTGGTGGCCAATTAGAGCTCTCCACCATAATTATTTCAAAAGTATAATTCAGAGCCGTAATTTCAGAGTTATTTAATTAATTTAGCTTTGTTTTTGGGCTTTTGCAGTCTCTTCTATTAAAGGGTTTTAGTATGTTAATAAATACTTACTATGTTTATGTGTGACAAAAAAGATTGTCAACAAAGATATCCTTACTCAACACTGATTCCAACCCTCACAATACTCATGGTTTCATATAGAAATCTTACTAGTTTAAAATATACAAATCTTACTAGTTTAGGGGCTAATTACGTATTTTTACTTTAATTTTCGATATTTCCTTCTATATACCATATTTAATTTAAATACATGAATCTTGGACATGTGAGTCAAATTAGGTATAATTTATTCTAGATACACTGTATTCAAGTGTGATTTGCATGTATCTGGGGTACACTAACTCTCTCACTCGCCTCTCTCCCTATGTATTTGTATTTTAGAATGTATCTGGAATGTGTTTCATGTGCCAGATACATGTATCTAGTATGATACACATGAACTTGAGATACACTGACTTTCTCGCTCGCCTCTTTCCTCTCTCGCTCATCACTTTCTTATCTCGCTTGCCTCTTTCTCTATGTATTTGTATTTTATAATGTATCTAGTGTGATTCGCATGTATCTAGGATATACAAACTCTCTCGCTCGCCTCTTTCCTCTCTCACTCATCACTCTCTTATCTCGTTCGCGCTCTTTCCTCGATCTCTCGCTCATCACTTTCTTATCTCGCTAACCTCTTTCCTCGATCTCTCGCTCATCACTTTCTTATCTTGCTCGCCTCTTTCCACTATCTCTCGCTCATCACTTTCTTATTTGTATTTCAAAGTGTATCTGAATAAAAAAAAATACATGTATCTGACTTAAAATATGAAAAGTGATATATTTAACTTAAAATCTTGTATAAAATTAAGATTAGTGAGACAATATATAATAATTTCAAACTATTGAATAGATCAATATTAATTTATCATAGAAATACTTGGTAAGTAGATAACTTTTCCAAAATTTTTAGTATCATTCCAAAAGGCTTTAAAATATTCTGTCTTTTAGGTATTGGCTGCTGATGAAACATCAATCTCTGTTAGGATGAATGGATTGAATAGAATTTAAGGAAACATTGGAAGACATGGGAACTATCAAAAAGCCCACTCATTCCCTTCATTTTCTCCTTAGTATTTTGTAAGTATTTATTTGTTTGTTTCCTAGTAATGATGACACTTCTGGTTTTAGTACAACTCACCAAATGTTTTTTTTTAAAAATGTTTAAAGGATATATATGAATATATGAAGTATATAAGAGCATTTTACATAGTTATTAATTTTTTAGGATGAGGAATAAAACGCTCCTTAACAAATCAAATAAGACTTCATATATAGTAGGGTTCGAACGAGAGATATTCGATTAAGAATGATACAGTACTTATTATTCCATCGCAATCTTTGTTCAAAGAGGACTTTTCCCGGACACTATTATTTATGTGTAGTTCTGTGGATCGATCCCTTTAGGCAGCTACATATGATTTGATTTGAAATGGGCTGGTAAATAGAGTCATGAGTTTTGCTTGGGCTACGTAAGCCCAATCAACATTGTTAATGGTAAAGCCCAGTGGGAAAATTTGCCTTAAAATATAGAGAATTTTACGTAGTTATACAATGTTAAAAATTACATTGTATATTTTTAGCACAAAATTTAATATTTCAATATATAGGAAACTACCTTATTAGACATACATTCATACCATTTATATTAATTCTACCTATATTTTGAAATAATTACGTATCTTACCAGTAATTAAGAATTTCCTAACATATATTGAGAAAGATATACCGACATATATATATATATATTTGCTACCAGATTCACTAAAATAAGGAAAGAGACGAGCGAGATAGGAAGGGAGATGAACGATATGGGGAGAGTGGTAGTTATGTATCCTAGTTACATACGAGTCAAACTAGATATACAATAGATACATGTATCTGTATGTATCTGACGTGATTCGCATGTATCTGATAAACCAGATACATAGGAGAGTAGTGAGTGAGATAGAAGGGAGACGAACGAGATTAGTCTATGAATCCCAGATACATACTTGGATACAGTGTATCTAGATTACGAATTACACCTAATTTTGATCACATGTATCCCGAGATATATGTATCCAGACATATCTGGACACACCAAAATCTATTAAGATTCGTAATATTGCAAACCAGAATGTATTTTAGTAATTAACTCCTAAACTAGTGAGATTTATGTTAGTTTCCTTAGCAATTATACGTATTCAAAATAAAACTTCTTTTTCCTCAACCAATTAACTCTTAAAAACTCTAGAAATGGATGTGCATGTCCAGGGGCGGACCTAGAGCAAGCTGAGGGGGTTCACTCGAACCCCCTCGACAAAAATTACATTATATATTTAGGGTATTTAAAAAAAAAATTATGTCTATATATTGATTTTGAACATCCTAAATGTAAGATTAGAGGTTTTCCGAACCCCCTTAATTGAAATTCTGGATCCGTCACTGTGCATGTTGATTAGTTTTCTTTTTTAATGTCTTTCTTAGATTTTTTTTTTTTTTGTCTTTTTCTTTTTCCGGTGTACGTCTTTGTTTCTTATTTCCTTTGTATACGAAAATAGCTTTTTAATTTATTTTTTTTGGAATTTTAATGTAAATATTACAAATATTATATTAACATATTACAAATGTAGAAAAACCTATAGCACAATAGGTATGTCCACCAACTTATGTTTCTTTGAAAAGGTTAGTAAGATATTCAATTGATCATCCTTCACTAATACGTCATTGGTCACAAAATATTATACTTTTAGTCTTTGATTTGCTACCTGATGATAATATTTTTATTTAATTAGTGCATCACATCAATATAATTAGATTATAGTTGTTTGAATATTTATTTTTATAATATAATTGTACCATGTTTTTAAAGTTTCGTTTTAGTATACTTAATACGTTAAATCTGTCAAAATCCAAAAGATCCAACATATCTAATAATTTTAATTTGCCTGTACATTGGTTACCATACGGAATTACTTTAATCAATTTTGGTTCTATGTTAATTACATGAAAAAAAATGCTCTTAGTGAACATTCAAAATTACCTGATTTCTTTTTAAGTTTAACTTTTATACGCTAGCAATATAAGAATATGAGATGAGGGTTTAACTTTTATGCGCTAACAATATAAGAATATGAGATGAGTTTAACGATAACTATAGTCTCATTATAACAAAAATAACTTTTATCGGTAATAAATATGTACATAAATAAAGAGTGCTAAATGTAATTAGATCCAATGTCGCTATAGGCTATATGAGCATTTATAAAAAGTACTAAAATGTAATTGTCACTAGTAATTATTACAATTAAGCTGTTACCGCTAATTGATTATTGCTAAAGTAACGTCTATAGATAATAAGATAACCATCCATACAAAAATGAGATTAATTCGTGCACGTAAATGCCAATCGACTAGTTAACATCAACAAACTAAATGAAAAGTCCATATAGCTAAACTTTTCCTACCCTATAAAACTATGATATATGCTTTATAAGAATTTCAATAATTATTTCATTCATGGAGAGAATTAAGGAAAATAGTCCTAGTATCCTATTATTTCCATGGTTAGGTTTTGGCCATGTAAATCCCTTTTTGGCACTAGCTAAGAAATTATCAAAAATGAATTTTCACATATATTTTCTTTCTACACCAATTATTCTCAAATCTATCAAGGAAACCTTAGATAAAAAAAACTCATCTTATAATAATCTCTCTATACAACTTGTTGAATTTCACTTGCCTAATTTGCATGAGTTACCTCCTCATTATCATACAACTAAAGATCTCCCTCCCCATCTTAATTCCACTCTTATTCAAGCCTTTCAAATGGCTTCTTCCAAATTTCCAAGCATAATTGAAACCCTAAAACCTAACTTGATTATCTATGATGGGTTCCAACCATGGGTAGCATCTATGGCTTCATCATGCAATATTCATGCTATTATGTTTTATGTTTCATCAACTTCTGGTCTTGCCTACTTCTACCACCAATTTCTTCATGGGACTTCAAACCTTACATCTTTTCCTTTTTCTTCCTTGTACCTTCATGACTATGAGATCAAGAAATTAGATATGCAACCAATAAAACCACGCGATGAGAAAGCCTTTGCATATGTGGTCCTTAAATCCTTTGAACAATCTCACAACATTGTTTTGTTGAACACTTGTTGGGAGGTTGAGGGAAAGTATATAGATTATGTTTCTACCATAGGAAAGAAGGAGTTGATACCAATTGGACCACTTATTCGCGAGGCGACCATAGGTGAAGAGGAGAATTGGGGGACAATTCAATCATGGCTAGACAAGAAGGATCAATTATCATGTGTTTATGTATCATTTGGAAGTGAAAACTTCTTGTCAAAGGAAGAAATTGAAGAAATAGCAAAAGGGCTTGAACTAAGCAAAGTTAGTTTTATTTGGACAATCAAATTTCCAAAAGGGGTGAACACTACAATAGAAGAAATGGTTCCACAAGGTTTTCTTGAAAGTACAAAGGGAAACGGGATGGTTATTGAAGGATGGGTACCACAAAGTCAAATTTTAAACCATTCAAGCATTGGAGGTTTCGTTACTCATTGTGGATGGAATTCGATTTTAGAAAGCATAAGTTTTGGCATACCAATAATAGCCATGCCTATGAATCATGATCAACCATTGAACTCAAGATTAGTGAAGGAACTTGGCATAGGGGTGGAGATTTTGAGAGCTGGAAATGGGAAAATAATGAAAAAAGAGGTGGCAAAAGGAATACGGAAGGTGGTAGAGGAGAAGACTAGGAAACAAGTTAATTTGAAGGCAATGGAATTGAGTGAAAAGATAAAATTCAAAGGGGAGAAAGCTATTGATGAAGGGGTTGAAAAGTTGTTGAAGCTCTTGTGTTGATTTATAAGAAAATGATGGCTTATTGGATTTGGACACTAGAACACTTTGTTTGGATGGTGGTTTTATGTATTGTTTCATAATCTATTATATTGTATTGTATCGCATCGTACTGTATTGTTTTAATGAATATAGTATTTAGATAGATTGTATCATTCTTCGTCGTTACATAATGTCACACATCCATAATTTGAATGATAAACCTATAAGAAATTGTACGGTACGGAGTAAAGATACTATGAAAAGGTAGGGTAAATGATAAAATAGAATTATTAAATAATAAGTAAAGAAAAAATAAAAAGAAAACATTTAGGTAACGATGCAATCACACCAAATTGGTTGTTACACAAAATGGATCTTTTCGTCGTTGACTAACGATGGATTTAAACGATACGATACAATATACTCACTCCATCCTCTATTAGATAGACACTTTCTATTTTACACGGTGATTAAGAAATCATGAACAGATTGATCAACTTTACTATTTTACCCTTTGTTCATATTAATTAGCTCTTGAAAAAAGAAATTTTGTATCTTCAAAATTTGTTTAAACTTCCAAAGACCATATTAATTGTTGAGGTAAAATGAATTTTTTTTAATTAATTCTATCTTAATTTAATAAGTGATTAAATAATATGGGACAAATAATATATCATTTTCCTACTATTACAATTAAATTGATTTAAATAGTTGTAAAAGTAAAGCATACTAGTCCTTTAAATAAGTACTCATCCTAGAGCATATGCATATTTTCAGTTTTCCAGAGAAAGATTTTAAAATCTTTCATAAGTGGCCTGCCTTAAATTTGCAACAGTTTTTCATATGAACAAATCTTTAGTAAAACCAAATCTTCCACTCAAATCTCATGGTTATTAAGAGTGTAGGATTATAATAATTTTTCAAATCAAATTTTAAATCAGTCAGATATTTACTTTGATCAATTAAATCTTAGTCATTAACCAATCAAAGCAGGAATTTGAAGAAAATGGAAAAAAGTCGAAGCCAAAATTCACTATTAAGAAATATGGTGGGATGAATGAAATTATATTCCTTCTCCTTTTCCAAAAGCCTTGGACTCGACTCTTGGAAATGGAAAAATTTCATCTTATTTCCTTTATGAGTCCTACTCAATACAAATCTATATTAATGAGAACAATGAATTTTGGCCAAGTGATTATTAGTTATACATACATAAACATGCCACATGATGATTGCAACATGCTTATCTATTATTTCCCCAAGAGAAAGACATTAGTGGGCTAAGACAAGACAAATAAATAGTGTAAAAAACTAATCACACAACTAGATCATCACCCCGACAATATTTAAAGGCAATCTTTTTAATAGTAGAATTTGTAATTTTGAAAAAGAAAAAAAAAGACAAGTTGCTTTCCGAAAAAAAAGAAGCGACTTTTCTCGAAAGAGGAAAGGGGACAATTTTTGTCCCAGATAAAATAAAATATTGCCTCTCTTTCCTTCCAAGTAGACTATATTTTTTCTCTTTATGGAGTTTTAAAAAAAGAGATATCCTTCTATAAAACGAAAGATTGATATCCTTCAAAATTCTAAAAAAATCAAGAACTGTGTGCCTTTAATTGATCCCGTCTTTCTTGATTACGAATCAAGATGAGTTAATAGTGCCCAAAAAAACGATAGTGTTAATGCAATAAATTGAACACATAAAACATTTGTGTTATTTTCACAATATTTAATTTCAAAACATTATTTATGGATGATATATACTATATATACACATATTTGCTTTCTTGTATAGCCAAGAAAACATTTAATTTACTTGTCTTTCTTTGATACTACTAAACCCTCTAATATAGGATAACTAAGAACTAAAACATAAAAAGAAAGGAAACCTTGTCCAAACATCTCCTCAAAATTCCTTTCTAAGACCAATCTTTTCATTCCAAATATGAAGCAAACCACATTAAACACCACTAAAAATGTCAAAGGAACCATAAACAACTTAGCACCTTGGAAATCAAATTTACCCTTTTCATATTTCCTTAATTTCTCTTCATCTATAGCTTTGTTTGTTAGCCTGAAATTTGCCTTTGCAACACCTAACCACTTCATTAAAACATCTAAGCATCCAAATAAGCAAGCTGTGACTGTTTTTATTATCCAAATTCTTTGTTCATTCCACCATGTCCTTAAGTTGCCACCACTAGACAAGACTTCATATAAATGTTGAGCCATAGATGATAAGAATATGGTTGTGAATAGTGCAAACCATGGACTTGTTACCTGTAAATGGAGGGGGGAAAGTAAAAAAATGAAGACAATTGAATGAGTCATGTACATGAATTTTCAAAAAATAATTATTTTGTGTCTCACACTAATTGTGATTTCCAATTAATTTATCACCAAGGATGGGGTGGGATAGATGAAATTCATTTTAATCAAAGGTCTGGAATTAGAGTCTTGAGAATATAAAACTTTCTTATAGGGAGCGCTTCCTCCTTAACGGGCCCTACCTGACATGATCTGACTTAACCACACCAATAAGTTTCGGATACCATATGGTTAAACAAAAAAAATAAGCTAGCAATTTCATTAATCATCACTATAGTTTGAGGAAATTTCCATCAAGCCTTTTGGAGATCGACCTTTCTTTCTCTGGTATCAATCGCTCCTATGTCCATTTCGACTAGCAAAATCGGAATATTATACTTGAAAAGATGCTTATATATAGGTAATAAAAAATTTCAAACTTGATTATAGAAACCCTACCAAATTACCTAAGTATTGAAGTATGTCAAAGGGATAAAATTAAGTTTTTACCTTGGGAAACACTGGAGTGCCCATCAAGAAGCACAAAGGTGGAACAATGCCATAAAGGAAGCAAGGAATGGAGAGAAAATGTGAGAACATGAAGTATCCATAACACATATTTTGGACTAAAGGCATTCTTGACATGAGCCCATAAGTGAGTGGGCTGTATTTTGAAAGCCCAACTTGTACTAGCCCAGAAGCCCACTTCATGAGTTGGATCAAAGCATCTTTCATATCAATGGTGCTACAACCAAGAAAGCATGGCCTCTTTGGGTAAAGATACACTGATTTCCATCCCTTTGAGTGCAAGAGATACCCTGTGTATGAGCTCTCTAGTAAACAGTTGTATGAGTACCCTATCTGTAAATGAAACAACAGTTTAAGCTTTAGATAAAATGTTCACACAATTAAAACAATGATGGTTACTAAAGTATTCACCCATGAGAAACTTGTCAAATATTTTCTTTTCTAAAAAACTTGTTTTTTTGTTTGATATATGTTATATACGATCATAATAAAGAAAAAAAGTTTTGTTAGTTCGATTATGATTCATTATTTACCCCATCTTGACTCGGACCATTTTAATATTGGATGGGTTAATGTCTTGTCTATTTGTTCACATAACTCCACTCATTTTGACTGTCTTAATTATTCAGTCCAACCTAACGTCCCTAAAAGTATATATGGAGTAGTAGTAATAGAATGATACTTACTTCATTACCCCATCTTGTATTTTCTTCAAAAGTGCAAGAAGCAAGAGTTTTGGCTTCATCTATCACCTCATCACATAGAACATTCTCCCTTCCATTTCTTTGATCATTCAAAGAGTTAATAGAATTGATGAACTTTCTAGAAGCACCAAACTTTTCTTCTGCCTCTTGAAGTGACTCTTCTATGAACCAAATATATATTTAATTAATAAATAAATGTTCAAATAATTATATTCTAAGAAAAATAACCACAATTATGTGTAAATTAATAAGTTGAAGACCTGATTGATATAGTTGAGATTCCCACTTGTATTCTGATTGAGCTTTTACAAAAAGTGAAGTCATATTATCTTGGTTAATTGGAGCACTATAGAATGCTTCTTTCTTCAAATAATAGCCTGTGCCTGCACAAACTGTCCCTCCTACTCCATCCATCCCTTGATACTTATTCTATAAAAAAAAGAGAGAGAGAAATGGGATTTTAAGGAGTATATACTGATGATTTAAAAAATATTTACACAATCAGATCATTTATAACTCATATATAATAGTTATGACTTATGAGTAAACTTCTATGATTAGCATTAGTGGGTGACCTAGTGAAAATGGTCACTAACAATGTTGAACAATAATATAAAAGATCTTGTTGTAAGCTTTGAATTTGCGAAGTTATCAATTAATAAAATTAAATGAAATTTATTTTCAAATTCATATCCACTTAAAAAGTTCAATAGCTTTAAAAAAAATTAAGTTACATAGCCAAAAAAAAAGAAGAGATAATTATGGTCCAATGTCGTCTTTGGGTGATCTAATTTACAAAATAGCCAGTAAATATATAATTTTTATATATTTATTAAGTATAAATATACATATAATATACACAACTATACATATATAATATACATAACCAATATATAAGTTTGGATTAGTGCTTGTAATTAAGTTTGGCCGATGTGCCAAAAATGAAAGAAATCCGAAAAGGGCAACCGCTGGCCAGGCCCGGCCTGGCCCACCCCAAGCCCAACAAGGCCACTTTTTCCCCTCATAACCCGGCCTCAATCCGGCCCATTGAGGATTATGTTTGGCCCACCCCGACCTGACCCGGTACTCACCCAAAAATTGTAGTTGAAAAACTTGAAATATATAGAATACAATTATTGCAACATATATTAAGAGGATGTTTAACCCTTTGGGGTGGCCCAGTGGTTTGGACTTGGAACTTCCATGTTGGAGGTCTCAAGTTCGAAACCCCTTGCCAACGAAAGCAAGGGGTTAGCCTTCTGGGTCGAGCTCATCACACCGGGCTTGCCTAGTGCGGGTTACCTCTCCGTTTGCGAGCTATTGCATATGAGCAGAGATTTTTACCCTGTGCGCACCCAAAGGGTCGCGGCTGAGTTTCCTTGTCATAAAAAAAAAAAAAGGATGTGTAGGTACCTTGTATGCTGATCTTGATTGAGCATCATAGATGTCATTTTTACTAACATTGTAAAAGGTTTGAGGGAATTGTACATAGGAAAGAGTGGCAGAAATATTTTGATCAAGATGAAAACACATTGCTTGCTTGGCTGAAGAAGGGTCATTGCAATACATGTCACAATCCAAAACAAGCATATACGGTGCATTGCTCATTATCCCTGAAACTCTTAGCTGCATGTCATCACAAACCAATATAATAACCATAAGTTTCACTTTCAATATTTTATGTTGTCAAACAAGAAGAATGGACAATTCTATATATAAGAATTTTAAGTTATATATACACATATATAACTTCAAAATTGACTGATTTCTTGTAGTGATTTTTTCGTGAATTTTAAATATAGGAAAGTAGGTTAGGTACTATTTTTATCATATTGTGCAGGTTTTTCTTGAAACCAATTGTTATCCGGAACATATACTGGTCCAAATAATTTGAATTTATGTTGCATATGTCCTATTTAAAGGGAAAGGTATCCCCTATCACGAATGATTCAAAATTAAAATCTCTGATTAATGCTAGAAGGATCTCATCATCACACATTTGGTAGTATGTTTTGCAGCTTACCAATCTATATCTCTACTATAAAAATTTACATGTGATTGTCTTTCTCAAGTGACCTGATAATATAAAAGTTGTATACACATCTCATTTCCTAAACTCCTTTTTTAACTCTTTGTGATTAATCTTGATAGTTGATACTAGAAAACTAGTGTTAATTAAAAGTGAAGTTGATGAAATGCAAACTCGTCCCCTTTAAGCTTTTAAAGTAAAACTTTTCTTCCAAATTATCAAATTGCAATTTTTAATGGTCCGAATCTTACGTGAACACGAAATATTTTGTACATCAGATAAAAAACGAAAAATAAAACCTTAATTAGGAGAAAATGTAACTTACAAGAGCATTTAAGGCTCCAGCCTTGAAACGATGAGGGCTCGATGGTCGCCTCTCACGTGACATATAAACTAATAGTGGCAACTTGCTTTTCTTATCCTCATGTATCACCTACACCTCATAAATAAGTTTCGAAGATTAATCAAATTGGCTCTAGTGCAGTGGCGGATCCAGGATTTCAATTAAGGGGGTTCGGAAAACCTCTAATCTTACATTTAGGAGGTTCAAAATCAATATATAGACATAAAAATTCTTTAAAATACCTTAAATATATAACGTAATTTTTTGCCCTGGAGTGGCTCTAGGTCCGCCCCTGCTCTAGTGGTACGAAAACGTGACAAGCAAAACTGAACGTAGAGAATAATTTATAACAGTAGTACTCCCTCCGTTCACTTTTACTTGTCTCGTATTTCAAAAACAGATTTTCATTTTTACTTATCACTTTTAAGTTTTAATATATATCAAGAAAAGATAAATTATCTATTTTCATAATTTACCCTTAACATTAATTACTTATTCTTTAAATAATTTCTCAAGAAACTTAGATTATACATTAACTAATGTAAATATTATGATAAAATATTTATATTAATCATTATTTCGTAAAGGACCTGTCAAGTTTAAAATGGATAAGTAAAAGTGAACGGAGATATTAATTAAGATTTAGGAAGAGTTAATTAGGCACCTCAATGTAGGGAGGTCGATCCATTGTGACGGACCCTTCAACACTACTGGCTTTCTCTACATTTTTCTTGAATACTTCGTATGCCGCCTGCACAATTAAATAATAATATTTCACTATCTTATATATGTGTAAAAAGTCCATATTACCCTTTATAAAACAATAATAAAATGTTCACCTGTCTTATCGAAAAATTTTCCAAGATATAAAGTTCAATCATGGACAAAATTATTGTTGAAATCATAGGATACAAGATAATTATAAATAGATAAACTAAAAACGTATATTATTTTAATTATATTGAGTTTTTGGTTTGATAATGTTAAAGAATGATAAAAGTCCATATTGGTGGTTAATAAGATGGTTGGACTCCATATAAGGTTTGCGTGATTCTCTTTTCTTAAGCTAGCTTTCAGGATGTGAGTTAGGCTCAAAATCTAATTTAACATGGTATCAGATTGTAAGAGAAATTATACTTTTTATTTACTTTGTGTTCAACCCTATGTCACCACAAGGTGGATTTTTTTATATAAAAAAAGTAGTAAGTATAAAGTAATTGATAATGTCATTAAATTTGAAAGAGAAAACAAAGTTATACTACAACTTTGGAGGTAGTTGCTAAAGATGACGGTTGCTACGACATTATTGTTCTTAAATTAGTCCGCTAAGATTTTGTTGACCATGGAAGAATTCAAGGTTATTATTGTAAGAATATTTGTTTTTTTTTAATCCTAGCGTGTTAATTAATGTTGCTCAATTTAAATAATTAAGATGCTCAAATTAAAATGTTTTATGTCTAAATCACTTTAAGAGAGAAGGATTATTAAAAGTTGTGGTGAAGTGCCAAGTACATATTCTTTCATTTTCATTTAGAGATTTTGGGTTCGAGTCCAAAAAACTTAAGTCATCTTTGATAGGAGCATTTTAGCCTTCATAGTGAGACTTCCTGATGCGAATACAGATTAGTCGAACCCCAATGCGATGAAGTTTTGCATCGGTTGTAGGAGGAATAATTGGTCTTTTGATACAATCTTGGACAACCCTCACCTCATGACCTAACTTATGGAGGTGAGAAGTAGTTAGCCCCTAGATCCATTTTTTTCGTATGGTATCAGAGTCAAGTCTATCCTAATTCTTGGTTTACTTGATGTTGGACTTTAATGTTATATTGCTCACCTGCTCTAGATATCTAGTCCTAAGCATGCGAGGGGTGTTAAAATCGCCTATCAATTATGGAAATTGATTTATTTACCTCCATCCTTTGTAATAACATTTCACTATAATAACAATATATTTTTCTGTGAAATCGATTTTTCATGTTATGTTACATAATACTATATGTTCTTTACAATAACATTTCATTATAGCAACCAAAAGATAATCATGACAAATAACGTTATTATAAAGAGATTTGTCTATATATGATTTTGATCAATCTTACTTCGTATATTAACTTTTGGGATTGATTCAGACTCGACGTCTATTTCTTTACTATACAAAATATTGGAACATTTTATCATCCAAAAGGGTAAAAAAATAAAAAACTTACCTTCATATTTTCCTCTTCTTTCTTGAATTCATTTCCTCCTAGGATCAAACGTTCATCATCACCAAAAGAAGAGAAAAATGCATCTGGACAAATAGTCTTCACTCCATACTTCCTACAAAAAGGCACCCAAACCCTAGCAAATCCACAAGCCTCCTTAATAGCATACAATGTCACGGCAGCGCCACCGTCATCGGAGAGATAAACGGAGAGTTTTTCCGGTGGATAATCAAGTGACATAGCTGATAAAACCGTATTCATAACCTCAAGAACCGGTTCCTTAGTAGGATCAGCCGTGCATATAAACACGTCGACGCCCGGTAACTCGGAATCAGCCGGAAGATTTTCCGGCATGACGGACCGAGCCACCGGGCGCCAACGGAAGGATTGTGTAACTAACCATATTATAGTGAAAATTAGCTCAGATATTGTGATAACTCCCCATGAAATAATTGACACATTATTTCCTTGGAATAAATTTTTTATTCTATAGTAAAGTAACCCTAATATGGCTGAAAAATGTAATAAGATGTGGATTCTACTTAATATTGTACGAGGTTGTTGTAATGTGCATGTATGTAGATAAGGTGCAGCCATGACCAAAAAAATTTTGCACTCTGTTGTTGAGTTGGTTTTAATTATGGTAGATGGTATATATTGCTCCTTGTATATATAGGAAGAAAGAGTGTCCATGACATGATAGCTAGGCTAAAAATAAAGAACTATTTTATCACTCGATCACACATGTTTTTTGATGAAATATTTCCATAATTTTTATTTATACTCTTCAACTACAATTTTTGCATTTCAAAAATCGACCATGTCCGTCGGTTTTTGTAAAAAAATCTTTTATTTTATTTTATTTTTTAAATTATAATTTTCATGCATTTTAGTGCGGAAAAAAAACCCGATGGTCCATTGATTTTCTATTAAAAAGTTTTTAAAAAAAATAAAACTGACGGATAGGATTAATTTTTTGGACCAACCCTATCCGTAGAACTTTTTCATTATTTTTAATAGTGAAGTTGAGGGCTTAATTTTATGAGTTCTGAATTTTAGGTTAGCAACTTCAAGTATTAATAACTGGATTCGGAATTATAATTTGAATACATATCTAATAAATTTCTTAAGATATATCATATAAAGTATGAATTAAAATTCATATTTGATCACCTAAACACAAGTGACAAGTATTTTGTTTTATTGTTAGTGATAAACAATGTTAAATGTGGTGAAACGGCATCCTGGTGAAAAATGACAAAATAAGATTACTTATATTAAAATGTATAAACGAGCTGTTTTGTGATACTTCTTTTTGTTTCATTTCACCAATAATATTCAATATTTACTATGTTAAGATTTATTTATCACCCAATTTCATGAAATGTTATGAAAGAGAATATATATTTAATTATTTTATATCTTAACACGCTTTTCCTGATATGTAGCCTACATTTTTTCCCCAGATTAAATAAATAGAAATATCTTTTATTTTTTGGGTGACAATAAATTATGTGCTGATATTGATAATATGTTAATCGAATATATATTTAATCTCTATCTTTCTATTTCTAAAAGATAACAACAAAAGAACAACAAAGAAAGGGAAAAAAACATATTCATGTGTCAATTTTAAATTTAGTCGAGAGTCTATGAAAAACAGTTTATTTATCTTTTAAGATTGGTGTATTAATTAGTTTACGTACACACTATTCTCTTCAAATTTTACTATGAAATTATACTGAATATATTATTGTGATTCTAACATGTAGAGGGTGTTTCTTCTCTTAATTATTATTATTTATTTATTTAGACAGGACATTTATAATTAAGGTCTTCAAGTAAACGTATCTCTATTTGAAAGATAATTTATCCATCATTGTTGTTTTTTATTCTTCTTGGGAAAAATTGCAAAAAATATTCATAAGTGTAAAAATAAAATTTCTTTAGTTGTTCGTAACATCTCAAGAGTTGACCTTGAATAAACGAAAACGACTAAAATATTATTATTATTTTTCCATACCAAAATTGAAAGCCTTGTAATCCTAAGATTCTTAATTATGTCGTCTACGAATATTTAATACTATGAAGGATAATGACTAAAATGTAAATTAGTCCCATTTTTTGTCTAAACGTAAGCATGGGATAAGATTTACTAGTATTATTAATTAAATATAGCTTATTTTTTGTTTAAAATTTAAAATCCAAACTAATATATTCCATTAGTCCCTTGAACCATCTGATCTTGAATAACGAAAAAGAGAAAAGTATCGAAAACACCTCTAAATTTGGCGCAAATTATTAGTTTCATTCTTGAACTATTGACAGCCTTAAAAACACCCCTCTACTTGACTAATTGAAGCTAAACACACCCCTGATCTTGCAACATTAGTGAAATACACCCCTAAATTCTCGTCAAGTTTAGGTGTGTTTTCAACACTTCTCTCGATTTTTATTAAGAACCCCATGCTCCTGCAAGAGTTTGAGACCACTTGCTATGTCATGTGGCATATCGGGGTGTATCAGGGGTGTATCTAAGTTTAATTAGTCAAGTAGAGGGATATTTTTAAGACTGTCAATAGTTCGGGGATGAAAAAAATAATTTGCGCCAAGTTTAGGGGTGTTTTTGATACTTTTCTATAAAAAAAAAGAAACAGAATATCTGATATCGACTTTTCATGTTATGTTATATCATTTCTTCCATAAATATTAAAAAGAAGAAATCGTACCTTTCTCTTCTTTTTTTTAATATAATAGGCAAGTCTATATTAATCGATCGAGAAAGTACTCTACCTATCAATATATTTGATTTCTGGCTTTGCACCGATCATATAATGGAATGACATTAAAACGATGAGGTCAAGAGTTTATACTACATGCTATCGATAAAATCAAGATGTATGAATTAACAACATTTAACAATAAATTGAAAATTAACTAATACAGAACTAGAAAAATGCTCTTACAGTTTACTAATGGAATTTGCACCACTTCTACTTCATTTGGAAGAAGAAAGTAATTTCATTTCCTATATGCATTTTGAATTAAGTACTTCTCCTTTTACTATACTTTTATGGATAAACTACCTAATTATAAGAACATTCAAGTCAAATACACCTAGATACATGTTTTTGACTACCAATACAATGAAATAAAGAGAGAAGCGAGCGACAACAGAAGGGAAGCGAGCAAGATTTGTCTATGTATTTCAGATACATTCAAATCACACTAGATACATGTATCTGTATTTATTTTTTTTGAAATAGAAGATACGTGTATTTGTATGTATCTAGTGTGATTACATATATGGGATACAAGACACATAGGATAGTGGCGAGCGAGATTTGTCTGTGTATCCTAGATACATGCGAATTCACTTGAATACAATGTATCTAGAACAAATTACATCTAATTTTGACCCCATGTATCTCGAAATACATGTATCTAAACGTATCTGGATGCACTTAAATCTGGTAAGATTTGTAACATTGCAAACCAGCAAAGTAATTAACTCCTAAACTAATGGGATTTCAACAAGCTACCCTACTTTTATTTCTGGACAGGTCAATTTGCTAACCTTAAATTCAAATCTAGCAAGGTTTGCACAGATCTATCATTATTATTATTTGCATTGATAGCAGAAAGTAGGAAATTTTTGAAGTTTCATCTTACTCAAACAATGCAATTGGGGCAGATATCCAACATAGCAAGTATAAAAAAATATTTCTACTACATAATATCATTTTAATCAGTCATAGACATAATCTTTGATGAAATATAAGTTGGAAATTTCATCCACAGTTTACACAGCTTTGATGTTGACCGAAAAGATTCAGGAAAGAAGTCTGCAAGAATCTCGAATGAGAAGGACAGTATATCATCTCTTTTTTTGATAATAAGGACAGTATATCATCTCTATCATTCGATGAGTAATCGGAAAAGTTTCATGTAATGGAGATACAAAGAGTAAAGGAGTAGAGCAAGTGACTCACCATGGCTCCTCAAAAGGCATTCTCCAGCTGAATGTAGAGCGTAGAATTTGTTGTGTAGAAAAGAAATATTCACTTGTAGCGATCGTTCACTGCAAGTGAGTATTTCTAAGCAAGTTCTTCAGGATGTGTTTCTCTCAATCGTATCCCAGCTGGAATCCAGAAATAAATCGCAAATATTATTGAAAACACAACATATGAATGGAAAAAAACGAGTAAATTCTAAGCACGATCAAAGTGGATTTGAATTCAGACAGCAGCTAAAATTTCAATAGGGGTAAGGAATAACCTCAAAGACACGAAGGATCAAGCCAAACTTCCGAAGCCATCAATTCTTTGTCGATGTTCCATTGTGTTTTACAAACTTCCATGAAGGTGTAACACCATCAGACAGAGGTCTTTCAGATTCCATATACTGTTTGAGCCAACATATTTTGTTTGCAAGTTCCTCCAAATCACGAATTGCTGCCTCCAATTCGTTGGACTCCAACGAATTGAATGGAATTTCACCACTGGTTTTAAACTTGTTCAGAGGACAATGAGAATAGCTTAAGTCCACATCAGTAGGCCCAACACTTTTTGATGCATCATCTCTAATAGGTGAAATAGAGTCACTACCAGACCAATTGTTTGCCTCTTTGGATTCAGAGCTCCTTTTATCATCTAAGCTTGGTAATGATTTTGCAGAGCTATGAGCAAAGGAAGATGCATAGGATGCGGTTTCATTTAACATGTCGTTTGATCTGTTTGCAGCATCTTTTGAAGTTTTGAAGTCCCTCTGTCGGTAACCAGACAAACGAGTATAGAAAGATGAGTTTGACGACGATCCAGTTGTTGCCTGTCTGCCCCTTCTCCCTTTAACTATAGCATGTCCTACAATTAGAAGATCAAAATAAGCTGCAATCATAATTACAAGTTGGAGGACTCTTTTCAAGTAGATAATTCTTATTTAACAGAAAACAAAGATGTGATAATTTTAGTTGGAACGCATTAAAACTGTGATTCGAGGAAACACTCCTAACAATGATACAACTAGATCCAGAGATCGCCGACTGTATAAGCTAAATGAGTCCAGAATGAGATTCATTATTAATCAGTTTCTTCTGGAAGTACACAGAGCTGATCAAGATAAACTTACTCGCACCTAGTGTTTCACACCAAATTAAACAATATCAACTTACGCTGGTTAAGTTTTTTAACGAGGTGGAAATGCATATTTATTTAACGAGTGGGGGTTAATGTTAACTGCCGATTAATGTGCAATACCACTTGCATTTACCAGCGCAACCAGGTAGCCTAGGAGATTGAAGAGATAGCTTTAAAGAGGAATAATGATAAGCATAGTTCAGAATATATATTTACATCAAAATTAAGATATTGGTTTAAATGTAAATCCACCTTTAATCTTTTAAAAAATATATATTTGCCTCGAAATACAAAGGTAAAGAAGCATGTTCCAAATTAAGCAACATGCATGCACATAATAACATTATTTAAGTCATATTTACGACCTATGTCAAAGAAAGAAATAGTAACTATTCCAAAAACTACAGACTGAACCATGACTCTGTGAGAAATCTATGGTTGCAATCCTTCTAGTCAAAGAAGGACAAATTTAAATAACAGTCATTTGACGAATGGCTGCAGCATCACATACTTATTGGTAAAGCACTAAAGGGGCCATTTGGTTTAGAACGAGTTGTGCAGACATGAGTAATGCAGGGATTTTTTCTTTTTGGATGTTTAGATTGATATATATAGCAATTAGTGCACAAAATATAAACAAAATAAAGTATGTCTACTAATATGAGGGTTAGTTTTGGATTTTAGTGTTATTAATCCATGTATTACTAATACCTACATTCTTATTCTCCTTAATCCTACATAAAATAACACACAAATTCCTACATAACGTGGGCACGTATTAAAGAATGCTAGATTTTATGTGGAGATTAAAACTCCTTCCTAGACCAACCAACCCCTAAGGTTTCAAAAAGTTTAGGAGCAAGATCATATTTTCATTGGACCAACAGAATCTATTCAGTTATATTACAAAATAAAAAACATCTCTTTCCATTACGATCTCTTATGTAATTTTCCCCTATGGGTACAGCAATAAGTTCTTTAACAGTCAATTAAGAAGTTTGTATCACATTATTGTTACCTTGGCTAACAAGTTTAAGTAGCTGAGGATATTGACGAGAACTTTCACCAGCCTGCAGTGGTCAAAAGACAAGTATAGGAAGGAAAAATAAGCACCAGAGGAAGGAGTATACAGCAGAATATAGGTCAAGTAACGTAATTCCAACATAAGAGTTAATGGTTAAAATGATCGAATGCTTTTCTTTGAAAAAATTCCTTGAGCAAAAAGAAGTAACCGTGCACAGAAAAGCGCCCAATCTTCAATAAGCAATCATCACTCAATTATGCCTCAATGTCATATCAGTTTGGGTCAGCCATAGAAATCCCCTATATCCATTCTCCTCTATTTAGGTCCATTTCATATGAATACTAAATCATTTTCCTTTCCAATCAAATTAGGCATTCTTTAATCCCGCAATATATTTCCCTTATCCTTGCATGGATAACATTTTCTAATACTACTAACTAGTTGAGATAATAAAAGTTTAAGGAAAGAACCTGTGATGCAGGCACAACCCAACCACATTCTGGAGACCAATCCAAGGATGGACGCAAATCCTTGACGAAGGCATCATAAGTTTCACCTTCACCCAATGGAGGTGGCAGCAACTCAATCTAAAAAGAAAAAAACATGAAGTATTATCATACAAATCATTAGCTAAGAATTTAAGTGCACAACTAAAGTTGCTTTTAATTATCACATCGATTTGAAAAAATAAATCTCAAGTAAAAGGCATTATGACAGTCCCCAGAAAGTAGTTGTTTTGCATAAGGATCTCAATAATCAATCAATCGATCAGCTTTCAATCCCAATAAAGTTGTGGAATCATATGTAATCATTCAGCTCTATCCAAGTTGAATTCATTCCAATACAAATGTTAACGATAATGTAATAACACTAAATACCCTGTATACCTATAATATCCTTAACAACTTTTTGCAGTAATTTATTTCTAAAGGACAACTAGGGGATTCCTAATGCAGATAACTGTACATCAGCAGTAAGCACACCAACTTGTTAGTCAGTATGTGTGGAATTTGAACAATACTATTACCTTAGCTTTACCATTGTCAAGTAACTTCGTCACTTGTCCAGACCAATAACAGTCATCGTACAACCAATCAACCAAATCACCGTCCTTCCAAGTACCATCAACAACAATAGTTACATCCGAATTTGAGCTGACATCAGACACTTCGTTTTTCAAGTGAACTGAAGGATACTCGGGCCGCAGCATCAGTTGCCCCATCTGATATAGCTCTGTCCATGACCATTCTATAATGACAATCACAATGAGTAACAATTACTTGGATGTAGTCAGAAAGCAACAGTGTATCCAAATACACAAGTTTCTCAATTCACAAATTAAGAGAACTCTGAAGAGTAACTTGTCATGACATATGAGGTAACCCATACAAAATGCTCATCATCTAAACACTGAACTCAATAGAGCAGAAATGACCAGTTACAGCTAACTTTCTCCATTTGGTATATCATAATGGTAGGTACTCAAAACTAACTGAGTTTTCGAGTTGCAAGTTAACGTAACCACAACCAGGGAATCGGTAAAAAAATTCTGGAACTGGAGATAATTATGAGAATATAATATAATATAATATAAATCCAACCTCGTACAACATTTATAACAAAATTTGTGAAAGCTTGAAGTAGGAGGCAAGAAAGATGATGAGAATTAGGATTTGTAATACAGTATTTCTGGGAAAGTGAAACACACCAGTGTACATGCTCATTGACATAAACATCAGCACCTATTGACCAACAACGGAAGCATGAAAGAACAAGTTGTAAAGAGTAAAACTCCATTGATTCCAATGGAATTAACAGAAAAAGAAGGTACTAGCTGAAGTTGTTCAATGACAGAAGGCAATAGGCTAGCAGCACAGTGACATTCTCCCTGACAAACACTAAAAGGTACCTAAAAGATAGATCCAGCAAACTAGAAGGAAGTATTTCTGCTCACGTATTCTAGATCAATAAACCAGCTCTCAAGAATCAAAAACATGAATAAAAGAACTAATACTACTACATTAAACAATTTCTCTGTGATCGCATATTTATCAACTTTTTTTAGCCTCGGTTGGAACGAACATCAAGAGGATCTGTGTCTAGCTCCAACTCCCAAATTCTGCCAAGGGAAAGAGTAAAGACAACTTCGACATATAGAATGTTTTTATGTCTACTTCTGATACTGCCAAATATGCCAGGTTTTCAAATGAGTGACAAGAATTTACAACTGCTACAGCCTTGAGATGGAAGTATCTTATGTAACTTTTCATAACAATGTTTTGTACACGTATTTAGCAACTACAACTGCAGAACCCACTTGTGGGATTTGACTGGGTAGGTTGTTGTGTTTAGTAACTACAAGATATGGCATTAGATGGTAGTCTCTGCATATAATCTCCATGCATTGTCATTTAAAATTCAGATATCAAGAAAGTAAATTATCCTGTAAAATTAAACAGAAAAAATGCACCCATGAATTTAAGCATCGAAATTGCAAGGCGCAAGGCATTCTGTTAATTAGCACGAACAATAAATAACCAGAACATATCAGAGAACATACTTTCATCTGGATAGTCAAAGTATTGCAATAAGGCACTCCAATGTCCTCCTCTGCGGCTTATCTCCTGTATCTGATATCATATATATACAAGAAAAGCGTAACTGCATCATACTCTACTTCTTTAATCAATAAAAAGTCTTTCGTCTAGAAAAAAGCAATTTATTTTTATTGATAACCAGCAAAAAACAATTATTTAAATGCAAAATATGGAAAAGAGTTGAAATCTCTAAAATGAAATGATAAAAAAACTAATATCCTATATTACTGCTTACCTCCATCAGCCCAACAAGTAACAGCAGGCTGATGAAACATTGATTACAAATGTGACAAACTGTCTTAGTCCAAAAGGGTAAGTTCTGATACAATGACTTCAATTTGAGGAGAACTACCAAAAGGTTCAACATAGTAGTTATGGCTGAATCGAGGGTTCGAAGGATATTACTGAGCAACCATAAGCGTACATTTACAACTTTTTTTGATTCTTACTGACAGAAATAAGAAACAATATCAGTACCCTCAACAAAGAGAAGCCAAGCATATGCAGTTCACAACAAAGCTCTGAAAGAGTGGAAAACCCTCACACAAAGACATAAAAGAGTTCTTCCTTTGGTTTATTTTTTCTGAAACAGTGAGAGGACATAAAATAAGTAAAGAATACAATTAAACTAGAACAAATGGATGAATAACTTGAGACAAACGGATCGTGGCCTACCTATCCAGCCAACAAGCACCCCCACCCCCCTAGAATCCACCAAAATATCCCACTAATTTAAGTTTGTACCTTATATTGCACTTCCCACAACCACCTACTGCCTCCGAACTATTGACTAACACCAAACAAACTAAAGAATTATGCATGATAGAAAGCACAGAGCAAGTCCAGAAGATGAAACCCTTTACCAAAACTGTTTTTTTTATGAAGTAAGATGTTATATTAGCATTACATCGTATCCAAGGAACAGTAAATATTGGTAATGTTCATAGGATGTGTGGTGTCTTGATGAGAAATCTATCCTGTCTATGCAGTCCAAAGGTCAAATATTTAGCTTGTTACTGTACCCTGTGGCGTATTTTTATCTTATCATATTCACAAAACTTATACAATGTGATGCTTGTAGATAACCAGTCATCATTTTTTCTTCAAGAAAATCTTTTAGTTCATTAAAGTAGAAAAGAATAATTTTGCACAAAGCAAAGCATCAAAAGTAACAAAAACAAAAACATACCCAATATAATCCCATAGGTGGGATCTGGGGAAGGTGAGGTGTACACAGAGCTTACCTCTACCGTTGTGGGGTAGAGAGACTATTTACAATAGACCCTCGACTCGCGAACAGGTTTGAAAGAAGAGCAAGAGTAAAAAGCATTAAAAGTAAGCTCTCAGTAAAGCAAAGTTCTGACAGGTGGACGACTTTGAATATGCTTATACTTTAGGGTAGGCATGAGCACTTCAGTACACGTGAGTATTAGGCTCAAAGTTGGCCAAGAAATAAATATACTCTTGTGGCAAATTAATTTGGTAAGAGAGCACGAAAACTACATCAAAGTGACCATGAACTTGTTCAAAAAGGACTAGATACAACTAATAAATACTTTTCAACATTTAAAATGAACCCGTTCTATATGCTTAGAATCCAAATAATATAATTTGCAAGACTGAAGCTATGCTATACTCCTAACGTATTTTTGTACCTTACACCGAAACCACGCTCCACGATATTCATCGTCAAAACAATTTGCTTCAGCTGTTTGCCCTGCCTTGAAAGGTAATTGATACTTCTGGTCCATGATATGTTTACTAAACAAGCAGCTTTATCAAACACTGATTCTGCAAAATTGTATGTAAATTTAGACAATCATAGTCGTATATACAAATATTGATAATAAGAACCACACAATGTCAATGTTGTTTAGGAGTGAGAACGGGATTATAATTCATGAATCAAGATCTCAATCATTAAGACGTCGCTTGGTAGAGTGTATAAGAATAGTACTGAATAAGGTGTATTAGTAATGTTGGATAAGTTATGCTAGGATTATTTCTTATTCACTGTGTGGTTTGGTGTATTAAGGATAGTTTTGTCTTTAACCATGCTTATTCATGTATTAATTGCTCTTGTATTGCTAATACCCTGATTTGCTATGTATTAGTTATACACCCTATAATGTTGAATAGGGTGTATAACTAATGCATGTATTAGTTATACATAGGCTAAAAATCTTACCAAACAAACGACTTAACAATACCATGACTAATAGATGTATTAGAGAATACATCCTACCAAACAACCCCCAAGTATCTTTAATCTTAGGTCTGAATCTTAATTAATCAAATTTTGATCGATAAGTATGCTTTTTTATTTCAATCATTTGATAGGACTAAATAAATTTGAATGATTAATGTAAATATGGCATTTCACCAATACTCTACTTTCACCACTAACCACCCTCATGGACGCCGTTGCTGCCACCCACCATTATCAACTGCCATCCTCGTCCACTGCCATCAACCACTTTTGTCCATAACCACCATCGTCGACAATCACCGCAATCAATTATCACCACCATTAGCCACCATTTACAATCATCACCAACAATTACATGTACCGCAACAACCACCATGCACTATCGATAATCACCACCATCAGTCATCATATATATATATATAGCCAACTATGGCTATCAATCGTCACCACCATTAGTTATCACTATCATCCTCCACAATTATTAATTGACACCACCATTGTCAACCATCATCACCATTACATACTGATAGTTCAAATTCTCACCTTTCATCTCATTTTTAACGATTCATTCCTAGTTATATTTGCCAACATAAACGTGCACTTTAACTTGGCCTCAGCTGGCATCTATGCTCTCCAACTATGTGTGTGTACAAGTAGACACATGCATCCTACGTGGCAATTCATGTCCAACATGTATTATGCCATGTAAAACACGTGTGCCAAGTTTAAGTGCCTACTTATACACACCCAAAGTTGGAAAACATAGATATCAATTGAGGCCAAGTTAAAGGGCACATTTATGTATTATGCCACTCTAAAAAATTGCCTATCTTGCCCTAGTTTCCGCTTGAAGATCTTGATCTTGGTCATTTGGTCCTATGTTAACTCAAAGAACCGCATCATTGATGCACCTCAATTCAGTCTTTTGTCAAATAAAATGACAATTTACTTCAATATGCTTCATTAATTCATGAAAAATTAGGCTCAAAGTAATATGTATTGAAGCTTGATTGTCACATATCAATTTTATGGTGCATCTTTTCCACACTTAATCTTTTGGAGAAGTTGTTTGTCATACAAGCTCCCTTCTTCCAATATGTCCAATGCATACTTCCTTTGTGAAATGAAAATTCCATTCCTAGATTGTGTCACCTTACTATCTAGAACGTAATCCAATTTACCGAGGTCTTTAGTTTGAAAGTGACTAAGATTTAGCTTAAAATGAATAATGTCTTCATTCACTTCGAATCAAGTCAAAATATTGAACAATATTGCTAAAACGGTCAAACCATACCCTTGGTGATTACTTGAAAGCATAAGGAGATCGGCATAGCCAACATACTAATCCAAACTCCTTTTGAGAAACACACCTTGACGATTAATCCATGTCAACCTCTTCAACAAGTTCATTTTTTTATAACTGTGACATCCAAGCCAGCTTGTGCACACCTTGACTAATTTCATGGGATACCTACTACCTCCCACTGACAACATGTACCACGTAACTTTGTTCACCAAAGCTAGGATAGACGGGAACAAATCACCTAGTGTTTTTGTCTCAACTGAGAGATGAACTTGAAACCTCATGGTTAACAACCACTTCATTGATCGCTAGATCACACCCTTAGATGCATCCCTCCTCAACAAGTTCATTCTAGAGACATTTTATATATCTAACGGATAGAAGTGACCAATGAAACATGGTTGCTCTTCAATAAGTACACATGTCTACATTCGTACACATTTAGATTCATTGCAACCCAACAAGGAAAACTACATAGAATATTATATAGGACACCTTAGATATTCTACATTTAGTTATAGAATATTTACTTACCTTATTAGCTATGGATTGATTACCTACCATATTATGCATAGCCAATGAGAAGCTTTTCTACTAAAAACACCTCCTTGTTTGGACTATTAAATAAAAAAGAGTTAAATAACATAAAGAAGATTAAAAAGCATGACTTTGGCATTATAACTAAATGGATGCATAATATACTTGGAATAGAATCACCACAGCTTTTAGTCTAGTAGTATCAATAGAGTATTCGACAAATAAGTGTAAGTTCGATCTCGAAGAGAAATTTGGTTTTGTAGTTTATTACAAATGTTATTTAGTCATGCGACATTTTTCATAGAGATCACCAAAAGTAACCTGGGGGATTCTTATGATAGCATTTCTTTTTCAAATTATAAGTAGGCATAGAAGATTATTTCATCAACTTCACTATCCATCTATATTTCCCTTCCCCACACAACAATAACAACATACCTAGTATAGTCCCACAAAGTGGGTTTTGGAGAAGGGTTTCCCTTCCCCACACAACAATAACAACATACCTAGTATAGTCCCACAAAGTGGGTTTTGGAGAAGGGTGGTGTGTACGCAGTCTTACCCCTACCTTGTAAAAATAAAGAGATTGTTTATAATACACCATCAACTTGAGTAAAACATAATAAAATCTTACTATCTAGGGTTATGTCCTTACTAATGGAAAGATATTCCAAGGTATATAGTTTAATTTAATCATGAGATAAGTTGTTTCTATAACCAAATGACCCCGGAAGGTTGAAGTCAAAAAACTATAGATTAGCGGTTTACCAAACAGATAAGTGTATCTATTAGGGGTTTAATAACACGTGGCAACCTCAATTTATTGGGTCATGGGTGATTACACTCAACTCCTCTAATAGATATATTGTGTTTCGGCCTTTGTATATAAAAAGGACAATATACGAATTATAACTTTTGTTTTAACGTTTCTTCTCAATGGTTAACATTTTGGCTATTTATATTAGATCTAACTAGTATACTTGCCACGCTGATTATATATGAATGAAACCTGATTAGGATTCCTAAAATTGGTTGCATATTTCAAATTATAAACCTAATACCTCCAATCAAACATAGAATAAAATAATATTACATTTTATCCTAAGAATTATAAGTACTTATACCTCACACCAAATGATTCCTCGATGCTTTGAATCATTCCACCTCGAATGCAAATTGCAGCCATAACTTTCCGCTTCCGGCGAGTTGTTCCGTCAATAGTACTGTTGATTTGCCGCCTCCTCCTCCCAATTAAGAATAGTCTGAATGTATATTAGGGCTCTTAAGTATGTAATTAAAAATTCGGCTTAATGTTTAAGGGGGTAATTTTTTTATTTTCTCAAAATATTATGTATTAAGTAACTTTTATTTTTGATGCATAAAAACAACAAAAGAATTTTCCAATTAAATGGTATTTTTTTCATTAAAGAAGTCAGTTTTAGAGAAATAATGTCAAAGACTTATTTACCTTTTAAAAAAAAAAAAAGATTTTCCTTAGTGTTGTTACTATTACTATTCTCTAAATATAGAAATTCTTTTAAGAATATTTAAGAGTTTGTGATTTTTGCTTTATGCAGAAAACTTAAATGTCATGTAAATAACATGTTATTTTGGGTTGAGCTTTTCTTTTTAAGGTATTATAAGTTATTTTCTTGACGTTTTAAATGCACATATTTCGAAGATTATTATGTTTTGCATATTCCTTTTTGACTTATTAATAATGTATATATACGTGTGTTATTTACATACTTATTAATAATGTAAATTTTTCTATATAGCTTTATGTATAATTTGCAACTTAATTTTAATATTTTTAATATAAAAGATATTTAGCTCAAATAAATCATATTTGGATAGAAATAAATTATTTGATTGTCCAAAAGTTTAAAGTATGAGCAATTTTTAACTATTAAAAGTAAAACATATGGGTCATGAAGTAGATCTGGAGGGATTAACAATGATTGTGGTGGAATGGATAACATATTTCCATTCTTAATTAGAGATTTCAAGTTTGAGCATTGAGTATGCATTTTATTTTTTTACGATATATTAGAAAAATGCTATTTCAACATGATTGTTTATCAATATTTAACTGAAAATCAAGAATAATTTAAACTTTTAAGTATTACTTGAGCTACGTGTCTATTAAATCTGAAGGGAAAAGACACACATTTCACTTTTGCATCTTTCCTTCCTCTCTGACTTATTATCTTCTTCATACTGACTTCTAAAGCTGTTAAAATGGGCTTGGCCCGTTAGGCCGGTCCAATCCAACTCTTAAATTAAGTGGGGTTGGGCTTAATTTTTTCAGCTCATTTAGGAACGAGGCTTTTTGGCCCAGCCTCATTTGGCCCGCTAGCCTCATAGGCCTAACCCGCGAGCCTCAGAGGTCAGCCCGTGGGTTGTGAATTTTAAAAATATTCAATATATATATATTATTGAAGTTATTATAACTATGAATTTTTGACCTCTTCTACTTTTATTTTTAATGCCTAATTTTTATTTCTCCTTTGTTGTCTACTTGTCTTGTTTATGAAAAAAGTGATCATATAATGTGTTTTGCTCAAATGAATCTTATGAATGTTGTGTCTTGATTATTATGTTGTTTTGTAAGTAATCACTGAAGTGTGTGTAATTCATGAATGAATTTCTGTATGTATTAATGTCGTGTTCATCAAACATCAACGTTCGATACTCTTTCTAAGAGATCTATGTTGTCCATTTTTTGGTTGCAGGGCCAACCCGTCTCAACCCGTGGCCCGCTTAGGGCTGGGTTGGACCGCTATTTTATAGGCCCTTTAATTAAAAATGTTAGTCCGTCCTAACCCATTTAACTCTCCCGGAACAACATATTATTGCGGATTGATTTGCATATTTTCACAAGATCCTATATGAAAATAACATCATCATGTTACATGTCTTCTTTTTCCGTTATCGATTTACCATAACTACGATAAAAATCTTCAAAGCATAGCCACAATGACACCCTATCTTTTTATAACAATGTGACAACAAATAGTAATATCACTTATTCATCTTCCTTTTTTAATTATAATAACACAATAAAATATGTACTTTAATAGAGTCACTCACAATTCCTTTATACACCAAGTTTAAACTAATGTAATAATCTTTTCTCGACAAAAAAGTATAATAATACTAACTATAAATGAACAAAGCCTAAAAATATCAATTAAAAAGAAAAAAATTATAAAAGGAATGGATTGTTGTAAAGAGAAAACCCCTAAAAATTGTCATTGACAAAAAAGGAAATTGTTATAAAAGGAAAAACCTTGAAAATAAACAAAAAAAGAAAAAGAAAAAGAAAAAGGAAATGAAAACCTAAATATGTTAAGAATGAACTGAAAAACGAAAGAAATATTTATTTATTTTTATATTAGAAAATATAGAAATACACTAATACCAAAAATTATGTGAATTATAAAAGAATTAAAAATAAGATATAGTATATAAAATTATATATATATATATATACTACTTTAAAAGCATGAACTCCCAAACTTGAATATTATATTACTATAATACCCCCAACTAAAATACTCAATTTAGTTTATTTATTTTATTATATTATATTAAAAGTAGACATATTTTCACATTGAAAGGTTGTGAATTTTCTGATGAGTTGTGACTTTTCCAATGAGTTGTGACTTTTTCGAAGAGTTGTGACTTCTCCAATGAGTTGTGACTTTTTCTAAGGGTTGTGACTTTTTCGATGAGTTGTGACTTTTTCAAAGGGTTGTGACTTTTCCGAAGCAATGACTTTTTCAAAGTTGTGACTTTTCTGATAAGGCACAATTAGTACATATTCGTACTTCCATTTGTTAGCTATAAATAGAGGGGTTTCCTCTCATTTTTACACTACAATTTTCAAAAGTTTTCTACTCTTCTTCTCTTGAAAAATGTCATGTGTGATTTGCAACAGTTGAATAAGTTCAAAGTTCAACGAAATTTGAGGTACCACACAAGGAATAGACCCCCTTATGAAACATTCCTCTTGCCAACTACTTATACCAGAAAAACCAAAGCTACATCATATGAGGGGCTGCCTTAAAAATAAAACGGCTACAAACAAATCTCAAACCAAGTACTATTTTGCTTTTTACACTTTTTATTTTTTCAATTGTTAACTAACCCAAATGCGTACTAATTTACTCTCTACACTTTTCCTTTTTGAAGTGTTAATTGAGTTTTAAACTATTTTTTTGAAGTATGGCTGAAGTGTAAAACAAGATATGGAATAGCAGTGACTTTTTCAAAGCATTGTGACTTTTCTGATAAGGCACAATTAGTACATATTCGTACTTCCATTTGTTAGCTATAAATAGAGGGGTTTCCTCTCATTTTTACACTACAATTTTCAAAAGTTTTCTACTCTTCTTCTCTTGAAAAATGTCATGTGTGATTTGCAACAGTTGAATAAGTTCAAAGTTCAACGAAATTTGAGGTACCACACAAGGAATAGACCCCCTTATGAAACATTCCTCTTGCCAACTACTTATACCAGAAAAACCAAAGCTACATCATATGAGGGGCTGCCTTAAAAATAAAACGGCTACAAACAAATCTCAAACCAAGTACTATTTTGCTTTTTACACTTTTTATTTTTTCAATTGTTAACTAACCCAAATGCGTACTAATTTACTCTCTACACTTTTCCTTTTTGAAGTGTTAATTGAGTTTTAAACTATTTTTTTGAAGTATGGCTGAAGTGTAAAACAAGATATGGAATAGTAGAAAAATATATTGTGTTTGATCAAGAAGAGGAGATTGAAGTGGCATGAAACCATTAGGTCAAATTCTACACTTTTAGTATGGGACAAAGTCAAACTGTGCAACTTTATGGACTATCAATCACTAATCGATCGGCCTACTAAAAACACCAAAAAAAATAACATAATCGCACTGAATTTCATTTTAAGAAATGAAAACTAAATCACGTAAATCCTAACAGATCAGATCATACAAACATTTACAAATTTTTAAATCCTGAAGGACATTGTTAATTGAATTCTGGTGCAAAATCTAAACACTACTTATGTTGTATGCTTTATTGAAGAAATGAGTGTTTTTATCTAAAATACTTTAGACAAGTCTCCCATATTAATTCTCTTTTTATTTATGTTCAATCTCATCAAAACTTTTTCTCTTGAAAAGTTGAAATTATAAAGTTTGGCTTTTTATATTTAACATTATTTTTTTTGTTTTGTGCTCAAAATGATCACTTACTATAGTACTCTACATAAACAAATACAATACTATGTGATAGGGAAAAAGAGTCATGAATGTTTAAAGATGTTGAAGCACAAAAATAAACAAGTACTTTAATTTAAGTAATTTGAGGGACTAGAGAAAAAACACAAAGATGTTGCAATAAAAGTGATAGAGAAAGTTGATAAGTTTTATAAGGAATTGTGTCATTTGTATACACATGAATGTTCTTTAGTTTGAATTTGTATACACATGAACCATGTGTTATTGTTAGGGATCTAAATTTTAGTAACTACTTCATTAATGAATATTGGTTATATGGTGTATTACTAATTATCACTTGTTTTTTTTTATATGCATTTGCTTGATAACAAAGTGATGCAAAATGGTTATAGATAGTGAGATTGTAGTTATTGGTAAGGGTGTGTTTGGTATGGAAGAAAATATTTTCTCAAAAGTGTTTTCTGATTTTTTTCATGTTTGTTTGATCAAAATTGTAGGAAAATACTACAAGTAGCATTCTAATATTGTGTCCTCCTTAAACCTCCAACAAACCTTACCTTCACCCACCCCCTAAAGTCCTATATATTTCCAATTTCCCAAAAACCCACTCCCTCGTCACCCCACCACCACCTTCCATATTCTTTTCATAGATATATAAAAAAAAATTAGAATAATAGATTTACTTGTATGTCGAACACAAGAAAATAAGTAAAAAATACTCTTATTTAATAAAATTGTCCTTCATATCAAATAATACATCCTAAATGTCACTTATTTTTCCTCTTTAGGAGAAGTAGATCAAATTGACCTTCATTTGGTTTGGATACACGGATATACTTCCATTCATATTTTACTGTCATAATTATTTTGTTTAACCCCAATCTTTGATAATACTTTCTTCGTTTAAAAAAAATGACCTACTTATTTTCTTAGTCTATTTCAAAAATAAAAGGACCCCTTTTCTTTTTTGAAAGTCAAACTAGGTCATTCTTTTTTAAATGAATGAGTATTAGACATACATTTGACACAATATTTATTATATGTTAAAATTAGTCGTAGTAAAGCTCACAACATTATATGTTCGTACAACATTCATATCACCAATTGTTAGTCTCTTTTGTTATTTTTTCTTTAATATAAGGCAGAGATTTTTAATTGAAAAGGAAAATACTTAAATTTTATTATAAATGTAGTAAGGTATGAGGTCATGGACAAGGTTAAAGATGGTGAGGTCAAGGACATCCACTTCTCAACTTATGTGGGTTTTTAGTTCATCAAGATTTAACTATCTAAATTTATATATATTTTAAAATATATTTTTAATCATATATGTATGAGAAAAATTGTAATTTATGATTTTTTTTCTGTAGCTTTGGATATCTAAATTTAAGGTTAAAATATTGAGTTGATCTAATAATTTTTTTTCAGAAATTAGTCAAATTAATTTTCAAAAAAGTAAAAAAAGTTCACATAAATTATGACAGGGGAAGTATGAGTTATTTTTAGTTTAAATTCTCTTTAATTTTTGGTATGCTAATTTGTGGTAGGTGTGAATTTATTTTGTCGATAGAAAGATACACCATGAAGATCATTTATAAAAAAATATTAGATAAGATATGTTTTATTACATTTTTGTACTCATTAAAGCAAAGTAAGTAAAAATAATATGCATCTGACAAAAAAATTATTCTTCATCTTTGAAGATTCTGATGATATTGACCTTGAAAAACAAGTCATTATACAATAATTCATAATAGGGAAAAGGTTCAAAAATGCCCTTTACGTATTAGAAATGAGAAAATGGTCAAAAGCCCCCCAATCTATATCCGGAATTCCAACTACTCACTTTAACTTTACGGGAGTCTTATCACCCCCCTGAACTGTTTAAAACTGAAATAATTACACCCTTAAAAAGCCACAACCACATCTATGTTGAATTGTGAATTTCACGCATTTGCCACGCGGAAATTTGATTAATTTATTATTTTTTTCAATTTTTTTTATATTTCTTTCCCCTTTTTCCTATACTCTCCCAATTCCTTCAAATCCCTAAAGTTTTCTCCCAATTCCTTCAAATTTCTAAGGTAACTTGACCATTATTTTAAACACCAAAGTCCATCGAAATTGGATTGTGAGGAAAAAAGATGAATAGTGATAGCGGAGTTTGTCAAGCATATTCGAGCTTTCCTCGTTGGTTAAAAAAATTTGTGCATATCGCTAGATTTTGCTTGAAATCCGGAAATCTATAGGTGAATCCGGTGAAGATGGTAGTGGTACTGACGGCTTAGAGATGGAGTTTTTTACATGAGAGTTTAAAAGCTTGTGTGATATCAACAATGTTTAGGGGAAAAGCTCCGGATATAGGTTGGGGGGGGGGGGGGGCTTTTGGCCATTTTCTCTATTAGAAATGATTCAGAAATACCCTCCTTTCAACTATTGGGTCAAAAATGCCCTTAATGTATCAAAATGGTTCAAAAATATCCTCCTTCCACCTATTGGATAAAAAATGCCCTTAACCTATTAGAAATAGTTCAAAATTGCCCTCTTTCTATCTAAAAATATGTTTATCAACTAATAAATACTATTTAATATGCCACCATTTTGTGAGATCTTAATATATTTTAATAATAAATATAATATTTTTATAATATTAAAATATTTTTAAAAATTCTTTTTAGCCTTCAATTTTGAATAAATTAAAGCAAATACTTATATTAAGTAAGACAAATAAGCAAGAATTTTTCAAAAAAATAAAATACGAATCAAAAGAAAAGCAAATAATTGTCAAAGTACAATTAAAAAAAATATTGTCATGTATAATTAGAATTAGGAAATATTTTTGAGTCATTTCTAATATGTTAAGGGAATTTTTAATCTAATAGGTAGAAGGAAGGGCAAATTTGAATCATTCCAATAGATTAAGGCCATTTTTGATCCAATAGGTGGAATGAGAACATTTTTGAACCATTTATAATACGTTAATGACATTTTTTAACCCATAAATGGAAGAAAGGACATTTTTGACCCAATAGGTGGAAGGAAACATTTTTGAACGATTTCTAATACGTTAAGGGCATTTTTGAACATTTTCCCTTCATAATAATCTATCAACAAAATATGTACTTTATTCTTTTATATCTAAATATTTATTCAAAAACAAAATTTTTTATTATGTTGAAATTATTTTACATACCTAATATATAATTGTACATATTTACACGTGCAACGAAAAACTAATATATATATATATATAAAAATTTTATTTCCTCCTTTGTTCAGCTGGCTTCTTCCACCTCTCAAATCTCTCTCTACACAGCTTCCATTTTTCACCATTGGCAAAAGCTTTGTTCTTTGCTTCAGGTTTGCTTCTTTTCTTCGATCTACTGTTATTATTTTCATTTTATTAATTTAGTTATCATTTTTAACCAATTCTTTTTTTTTTTAATTCTAGCTCCCCTTTACTTTTTCTTGTGTTTTAGGGTCTATTTTGTGCAATTCGTGTTTTTTGATCGTTCTTGATATCTGGGTTGTTGATTTTTGTGCTTGCTTTAATGGGTTTTTGTCCAATTGGGTTTTGGTAAATTAGTGAAAAGAATATTTCTTTTTTGTGTTTTGGTGAATTTGCTGATTGGGTTTGGAGTATGATTATATTTTTGTTTTTGGGGTTCTTTTTTATTTTGTGGAAGTTGGGTTTGAATTAGGGTTTATTGGGAGTTATCCTAATGTGGATTTTCAGGAATTGTAATAATTGTGAATTAGAATTTGTCATTTTATTGGGAATATGCACCAATTTGCTATGAAAGAAATCCTTATTCTTTGAATTATTAATTATTTATTATCTATGCAAATGGATAAACTGGAATATACAATCCAAGGATATTAGTTCAGCATTTTGCGTTGTGTTTACCTTTTTGTATTTAAGTCTGTGAAAGTGGGAAAATGAAGATTTTTGTGTTTATATTAAATGTGGTTTAATCTCTTTTGGATGGAAAAGGCGAAGCTTTTAGTAGTTTGGTGGGAGTTGTGGGGTGAGAATGGCTTCAAGTGCATCCGAGGAAGCAGGTAGTGCAAGGTCTTTGGATGGACTGTCAAATGGTCAGCAGAGATGCCAATCTAGTGAAGCGTTGGCTGAATGGAGGTCTTCGGAGCAGGTGGAAAATGGAATTCCGTCAACTTCGCCTCCTTACTGGGATAGTGATGACGATGAAGATGCGGGTATGCTGCTTGCCATTTTCTATGCTTTATTTTTCATTTTTTTGAAGTCTTCTTTTGATTCTTGAAAGATGCTGCTTGCCAGTTTCGATGTTTGCTCCATTCTTTTTATTCTTTTAAGGTCTTTTGAGGTTCTGTTGGTTTCTTGAAGTTGCATAGTTGAGGAATGAGTTTCAGGAGACTAGTACTTAGTTGAGGGAAGTTGCACCATTCATAAGATAGATTGGCAGTTGCTTGCAGTTCTTTAATTATGGACTTATCTGCATCCACTGTTTTTCATTTCTACAAAAGATTGTGTGGAATCATTGTATACTTATTTTTGGATTGATATCTCCTTTCTTTTTGGTGTCAGAGCTCTGAATATGAACACTTAGAACTCTTAGAGTTTGAGTCTTGTTAATAGTGGTTTAATTATTTTAATTTCTTGTTCAGATTTACTAAACTGCTCACTTTGAAGATGAACTCTTAGAATATCAATTAAATTGATTGTTTATGAACTATACCTGTCATTGGTGGGTGGACTTTCTCTTGGTTTGCATGCTAGACTATATCAGCTCTCTACAGGAATAGGATTTTACATAGGGGATCCTCTCTTTTTGTTTTTGTATCGAGGGATCCCAGATAATGTAATCTACAACACTATCTCAGTGCTTGCTCTGTTTCAAAGTTATACTTATCATTGGTGGTCCTTATGGGAATTTCTCTGTGATGTGAATTAATTATCCGGTTAAAGGTTTGACAGGGTGTTCATTAATCTGTTGTTTGATGGAAAACTTGATTGATTTTTGGTTTTAAAAATCTTTTATTTATGGGAGATTTTAAATCTTATTACAGGATTGAGGTGGTGGTTATTTTGTTTTTTAATCAATATAGAAATTTTCTTCTTGAAGAAAGTAGCTTGTTGATTGATGTTTGTAACTCTATATTGTTTCGAAATATGCTACAAGCAGGCTTTTATAATTTATAATGAGTCCTCATCTCAAAGTGTGTTCTTCGGATTCATGTTGTATCAACAAGAATAGCTTTTTGGGATAGACTTCACCATCTCATTTCAAACCTCGTCTAAAACTGCCTGCTATTTGATAGTAGACCAAACCCACGTACATGCTTCCTTCTCCTAAATCAGTTCCATAATTCTCTATCTAACCTCGTCTACATCTATAAGCTTTTATAATGTCACCAAGTCTGCTGATAATGCATTCCAACCTCTTTTTGATGTCCTCTTTCAAGTTTGTAAATGTAAAGTGAACAAGACTAGTGTCTCAATGTATAAGTTGTAGGAGGTTTAAATGATCAAAATATAATCTAGGAGGTTTCATGACCATTGGTACTGCTACTGGTATCTCAGACATAAGCAATATTGTGAAGTAGATAATACCTGAAGTAACTTCTTCTCCATGGTGGAATGTGGTGTTTCACAATTGTGATCTCATGAGATTCAATTACACTACAATTGAAGAGTAGTTTCCTAGTACAGCTCCTTTATTCCTTCTTATATTTGATTTCTTTATTTTGGGGTGGGGGCTGATGCTGTACTGTTGATAAAAAGAAGTAGAAGTAACTACCCATAACTGTTTATCAACCTGATTACAATTATGCATGTGTTTCTTAATTGGCATAACTGAGACTGTGAGTTGTGTGTGCTTCTAGGCTATGAGACTTCTACTGGTATTTCTTCAGAAGTTTCTTCCTTACACTTCACCATCTCTGTCCTTCTGTATCCTTTTATGTGCTTATTGTGGAAGCCCCTTTGTATTATTTATTCAGTTATCCTCGTTTATTGTTCTTAGGACCTAAACCTTCTGAGCTTTATGGGAAATATACCTGGAAGATTGATAAGTTTTCACAAATAAACAAGAGAGAACTTCGGAGTAATGCATTTGAGGTTGGAGGCTACAAATGGTATGATATCCTTGGGAAGAATTATTTTGACACATACTTGTTTGGTGGCCCTTGCATGTGTTCTCATCCTTCTTTTTGGCTGGAAAGGATTTTATGCATTCTCATCTTCTTGTAGAACGAGATATGTATTGTTCAATGAGGAAAATTCTGCATGTCCAGTGTGTCAATTTCAAAAACTATCTGCTGATGCTTTCGATATGCCTATGGTTTCCTACCTGGATAAAGTTAATTATAGTGGGAAGAATTGGACTTTCCTATTTTCTACCGGTAGAGTTAGGAAATAAGAAGTTTGCGGAGTAAGTTATTTATGCGCGTACTTTTAAGTAGTTTGGATCATGTTACGTGGGTTTAGAAGAGGATCCAGGTCATAAGAAGAGTTAGGAAATAAGAAGTTTGCGGAGTAAGTTATTTATGCACGTACTTTTAAGTAGTTTGGATCATGTTACGTGGGTTTAGAAGAGGATCCAGGTCAGAAGAAGAGAAAGGGGTTATTCCCAGTGCTCTCTTTGAAATAAAATCAGATGAGCACATAACTTGTCTATGTAATAGAAAATTGCGGAGTATGTTGTTTATTTGTGCATATTTTGTTTTTGGTTCAGACCATGTTAGGTTTGGCTAGAGAAGAAACCAGGAGTAGGATGTAACAAAAGAGAAGAGGAAAGGGTTTTGCGGTGCTCTTGTTTGGAAGTAAAAGCAGAGGAACGTGCACCTTGTGCAGTCATCTTTACAATCCTATTTGAAATTGGATGAGCGTAAGGAATTAAATCCATTTTTACTTCCTGGTGCATACTTAATAGGTGATGTGAGAAAAGTTAGGAGCCTTGTCCCGCATCCCTGCACTACCTGTATTTAGAGAGAGATTGCATGACTCCTAACGCTGTTAGTTTACTCTTAGAAAATAGGCTGACTACTGCTGGAGTTTGATCATTAGTTATCCATTTCATTGATGTAGAGGTAATCGTAGACACTGTTTATCTTGCTTTCTATGAAGTTTTGTAGTTTGGGTTGTACCAAATTTGATATTCTTACACCCTTAATGCATGTTTACTATAATCTTGTATGCTTGTTTATTCCTCTTATTGAATGATAATTACCAGTTCAGGAATTGTAAAATTACTGACAAATGCTTGATGTGATTAAACTGATTGTGGCAGGTATATTTTAATTTACCCTCAAGGATGTGACGTCTGCAATCATCTCTCTTTGTTTCTGTGTGTGGCTAATCATGACAAGCTCCTTCCAGGTGTGATAATGTTGGTAATTCACTCCAAACTGTCTTCAAAGTGTTATTGTAGAGGTGATGTTGATATTTCCTTGTCTTCTGATAAGAACAGGTTGGAGTCATTTTGCCCAATTCACTATTGCTGTGGTGAACAAAGATCCTAAGAAGTCCAAGTATTCGGGTGGGTACACTACATTTGGTTTTTTGCAATGGATTTTGAAAAATCTTTGCATGTTCTTGTTAACACAATTGCAGATTTCTGCAGATACATTACATCGATTCTGGAAGAAAGAGCATGATTGGGGTTGGAAAAAGTTTATGGAGCTTTCAAAAGTTTTAGAAGGGTTTATTGATGCTGATACCCTCATAATTAAAGCTCAAGTTCAAGTTATCAGGTATTTTATCATTTTAATCTGTCTATATTCCATTTTTGTATCAATTTATGTATCTTACATTACCTATGTCTGGTTAGCACTTAGCTATAGCCTAATAGCATGAATTTCCACCACCATTTGCTAGTCTATTTACGCGTTTGGTAAACACCAAAAGTGCTCATATGCCAAAATCAGTCAAAAGCCATAAGTTGGTCACCCCCAACTTGACTTTTCAACTTATAAGCACTTTTGGTTTGTCTAAGATTTTTACTATTCTCTCTCTCTCCATATTATTTCTTTCATTCATCCTATTCCAAATAAAAGTATGTTCAAATAAATTCTTTGGAAATCGCTTTAATGACATTTTAGTTATTTTAATAGAGAAGTGTGTATCAACACTTATTTCACCAAGCACATTAACGATTTATTATCAGTTTCAACACTTCTATCCAAACACGTAAGTATTTATTTATAAAATCTGTTTCACCACTTTAAAGTGTTTTTCAACACTTGATATTTATTTTTAATCACTAACCTACATGGACTCTAAGTTAATGTGATTCCTCTTCGTGCTTGGAAGCTTTAAAAGGACTAGTTGGTTCAACCTTTTCATTCAACATAGGTTTTCACATATAAAAATTGTATCAGATTGAATAAGGTCAACATGGATCTGAACATGCCATGGATGTTTGACATGGACACACTGACATAGATTTTCTATCAGGTGTTTGACACAACACAATGGATTTTTGGTTTTCAATATTTTCCTCTTATAGCATGTATGGGTTCGAATGGAACTGAAGCACATTCTTGTAACAAAATTTATGATTATAGCCTGTTAACTTTATAACTCATTATCTTTTCCTCGCATAGATAGTTTCATTGGTGTTACTAGGATGTATATCTCAGGAAGAATGAGACGCAGAATAGGAGTTTCAAACATGCTGATTTCATAGGTATTTGTTGGTCAAACCATGAAAAGAAAAGAAAAGTTGGGAGATCAATGATTTGTGGAACCTGTTTGTTGTATGTCTGGATGGGTCATGTTAAACATTGTTCTTATTTCTTAACATGGACATGATGATGTGTAGAAATGTCGCTACTTTGTATATATTAGAGTTTGAACCCCATAGCCACTTGCACCTAGATAGACCTAGGAGACATGATAGTATTTTTATACGAAGAGTCAGAGACAATATTATTTTGTAAGTTTTTGTCTATCTTTTAAGTTTTCAGATTAACTTTTTTATTCAGTTTATCCGTCATTCCCCCATTATTCTTGAGCATAAAGTGCTCCTTTCTTTAGAATAATCTGTATTCTATAGTATTGAGTATGCTAAGCTGTTCTGTGGATGTCGTGATGGATCTCAAATGGTGATCCTGACCATTCTGACTATGCTCTTTGTTTGTAGGGAGAGAGCTGATCGGCCCTTCCGTTGTCTTGACTGTCAATATAGGAGGGAGCTTGTTAGAGTATATTTAACCAATGTTGAACAGATCTGCTGCCGTTTCGTGGAAGAGCATCGAGGAAAACTTGGAAAGTTGATAGAGGATAAAGCTAGTTGGTCAAGGTAAGGTGTAAAGTTTCTCAGCTGTTTATCTGGTTCTTGATGTGATTCTAGATGCAAGAACAATAAGTTGAACCACAATCAGACAAGCAATACAAGATAACAAGTATATGATTAAGAAATAGAAAGAGAGGGGGGAGAGATTTAGAAGAAAGAAAGGATAATCTAGCAAATAAAAGACATTAATTACTAGAACAAATCCTCCCATAAATTCACACACAGAGTATTTCTCTATCTTCAAACTTAGCTCACCCTAATATGAAGACCTAAAGACTATTTATACTAGTCTTGTAAAAAGAGGTAAATTACAAGAATGATCAAATTACTAAAATAGCCACTTGAGCATATTGATGACCTTGAAGTCTTCCTTCCATGCTTCCTGTCCTCCAAGCTCATGATGGTTAGAAGAAGCTCCAACATCCTTGATGACCTATGTGGTTGTCATCACTTCCTCGATTTGCATCTGGTTTCAGAGACTGTTAGCCTAGATAGTTCTCTAGCTTCTAACATCTATGTTTTGTCGTGTCTTATTTAGATACTTCAGTTGTGGTTATGAATATGGGTTATATTTTCTATTGAATGACAATTTGTCCCCCTTAATCCTCATGTAGGTAATGCAATATGTGTTTGCTTTGGATTTGTGATTTTTTAGCATTTTGACATAACATTCTGACTTCTCACTTGACATGGAAATTCAGTTTCTGTGCTTTTTGGCTGGGAATGGACCAAAATTCTAGGCGCCGAATGTCCCGGGAGAAATCACATTCGATTTTGAAGGTGGTGGTCAAACACTTCTTCATTGAAAAAGAGGTTACATCTACTTTAGTGATGGACTCTTTATACAGTGGGCTTAAGGCCATTGAAGGCCAGACTAAAGGAAAAAAAGGGAAGGGGAAATATTTGGATGCAGAAGAACAACTGGTTCCTACTGTTCGTTTGGACAACGACATGTTTGTCTTGGTGGATGATGTCTTGCTATTGCTTCAGAGGGCTCCCTTGGAACCGCTGCCTCCAAAGGATGAGAAAGGTCCCCAAAACCGTACAAAGGTAACTCACAGAATTCCATGGTTGAAGCCATATTAAGAAATGCTACAAAATTATGGCTTCAATTGCACCACCTACTGCAGTTGTGTTTTCCTTCATTGCTGAAACTGTGGGTGCTACTGTTGTTTGCGAGCTTCTATTTGTCTTTTCTAATATTGGACTAGGGTGTCTTGTTGTTGCCACCCACGGATTTGTTTCCTTGTTTTAGCAAAATCTAGATTAGCCCTTCCGCCCCTTCTCTCAAGGTTTTATAATAGACAAATATGCTTCAGTAATATTCCCTATATGTGGAGAAACATTTCTTATGATTCATTCACATGTTCGGTTACATCTGAAGCTGCTTTTGTGGATAAGTTACTGAACGTGAGTAAGAATGAGATTGAGCTTTTGGCTAGTAGAAGGAATTATCAAGTGGTCATGCAACAAGGCTAATAATTTTGAGTGTACTTTGGTTGTTATGGATGATATTTGAACTGGATCCTATTTCAATGCCTATGATAACTGAAAGAATCATATATATGGCTAAGAATTAGTTTAGTCAGAGTCACTTCTCGTACTGCCATTTCTTTTTTGGATCACCTACTCCTTGTTCCCTCTCTCTCGAGGAAAAGAAGGGAAAGAAAGACAGGCACTTGTTCTTTTCTTTGTAGTGTATATCTATCCATTCTAATTTACTTATTATACTATTCTTTGTTTTAGGATGGTGCTTCTGGAGAGGACTTTAACAAAGATTCCATTGAGCGTGACGAGAGGCGCCTAACTGAACTAGGTCGTCGAACCATTGAGATATTTTTCCTTGCACATATTTTCAGGTAACCATCATAACTGTTGCTATTGAAATGGCTATCCACGGCTCATCTAGTTAATCTATTCTGGTCATTTAAAGTTAGAAGGTCTAAATAGATTCTCTAACCTCAAATTCGGAAGCAGCTGCATTTGCTGCATTTATGTGGAATGATGTTGTACCTTATCTCAAGATTTGTATAATGAGCAGCAAAGCTTGTCTAATTTGTGTTAGTTTTTAATGGTTAACAATGACCTGATTATACTGATAAAACACAATTTACCTTCTGTAGTAAAATAGAGGTTTCGTATCAGGAAGCTGTTGCTTTAAAGAGGCAAGAGGAGCTCATCCGTGAAGAGGAGGCTGCTTGGCTGGCTGAAATTGAGCAGAAAGCTAAAAAAGCATCTGACAAGGAAAAGAAGTCGAAGAAAAAGCAGGTACATGTCCTTTTGCATATGTTTATAGTATTTTATTACACAGGTAAGATATGGGAACTCTATTTTATTTTTAATATGCCGGAACATCTGTTTAAGTGAGGCTACCAGATCAGTGTTAAAAAGACTCCTGTATCTTTTAAATTATCTTTGTTACCTGGTACACATTGCTGAGTCCTTGCATGGTATGGAAAATTAAAAATTACTTTGCCAGCTAAGAGATGCTGGGCTTTAGGTATTAAAGTTTGAGTTTCTGTTATCAGCTATTTAACTTTAGGGGCCGAGAAGCAAAGTTGTCCTTTGCTTGGAGTTCTTTTTATGCACAAATTGTGGTTATAGGTAATGCTGAAGCAAGCACCTCTGTTTTGTCAGCTCAAGTATTTATCTTTAGTTTGAAAGAAAAGTCATGGCTTTTGCCTTTCAATTATTGACATCATTAATGTAGTTTCTACGCTGTATTAGATGATTGCATATTCTTCCCTTGCACCACCTAAATTTTGTTTTCTTTAGAGATATCATCATCGAGCTTGTCTGATTAAAGCTGCTTATGAAGAAAGACTATTCTCCATGAAAATGAGAAGAAAACATGTGTATAAATTATAATAGCAGGAAAAAGAAAAGAAAGGAATAATGAACAGAAAATAAACAAAATGAAAAAGGATTAAGGAGAAACTAACAAGAATGTGCTGAGACAGATTAAAAGTTGTAGATTTTGCCAACTAGTTTGTGCGCAAGGTCTTAACTGTCCATTGAGGTTTAGTGAACATATTAATCCTTTTTGCCACCTGAAGAAAGTGCTTTGTGTAGAATATTGTAGATACACTTAATCATTCTTACCTTGTATTGCAGGGTAAACAGAAAAAGAATAATCGCAAAACAAAGGATAAGGGAAGGGATGAAAAAACTTGTATAATTGAGCAAGAGAAGGCTGAACGAGATGGGTGTATTGTAAATGGAAATGCTTACGAGACTGAGGAGCCGGAGGCAGCGCTGGAGAAACCAGATATGCTGGAAGATGGTTCGGATGTTTCTGATTCAGTCGATTGTGTCCCAGAAGTAAACCACCCTAGTTTTGAAGACAGAGGTGCAAGTACTGACACCTCTGAAATGCATCCTTCCACAGAAATTAGCTGCAGTGGGTTAAATGGCCTTTCAGCTGCACAGAATGGTATTTCAGGGAGAAGTCTTTCTGTTATGGATGATAGTTCGTCAATGTGTTCTACAGACTCAGTTCCTTCGGTGGCTATGAATGCGCCTTACAGAGGGACTTCTTCAAACTATAAAAACCATAAATCACCTAGCAGGTAACCTTCTTAAAATTTTTGGGCATCCATAAATATCTTTTATAATTTCTTGGTTTTTCTAATTGTTGGTGTCTCAACTTTTTAGAGTGGTTAACCACAGAAGCAAGTCAACCAGTAGTACGACTGACTGGGCTAGTGAAATACAAAGGCAGCCATTAGATGCTCTTCCAGATACAGGGAAGCTAACTAATACAACTGTAAGTCATAGGGCAACTAGATCCGAGTCCCAGGCTATAGCGCATTCGCACGAGCAGGAAGTGCTGAAGAAGGTTTGTCATTTTCTCCCATTATGCATTCATCTCTTACTCCACTGGAATTGACTGGATTTCATCCTAGTTAAAAAGCTTTACTGAGGAATGCGAGTTGTAACACTTAAAAGCATACTCATGGATCTTTTCTTCTTTATTTTTTTTGGGTGGGGGTGGGGTGGTCTGTCCATCTCTTGTCAGCGTTTCCATTATGTTTGTTTATATAGTTAACAGAAAGAGGATGAAAGAAACTGAATAATCTCGCAAGCTGAGTGTCCGGTTCTTCTTCCTATTTTTGGAATAAAAACCCCATGTATTCCTGAAATATTGATGAACTGACTAGTTCTTTTGCTCTAAGCTAAGCCATTTACCTTGTAAATGGGGAGGAGATATAGAAAGTGTGCCGTGCTTGATTTATAAGATACTATAATCAATATGCTCTATTATTCTTTCTGTTAATTAAGTGTCAATTTTGGATTTTAGAGGCAACTTCTTTACTGTGGATGCCATGATTCTGCTTATGTTGTTTTTCAGTGAATTCCAACTTTCATGCCACGTTTTCTTGTATGCAGGAAGTAATAGTTTCACAGCAGAGAAAGCTGAGTGAGCCTGATTCAGAGAGACCTCCCTTGGAGAAGCCACATGTCATATCTCATCCTAGAAGCCCTTTAAAAGGTGCAGTGTCTGCCATTCAGTCGAAGTCAGAGCTGAAGGTCTTGGCCACAAGTGATCCAAACTCTGTTAAAAGATTGTCTTTGGACAGTTCTAAGCTGACTCATAAATCAACTACTTCGGCTAATTCAGCTGAAACTGCTGTGTCGTTGAAGGCTGATCCTAATAAAGGTATAGAACGACGAGTGGCGGAGAAGCCCTCAGTGCATTCAGTATCTATTACACCTCAGAACTTCCAATCTCATCAAGTGACTGCCTCTGCGACAATGGAGAAGCCCAAATCACAAGCTCCTGCCCTGTCCAGACCCTTGAATGCTCCTGTAGTACCTGGGCCTAGGCCTGCTGCCTCTGTTGTTTCCATGGTTCCAACGTCACCAATACTGGCCCGTTCAGTGAGTGCAGCAGGTCAATTGGGCTCTGGCCCTTCACCAGCAACCCACAGTTATGTTCCTCAGTCCTATCGAAATGCAATTGTGGGTAATCCTGTTTCTGGAAATGTGGCTGGTTTTAGTCAACCCTATTCTCCAAGTTCAATGGTTAACTGTTCGCAGCCATACCCTCAATCACCTTCGCGGGTTTCTGGGCCGTTATTCTTACCACAGGGATCAGAAAGAACAGAACCTAGATGTATCAGACCAAGTTTTTCATATGGAACGAGTCATGATACCCTGCAGAATGGACTTCAATGGGAGAGTTCCCAGAGGGATGGCAGGAGTATAACTCGGGATCATCCTTCTAGACTAAACGAGTTTCAAAACTTTGATGTGGTCCAGCCTGTAAGTAGAACCCGTGATCACATCCCATCCGAGTTTCCAGCCTGCACTTCTGGACACCAGTCCCAGAGTGCACTGGCTGATGAATTTCCACATCTTGATATCATTAACAACTTGCTGGATGATGAGCAAGGAATTGGAAGGACTTCGATGCCCACCACAGGCTTTCAAGGTTATAGCAATGGGTCACACCATCTGAATCGGCATTTTTCTTTCCCTGGTGATATTGGAATGTCTGTTGACTTAGGTCCTTCAACAAGTTCCAATAGGTTTGAGCGAACACGGAGTTATCATGATGACATCCAGCATAATTTTTATGAAGGCCCTTTAGACGGTGCAAGGGATATGATTCGTCAGCCTAATCCACGATTTATAAGTGGGCCGATGGATGGGTTAGTACCAAACCAGTGGCAAATGATGGGTTCCGATCCATCTTTTCTTGGAATGAGGACTGCAGAAAACGATCCCAGTTACCCGTATAATGTCCCTGACTACTCAAACATGTCTTCTGGTGGTGTAAATGGCTATGGAGTATATAGGCCTCCAAATGGTCTTTGACAACAAGCTATAAGTTGGCTGTCTTAAGTTGTAATAATGTACTAGAGGAGAGCATTTGGTATTGGGATAGTGGAGTGAGGTTGTAAGTTGTAACCCTCTGGCAAGGAAACATCTTGTAAAGAGTAATTCTGCCCTTGTTGGTTTTTCCATATTGATTAGCTTTCAAAAATGTGGCTTTTCCTATCACCTCAATTAGGGATTTGATGTTTTAAAAGTTTGGCCTTCTCTTTCCTTTTGGTTTCCCACTCGGTGTATGGTATCCGCATTGGAGCCCGACTATCCTAGATTCGCGTCACATAGGGTTAAGCACTCCCTACTAAAGATTTTATCTGTTGCACCATTCATTCGTGGTGTTTGACCTTCTCTTTCATAAAGTCTGATACTAAATTTTGATTGGAAACTGTCAATGGGGTAATGTAGTAGCACAGTTATGACGGTGCCTATCGATTGTTTTTGAACCTACCCAGTGAAGTCTCACTAGATATATAACAATAATATAATATACTAAGAACTTGTTATCTTAAACATATCGCGATGGTTCAATATAAAAGTATATAACAGGAAGCTTATAAAAACTTTCCAATTATGAAAGATATCAATATATTTTAAAGAGTTAGAGCCATATAAAATGGACTAAAAGGAAATACTATCATTTGATCACCATACATTGACAAATTGTGATTTGGGATTTCATAACCTATATCATGAAGGAGACCTTTTTTTTATTAAATTATTTTTTGCTGGTCTAAATTTCAACCAAACCTAATTCTTTTCACTTTAATTATATTTTCAACATGTCCTCTTAATTATGCATAGGCTTGATTCTTTTTCATGAGTCAAACATGTGTAGAATTTTTTTTTTTAGTGGTGTTTGTGGTAAGACTTGAACCTCGTGACTTCATTGAAAGCTGATAGCTCATAGTATATATAAAGAATTTTTTTTTTAGTAGTGTTTGTGGTAAGACTTGAACCTCGTGACTTCATTGAAAGTTGATAGCTCATAGTATATATAACTTAAACTCTATTTTAGTATACTACATTTTTCAACCTAAAAATGTTGTTCTGTGCCTAAGTGTCCATGTCTTTGGATTTGTAACAAATTTAAGGAATACCAACCTTCTAATTACTTCTTACTTCTTACCACGTAACATTGCCAAGTCAACACTTAATAACAAATTTTGCCAAAGTCAAATATAGAATAACAAAAATATAATAATAATAATAATAAAAATAAAGCATAGTAGTAAGTCATTAGTCATTAAAACACGTCATCTTTTATAGAAATTCCTTGCCTATAAATACACTCAATGATATCTCATAATCACAAAAAAAAAACAAAAAAAAAACATAAATTAGAATTATGGATTTCAAGAGAAGATTCATTTCATTATTTTTTATTGTCTCTATTATTATTTTAATTTTAACTACAAATACCTTATTATTATTAGCAGAAGGTGCAAGGCCTAATTTGGATATGGCTGATGAATTTATAGAGAAAGAAGCTATTCTACTAATGACATCGTTGCCAAGAGGTCGAGTTCCACCATCTGGTTCTTCTCCTTGCACCAACATACCCGGTCGTGGTCGCGGTGGCTCTTGCCATTGAAAAAAAACGGATTCACGATTTCAATTTTGAAAGTTTGAGGTCGAATTCCACAATCTCGTGGCTATCCATCTTTGCGGCACAACTCTTGTCATTTGAACATGCGAATATCGACGATGTCTGGATTCAGAATTTAAACATTATAAGTTTGAGATTGAGTTTCCCCACAACTCATTAGAGTTATTCGATTTATAAATTATTGTATTTATTTAGTGAATTTGCTAAATACAAGGTCTAAGTAGTGACTAGAATAGGGTAAAACAATTTCATCTTGTCCCAAGATAAGTTTAGAGAATTTTTATCTTGTTCGACATAAAATTTGAGAATTTTTATTTTGTTCGGACAAAATTTATGTAGGAAAAAAAACATGTCTATGAGTTCTGAAATTGAACTTATGTCTCTATCGGCATAAGTTACGTGGAAACTAAGTTAGGAATTAACTTGTGGTTGTGAGCTAAACTTATGCTTCACTTAAACACAAATTCTGAAGGAATTAAAAGACATAATTTGTTATATCTTAACAAAAATTAAAAATCAACTCAATATTGTATTTCATCCGTTCTAATTTATGTGACATTATTTGTCCGATTACCAAAAAACTTTGTTATATTTATCAAATCACCCTTATTAAAATCACACATGATTTTTCTTCACCATAAGTAGGATCTAACAAGAAAAAAAAATAAAGACGACGTCATTAAATACTCCCTCTATTCAACAAGTATAGATAGACGGATGAAGTAATTGTCAAATAAGAAAAGGCAAATTTCTCCAATGCAAGTTTCGGACACGGAGTTGGAACCCAAGAAAAAAAAAAGGTTAAAACATTGACTTCGATGTACGTTTTGTCTTCCCACTCTTGACACAAAGTGCAAACTCAATTCTGCACTGTAGAGCCCCAAATGGCGGCAGCCAAAATCGAGTTGGTCAGTGAAAATCAAGAACCAAAATCAAAGGTTTTGTATTTAAACTACAGGCGAATGCCAGCAGCAATCTTTCGGAAGAAGTATTGGGATTGGAATAGCATGTTGGCGGTATGTAAACTTACAATGGTTGGAAAATTCTTTATACCTAAACCAAAGATGGCTAAAATTCGTGTTAGTTTCCAGGCGAAACTCCCTCTTAAAGGGGTAGTGAAAATTAGGTCTTATGATTCTTACCATGTGTTTCTTGATTTCACTGATGAAGTGGATTATGAATCTGTTTTGTTGAAAGAGAGGGTTGTTGTTGCTGGTGCAATCATGGAGGTTTTTCGGTGGACGCCCGAGTTTCATGATCAATTTGTGAGTTTTGTTGCTCCTGTTGCTTTAATTTTTATTGATGGTGTTTGTTTGATTACTCTGTTGTGATGTTAGAAATAGGTTTTTTCCTATTTGGTATGAAGAAAAGCACTTATTTTCTGGTATTTGATGAGTCGACAGGATATAATTTAAACATATTTGTATATAATCTAGACAAATACTGTAGGGTTGGTGGGGGTCGTGGGAGAGAAAGGGCTGAGAGGTGGGGCATATGAGGGGGATGGATTGAGGCACGGGAAGGGCGAGTAGGGGGGTGGGGTGGGGTGGGGTGAGTGTGCAAGGTGGCTGGGGGTCGAGGCACTATGGCCTGTGAGGGTGAGAGGTGAGGAAGGGGTAGGGAATGAGCGCAATGTCGAAGTCAGAAATTTTACTAAGGGGTTCAAAATATGAACAGGTAAACACATGAAGAAGTCGAATGAGGTTCAACATCTACTATATATCTATAATTTTAGTTATGTATAAACAGTATAATTTTTGAGGGTTCGGATGAATCCCTTGACCATACTTGGCTCCGCCTTAGAATGGGTGGGAGGTGGTGTGTGTGTGTGGGTTGAGGGGTTGGGTTTCGACGAGAGGTAAGGATAATGGGGGTGAGGACTGAGGATGGAGAGTAGACAGTCAACATTATCTTGAATTTTGAAGGACTTGTTTTCTTAACAATCAAAGACCAACCAAACATGAGAAAGTTGGAACTCCTCCTCCATACCAAATACACCTTCCATTGAACCTATTTGACTGGACGAGATGTTAGACATGCCACTATATTTGTGTGGTTATGTTACAATACTTCTAAAACTTGTTGTATTACATATGACAACATAACACATGTGTTGCTATAGAAAAATGTCATTAAATGTAAAATGAGAAGCTTAAATTAAATTCTTTTCATGTTTAGAAAGGGTTATTCTTTGTTGAACAAACTAAAAAGGAAATATGATAACATAAACTTAAAAGGAGGGAGTAAAATATTTGTTTTAAGCCAGGAAGGGTAAAGTATTGTTTGTCCCAAGTAAAGTAAAGGAGGTGGGATGTGTAATTCGGCACCGCTCAAAAATAATATATATATATATATATATTTTGATGACCGTAGTATTCGGGCTAGCTTTTGTGCACCTCGACTAATTCTAACGGATACCTGCCACCTGCCCAGTAATAGGTACTAGGTAACTCCATCCACCAAGGCTAGGACAGATGAGAAGAATCACCTAGTGGTTTTTGTTTCCGATGAGTTTCGAACCCGAGACCTCAGAGTTCTCAACTACTTCATTGACCACTAGGCCACACCTTTGGGTGCTTGAAAATAATTAAATTTTGATGAAACCAGATTGATTGCCTTAGTGATTTTTATTTCAAGTAAGGAACTCTTATCTGTATGAATTTGAAGTTTCACTAAGTATAGTCCATCTCTAGCTGTGGCGGAACCAGGAATTTTATAGAAGCAGATTCTTGGAAAAAATATGTCACATGTGAGATAAGAACCTATGACCTAAAGCAATTTCTAAACCCTCTTTGCCACGTTTTCCTTATATGAAGAGCAATTATACCTTTGCTTCGAAATGTTATATTGATATTATCGGAGATGATGTACCAAAGAACTTTTTAGGTGTGAGCTTTAGTATTTACAGTTGTTCCACTATCTTTGGAGTGAAAACTGAGGTTTTGGTTTTTAGTTGTTGGCTCCGTTAGTGTAGTTTCTATTATGTATATTAGACAATAGCATATATTGCTATTGTACTGCCTTGCTTTTGCTTTCTTTGGAGGTTTCATCATTGAGCTCGACTGTAAAAGGTTTGTTTATGCAGAAAGGTGGTGATCATTGGGAAAATATGTCGTACTAATGCAATATAGAAATCTGTCAACAAAATATGTTAATGCAATATAGAAGTAGTAAATGTTGTTAAATCATCTGTCATTCTTGGGTACCAGCCTAAAAACAAAGATCTAAAAGTTGAAGAATCAAATGAAAGAGAGGTAAAGAGAAAATTGTCTGTACTGGGATAAATTTTAACGTTGTAGCCTTTTGTCAGCTAGTTTGTGCTGAAGCTCTTAGTTGACAGTTTTTGTTTGAGTTCCAAGAAGGTTAGTGAAAATTCTTAATTCTTTTTGCCTCCTGAAGAAAGTGAACAGTGTATTGATGTAATTTTTCATGGTTACCTTGCAATGCAGAGAGAAGCATTTGGTGTTGTGGAGCTAGATAATACCAAAAGAGATGAACATATTGGTGGTGGAAATGAGTACGGGACAGAGGAGTCTGATTCAGTAGATTGTGTCCCAGAAGTAACTCATTCTCATTCTGATTCTGAGGACAGAGTTGCAAGTCCTATCAAGTGTGAAACCTCTAAATTACGTTCTTCCGTGGGAAGTAGTTGCAGTGGGTTTAGTGGCCTTTCATCTGCTCCATACAGAATTACTGGAAGAATTCCTTCTGTTACGTATGAAAGTTCATCAATGTGTTCCACAGACTTAGTCCCTTTAAGGGGGACTTGTTTGAACTACAATAATCTAAAGTCATATTGCAGGTAACCTTTTCTGCCATTCATTTTTGGCATCCAGATTTGGATATCTGTTGTGTGTATGATGGTTCTAATTCTTGGTACTTTGACTTTTCAGAGAGTGGAATTATGGAAGCAAGTCAACCAGTGAAGCAGCTGATTTGGCTTGTGAAACACTTAGTCAGCCATTATATGCTCTTTCAATTGTCCAACGCCATGAGAATCAGAAATCAAGACCTCCGATGGAAGTGCAACATTCGACCTATATGGGATACCCAACAGTAACCTTCCCAAGGAACTATGGTAAAAGCTTAGTATCCGATTATAAGCTCACTTTGATTGGGAATTTCTCCTATAGGAGACCAAAAATGAAAGAAATTCGGGCTGATTTCAGAGCACAGAACCCTTTTCTGAACGGCCAAGTAAAGATTAGGCATTGTACTTCTCAGCAAATATTGATTTTATTCACCAATGAAGAGGATTACTACACTGTTTTATACAAGAAAGCGTTAATTGTTGCTGGTGCCCTCATGCAGATTTCCTCGTCGTCTCCAGATTTCCACCATGAAATAGTGAGTACTTGAAATCCTGTTATCATTTTTAGCATGGCACCTCTTCTAATGGGAAGCTCTGTCATAACCGGTGGCTCCCATCGGAAACGCTTTAGCCTTAGTCTTTTGCATGTCTATGGTTTTTGATTTTGCATAGATATGATATCTGAACTTTCTTTTATGTACAATTAATCACATATTGTATGTGAGGATACCAAGACAGTGTTCGGCAAGAGGTTTTGTCTAGTAGAAGACTTACTACAAAATCAGACTAAGGATGTCTAGTATTTACTTTTGTTGTGGTATCTTTGGTTTAGATATTTTGTTTCAGTTTTTTTTTAAAGCTAATATACCACCAGGCGTAGTTCCTTGGTGGCTTATTTTATTATTAATATAATGATAATAACAAAAGCTCCAATAAGAAAGCACAAGGAAGGGAGGCCAGGCTTTGCCTTACTGTAGTGGTGTCAAAGGTGCGCTTAAAGCGCACTTGAGCCATAAAGTGAGGCGCAAAACATGTTGAGCGGTTCGCCTCGCTTTAAGTCTCTAAGACATACTTTTTCTAGCATATGAGTGCAATGCTAAAGATGTGACATTAAACAATTGATGTTTGTTTATCATAAAAAAAAAATTAAATTTCTTTGTCCATATATTTGTTGTTCATGCTTATGATTATTAATCTTGGACTGCACATATACATTTTTATTTTTTCACCATTTGTAGCTTTTTTCATTAAAGCCCACACTTTAATTGCGCGTTGTGCTAACTTTTTTGCATTTTTCCCTTTGATAACACTGCCTTAATGTCCTATTGAGGAATTATAGTTAGCTTGGTGGCTTATTAGCTTTAATTGTTGGCATCATAGTGTATTTCTGTGTGGTTTTCGACAATTGCATATACTATTGTCGTACTTCCTAGCTATTGCTTTTATATAAATTTTTTATCATTGAGCTTGACTGATAAAAAAAATTGCTTATGCAGAAACAAAATATTCATCCTGATTTCAGATTAAGTGATGCAAATCCTGCTAATTGGGACACAGACACCTCTAAGCTGCATCCTTCTATAAATGGTCTTTCAGCCCCTGCTACAGATGAAAAGCCCATGTCACTTCAAGTGCCTGCCGTGTCCCAATGCTTGAGTGTTCCTTCAATACGTCCACCATTACCATTATTGGCTCATTCAGTAAGCGTAGCTGGTCGATTGTGTGCTGATCGTTTAACAAGTCCAGGTATTTATGTTCCTCAGTCTTATCCGAAAGGAATTGTGGGCAGTCCTATTTTTGGAAGAAATGAACAAGCTGGCCATGGAAGCACCTTTCCCAGCCCTAGCCAAGCCCTGGATCAGCACAGTCTTGCTCAGCAGCATAACCAACTCAATTCATATAAGGAACCAAATATGACTGTTAGGATAGCACATTTACAACCACCATCAACAACCTCAGTAAGTGACACTACCAGCACAATCCGATACCGAGAATGTCTCAAGAATCATGCTGCAAGCATGGGAGGACATGCTGTTGATGGATGTGGAGAATTCATGCCTAGTGGAGAAGAAGGGACCCCAGGAGCCCTGAAATGTGCAGCTTGTAATTGCCACCAAAATTTTCACAGGAAAGAGATTGACGGCGTTGGGTCACATTCTAGGTTCAGTGAACCGAGAAATAACAGCAGTAGTGGCAGTATACAAAACCAAGCCCCAATTTCTCTACCTACACAGCAGCTGCAGCAGTATCATCATAATTACAGTAATAGCTGTTCACCTAGGTCATTGGTTGACTCTTTGCAGCCTTATACTCAACCACCCTCGCCTAAATCTGGTCCGGTATTTTCACAACAGGGCTTGGAAAGAAGAGAACCTAGTTCTATTCGACCAAGCTATTCATATGAAATGGTGAACCAAGATGCCATGCAGAATGGAAAGCAACGGGAGTATTCCTGGAGGGACAGTTTTGACATGTTCAAGCCTTTAAACAACAGAACCACTGATCACATTCCATTGGAGTTTCCAGCCTGCCCGTCTAGGTGCCACTCCCAGAGTGTATTCGCTGATGAATTTCCACATCCTGACATCATTAACAGCTTGCTACGCGAAGAGCATGGAACTGGAATGACTTTGATGTCCAACTCAGGCTTTCAGAGGTTGAACAATGGATCATCACACCATCAGAATGCGCAGTTCACTCATCCGAGTGATATTGGTATGTTTACAGGTCTAGGTCCCTCAACAAGTTCTTGTAGGCTCGAGCGTAATCGCTCTGGTCTTTAGATTTGGAGTGATTCTGCCCTTCTTTTTTACCTTTACCTTTGCATTTCAGTCAATAACTCTTTGTCCAAATGTTATTTAGATGGCAATACTATTTTGTCATTTTGATTGGGAAGTGGTAATGGTAATACTGTTTATGGGATTAAGGTAACCCACATATGTTGGCTGATGCTAGTTTTTGCATTTTATTTAGAGTAAATATTTGCATACAGCTTAATATGGTAAAACGAGCAGGGGCGGATCCACAATATCAAGTGTGGGTTCTCGAGAATCAAGGGCGGGTCAACCCTAAAGCCACTAAAGCAGTGGCTTGAGGCCCAAAAAGTAAGGCCCTCCAAACAACCAAAACCTCCCAAATTCAGTTGGCTCAAATACGGAAACATACCGAAGATGCACAAAAAAGAAACAAATTCGACCAAGAGGCAAAGATTAAACGAAGAGCCTGTTTGTATCCGTTGTATTACATTGTATTGTTAGAGTCAGTTTGACGACATTGCTGTTGGAAGGCCGAAAACATTTCGAGTAAAGAACACTTATTTTGAAGAAAGAAATAATAAAATTGTTATCAAATGGTATTTCTAATAAAAGATAATATGAAAAAAAAAGAAAGAAAAGAATAAGAGAGAAAATAAAATAATTAATGAGAAAGAGCAAAAGTAATTAATGATAAGACCAAAATAATAAATGAGAAAAAAGAACAAAAATAATTAATAATAGTAGTATTCCCTCCATTTCAAATTAATTGAATTGTTGAGACATTTTTCATTTTTCAAATAAACTTAATTGTTCAATCTTAAAGACGACTTTTAAAATATTCTTTCAATTTTACCCTTCATTAGTTAGTATTGGAATTAGTTATATAATTAATGTTTAGTTATTTTAAATATAAATTTGACAATAATTAATAAGGATAAAAATGGAAAACTATGTCTTATTTATGCCTTAATCTTCTTTTCTTAAAGGGTGTGAAACATCTCAACAATTCAATTAATTTGAAATACAGGGAGTATAACTTTCTACAGGCGAAGCTCTACGTCAAAACATAACAAGAAGACGAAAAAAAAAGAAAGGAAAATTAGAAAAATATGTTGATGTATAAACATATATATTACTTTTCACTTTGGAATTCAATTAATAGAAACTTACACCGAAAAGTTCTTTATATTCAAAGCTCAAATCTGAAACCTGTAATTAAAGATAGAGAAGTACTTATTTTTCTACTTCTCTTTGATTGATGATATTTTTGTTTACTACTGGTCCCTCAACCTTCTTAATTTGTTCCAAAGAAAGTACAACACATTGTTCACGTTTGATTTTTATTTTAAGTTATTAGCCTTGAAAATATGTATTTGACCAGTATAAAAACATTAAGTAATTCATCAATGTTTATTGATCAAATTAATTAATCTTGAACTACACAAATACATATTTATATTTTTTCACCATTTGAGAATTTTTTCATTGAAGCCCACACAATTAATTGTGTGTTGCACAAATTTTTATGGGATTAAGGCAATTCTCATATGCTAGTTTGATGCTAGTTTTTATGCATTTTATTTGAGTTAATATTTGCAGCTTAATATGCTAAACAAGTGCAGGGGCGGAACACGATATCGGGTGCAAGTTCTCGAGAATTCAGTAATTTTTGTCCAGACCTCGTATTTACACTGTGAACCAGTACAAAGACACTGTTGGTTCGACAAGAAAGACTTGTTTAAGTGATTGAATACCTCAACCATCAATCGGTAGGGTAAGTGAGAACACGAGGTCTGGACAAATATGTTAATGTGAATGTAGTTGAAGTATGTTTTTTTTCTAGAATTGTTACCATATTTTTTGTACACTGTGAGTACTAATTTTTTAGTATGGTTTTTCTAAAATTGCAGTAATTGAAGCAATATATAAAATTATTGTCAATACACTATATTTATGTTTAATTATGTGACCATCTTATATATTAGAACTTAAGTGATTATGATGTGAAACTTTTTATTTACTTAATAACAATGAGAATTTATTTCTATCTTTACGTGTGCCACTGAGATTGAACTTAGAACATTTGCCTATTGATATCAATGTTTTTCTTTTCTAATTTCTAACTCGGCGTTCGATATCCATATTGGAGCTCGATTAAGGGTAACGTTCTCTGTCAAGGATTTCTTCATACCCTCGACTCATGTAAATATTAAAAATGAGATCGATATGATTATTTGCTTAATTATATTTTCAATTATAACCTTTTTTTTTTGGAGTCAAATACATTACCATATATTTCAAAATTGGAAAATACTACAACATAAAAGAAAATACAATACAAATAAGGAACATTACTTTTATTTATCTTGAAATAGTAGAGTACATGAAGACATTATATAAATATCTCCACTTTATTTATTTTTCATAACATAATGTTCCCATAGAATTACTAACCCATAGTAGGAGTAATTTGAACAATGAGTTTCCAGTTAACAACCAGAAAAACTCTACCACAAACATAATTAAGAGGCTTAACCATACCAGGAAATAGAAGCCTAACGTCACTAACTATGGGATTTTCCTCCTGAATTATTTTCTTAGCATATCCTGCTGGCTTCCCAACAAGTTCAGGCCATGATAGCTTACCTTTAATTAATAATATATAAATATAATGACGTAATAAAAAAAATTATTCTAGAAATTAAGAAATATTTTGACTATATTATCCTTAGCTTCAACACTAGGTAATTAAAATGAAAATAGGGAAGAGGATAAAAAATGCCCTTAAACTATGTGAAATGAACAATAATGCCCTCCGTTTGTAGTTTGGTCCAAAAATGCCCTTGTCGCCAATACTTTGGTTCAAAAATGCCCTTATTTTTATTTAATTAAAAAATATATTATTTATTTTTTTAACACATTCTTTTTGTAATAACATTTTTTTAAAATTAGCAAATGTTTATCCTACTTCAATTCAAAAAAAAAATGAAAATATTTCTTATTTTATTATAATTATTTTTTATCGTTATATAAATAAAAATTAATGATGGATATAATATGATCTTATATATATGATATATATTATCCGTCAAAATTATTTCCTACATTTTTATTTGTTAAAGTGATTTAAAAAGAAAGAAAACAAGATAGGGCTCTTTAATAATATTTTAATTAGGAAGAAGATATGCTTAAAAAGAAAAAAATAATATATTTATTCAGAAAAGGGCATTTTTGACTCATTTAGTAACTATAGGGGTATTTTTTGGACCAAAGTATTGACTACAAGGGCATTTTTGAACCAAAGTATTGACAGCAAGGACATTTTTGAGCCAAATTATAAATGGAGGACATTTTTATTCATTTGACATAGTTTAAAAGCATTTTTGACTCTTTTTCCATGAAAATATTACAATGGACATCAAGGTAAATTCTTCATATCAGTCATTATTTCTTAAGGGTAGTGCGGAATCCAAGAAGAGAAATAAAAGTATAAGAGCAAATTACCTGGGCAAAATACATTTTGGTTTTCATTTTCCACTGGAAGTTGCAGTACTTCTATCCCATCACTCAAATCTCTTGCCACCAGTTATTGAAAAACTGTAATTAAAATAAATAATTAACTAAATTAATTATACTTACTTATTTGTGAGATAACATATACTAGTAAAATTTATATGTACGAGCATTGGCAGAGTCAAGAGTTTTACTAAAAGGGTTCAAAATTTGAAGAAGTAAATACATGATCGAACTAGTCAAAGGGAGTTCGACATCGACTATATATACATGAAAAATATTCTTTAATCATCCGTCGAAGCCCCAAGCTGGCTTCACCCCTGTGCAAGCGAGAACCAATAAATGTTGTAATAAGATGTATAGATCTATCTAACTAGAAGTCTACTTAGAAATAAAAAAAATCCTGTTACGGAGGCTTGCCGATTAAATAAGTTTTACTTTGTATGAATTTGAATTAATCGGACCAAATTTTTTTAATGAAATGGGGGTAATTTAAGAGGCTAATTACATACATGATGCAAGAAGCAAGAAAGCAAGCACATGAGAAAACTTGACCATACTCTTTCCCTCCATTGTTTTTATTTAATTTTATTTCAAATAATTGTGATGTGTGAGACTCATTGGTTACACGTGGATATTTATAGGGAGTTAGTAAGGGATCGAGTGAATTTAATAATAAATGTTATGGTAGGTATCAAGTAACTCAGTCGTCAATAATTGATTGGATATTCTCAAAAGATTTAACTAAAAAATATTAAGAGATAATTTATATCTAGAAAATGACATGACACGTTTTATTTATGTTTTCAACATCTTTTTTTGATGTCCTTCTCAATGCATTAAATATACACTGCATTAGCCAAGAAAGAAAAGAATAATGACAAGGAAAAAAATATTAAATGACATTCAAAAAGATTTAATAGCAAAAATAGAGATGCTATGGTCCCCTAGATAGAGCCGAACAAAACCGAATCGAGAGTTGAATTAAATAAAAAAAATTCGATTAGTGATTTGGTTTGATTTGATTTGTTATTGAAAAAAGAACCCGGCTATACTTGGGTTAGTTTGATTTTAACTTTAAAAAGTCAATTCGAGACCAAACCAACCCTACGTTATATATAATTTTAAAAAAATTTATACATGAAAATATTTATTTTGATTTCATTTATAAATATTTCTTATATTTTTCATAGTTTATATCTTTTAACATGTTATTTCATGTTTGAGACTTAAAACTTTGAATGGTCCAATAAAGATTATAATTCATAAATATTAGTAAATCTAATAAAGCTCAAATCTAAATCAAATTAATACTAATGCTAACAAAAAAAATCAATTCAATACTAAGAATGACAATAATATATTGAATATTTATTATTTAATTTTACATTGGTTTAGATAATTAAAATACATAATCTAATTTTAGTTTTTCTTCAATGTTTAGTCATGTAATTACTACTTATTAGTAGGGGTGTTCAAAATCGAACCGTAACCGATAAGCCAACCGCAAAATTAACTTATTGGCTTATTGGTATTGGGTTATCGGATATACGGTTGGTGAACGGATTAATATTTTATAATTAACAACTTATTGGTATTGGGGTGGATTACTCAATTTTCTTATTGGGTAAACCGTTAACCCGTTAAGAATTATCATATTTATACTTTTATTATATTTATTATATACTAATAAGGAATATATAATATTAATTATATTAACCCTAAAGGCTAAAGCCTCCTACCATAATTTTCTAGAAAGCCCATTTAGTTTTCTATATATTATTATATGTACTATTTCACTATGTTAATTATTTATTAACTATATGCATAATCTTTCAGCCAGGTGACACTCTACTTAAATAAATGACAAGACTATAAGTTGTTACTCTTCTCCCTCTAGTCCTTTACAATATACTCCTTTCTTTCTCTATCTTTAAATTCAATGCTAAAATCCGGTACCCCCTGTTACTGTCTGCTCCTTCCAACTAAATTATGGAGATGGAGGCAAATGGAACGTTCAAATCTCATTCCTACATATAATTCATGACTGAAATGATGGACAGCAAAGCACAAAGATAAACTTGCCAGCAGTTACCATCATTTTAATTCTCTCAACACTGCAACTGATATTTCCTTTGTTGTATTATGTTATTCTTGTATCTAAAGAGTTTAACAAGACTACAAATAGACTTATTTTTGTGAGGTATTATGTTATTATGATATGATTTGTGTAGTGTGTTAAATTTTATCCTCGGCAATCCGATAAACCGCCCAATAACTGTCCGATAATCGTCAATTCGTAACCGAACCAACCGATAAATTATTGGTTGGATAGTGGATTAGTATATTTAAAAATCGATATTCGATAGGCCAAACAGTTAAACGAAATTATCCGCCAGATAAACAGCCCTACTTATTAGACTTATTTTTGCATGATTTAGTATTTTTAAATTATGATAATTTTTTATGACTTATTAATTTGCAATATTTATTTTATGCGATTTCGTTATTATTTTTTGTTAATTTTTTTGTGTTATCACTCATGTCACGACCCAAAAATGGACGTGATGACACTCGACTTATCCCTCCAAGACAAGTCAACCTCAAACCCAACCATTACGATAAAGTGCGGAAATAAAATAAAATTATAAGTTTAATAGTTAATACTGATGCGGATAATAAGTCAATTTAACGAAAACTCCAAAACCTGGTTGTCACATGCACAAGCCTCTAATGTATTACAATAGATTTGAAAGAAAAACGCAAGTCTCAAATGATATTGTCTCTAAAGCATAACAAAATCATAAATAGGAGTACGAAGGTTCGCTGAGGTGACACACAACTTCCTTGCAATTCTCCACAGGAAGCCTCGAATAAGAAGAGAGGGAATAGAAAGTATCACGAAAATCCGGGATCGTAACCTACAAAAAATTGTAGAAGCAAGGGGTGAGTACCAAACCACACGGTACTCAGCAAGTAAACTTCTAAACACAAGCTAAGGGGATAGAATACGGGTACGCCTTACACCCCAACCGAACCTCCACAACTACAACCTGCATAAAATCAGCCAAACCTAGCACTTCACAATTTACATAGCATATAACTCAATAACAACACTCTAACAATTATAGATCAGCAACACACGAGATCAAGTTCATAAATCACAAGTTCCATAGAAAGGCACTCATAAGTTCACAAATGATAAAGATATGCAATGAGATGAAATGCAATGTCAAATATAGTGATGCATGTCTGACCTAGTGATACACACCCACTGTCTCTAAGTCCGGGACGCATGGGGGACATATCTGTCTATGCATCCGTCACGGCGTGCGACACGACCCTTGATAATGAAATTCGTCGCGGCATGCGACACGTCCCTCGATAATGAAATTCGTCGTGGCGTGTGACACGTACCTCGATAATAGGATCCATCGCGGCGTGCGACACGTCCCTCGATAATAGAATCCGTCGCGGCGTGCGGCACGTTCCTCGAATCATAATATCTGTCGCGGCGCGCGACAAGTCCCTCGAAATGATATATCCTCTTTAATTTCTTTAATTTTCTCAATTCATATAACACTTGTCACAATCATGTCTCAGAACCAATATAAATGACATGTTCACACAAATAATGAAGAGATGACCATTTCCATAACAATACACAATTGTAATACAACATCAACAATGAATCAATAAGCCTTTCAAATCATTCTTAACATGTCACACTCAATAATTAATCACATTGCCTTTTATCACCCCTTTTCATCGTTAGAATTATTCAACATTGATAAATCAATCCATCACCAAGTCCAATTACTCTCCAACACATACCACAAGGAAATACACGATCCTATACACTTCACAAGGGTTGAGAAATCCACTTGCCTCAAACAGTCGAACAATTACTCTAGGACTTGAGCCTTCCCTTTCTGTTGGGCTTCCAAATCAATGCAGTCTATTCAAATAAATAATCATAATAAGATTTCGAAACTAACAACACCAATATTATTATACGTCTAGCCTAAACCCAAAAACTCACTCAAATCTATAATCAAGTTCCTAAGTTCCAAGCCTAGGATTAAGTTTCAATTTCTCGAGTCTCATAACTTTAATGATATTTATATAAAACAATACACCTAATATTTATATATTTCACCTAAGCCTTTCCTACCCCGTATAGCCCCCAAATCACAAGAAATCGTTGGTAATCATAGTCAGCCAGCCCTTGTCCCCCCCACTAAGCCCTCAAATACACATGACCTACTACATTTGTCAACAATTCACCCATTTCAATTCCTAGACCAATTCTAATATATATATATATATATATTTGAGCAATTAATGCCGCACACAGGTTAGTTTTCTGCCTTTCTTTATTTTCTTTTCTAAATTAATTATGCACTAAAAGTGTCTAACCACACTAATTTATTTTAATATATTTATAGGCTAAGTAATATGGGGTATTAGCTAAATTAACAATTTAGTCCATTAATCATCAATCAAATTAATTATTTAAATTTACCCGTCAGTTAAATAACCGTAGTTATCGAATCGTCAAAATTTCCAAACCAACTTCACCGACAAATCATAAATGACTCGAGGCAACTATCGGGAGAGGTAAAATGGTAATTTTCATGAAATTTTCCAAAAATGACCTTTTGGGTCATTATAACTCATCTCATATTTTATGTTATTTTCTTAAAAAATACCTTAAATGGTTGTATTTTCGTAGGATTAAGGATATATTTAAAGTACAAGTTAATTATTTGTGTGTATGAATACTTTATCAGGAAAACCCGAAAAAACCCTTGAAACCCAAAAAAATCCGAAACCCCTATCCCTACCACTAGCTATGAAATGTTTTTATTGATGAATCATTTTGTCTCTGATAAAGATGGATTTAGGAGTTAAATTTTATAATTTTTAATTTTGCAATGATTTAAGTACTAATAAACAAATTTTACTTATTTATATTAATATAAGAAAATCTTATAGGACTAATTTACCTTCAATGATACTCCCTTCATTTCAAAATAATAAAATTGTTGGGGTGTTTCACACCCTTTAAGAAAAGAAGATTAGGACATAAATTAGACATTACTTTCCATTTTTGCCTTTATTAATTATTGTCAAATTAAGCTTTAGAATAATTCAAAGCAATTAAAGTTTCTTGAACTCATCATATAGAATGAAGGGTAAAAATGGAAGAATATTTTAAAAGTAGCCTTGAAAACTGAACAATTAAGTTAATTTGAAATATGAAAAATGTCTCAACAATTTAATTATTTTAAAACGGAGGGAGTATATTCTTTTATTTATTTTCGAACATTTTGAATGAAACTTTCAAGAAATCGTTCAATTAAACTCAGGGCATTATACGGTCCCTCCATTTCAAAATAATTGAATTGTTGGGGTGTTTCACACCCTTTAAGAAAAGAAGATTAGGACATAAATTAGATATTACTTTCCATTTTTGCCCTTATTAATTATTGTGAAATTAAGCTTTAGAATAATTCAAAGCAATTAAAGTTTTTTGAACTCATCATATAGAATGAAGGGTAAAAATGGAAGAATATTTTAAAAGTAACCTTGAAAACCGAACAATTAAGTTAATTTGAAATATGAAAAATGTCTCAACAATTCAATTATTTTGAAACGGAGAAAGTATTAAATTATGTGATTATTTCATATCAAAAACTTTTATTTAATTAATTACAATTTTTTTGGATGTGACAGACGATCGAAGCTAAGATTTATATCTTAAATTTTGTGTCCGAACAAACTATTAAAACACTTAAATTAAAAAGGAGGAACCTTTTTATACCTTATATCTTTTTCTATAATTAGAAATAACTTAATTTTGAAAATTTTATTTTACCTTTAATAACCACATAAATATTTAAGATTTATTTTAGATTACAAATTTTATAAGTCTTCGTTTCTTTCTAAAATTTTACGTCAAATCAAATGATGTCAATAAATTGAAACGGGAAGAGTAGTATTACTTTCTACTGGCAGGCGAAGCTCTACGTCAAAACATAACAAGAAGACGATTAAAAAAAGAAAGGAAAATTGGAAAAATATGTTGATGTATAAACATATATATTACTTTTCTCTTTAGAGTTCAATTAGTAGAAACTTACACTGAAAAATTTCTTATATTCAAAGCTCAAATCTGAAACCTCCGACTAAAGATAGAGAAATATTTATTTTTCTACTTTAATCTTAGATTGATGATGTTTTTGTTTACTAATGGTCCCTCAACCTTTTAAATTTGTTCCAAAGAAAGTACAACATATTGTTCACGTTTGATTTTTAATTTTTGGAGTGTGGTGGTGGTGGGGTGGGGGGACTAGTTTGACAATTGCAATTTAAATGCTAGCTACCAAACATTAAATTTATGGTTCTGAAGATGTTAAGAGAGATACAGAGCGATTTGATTTCTGAATTCATGTGAACCAAATACTTCAAGGGTAGATCTTATCCGGATATACATATATACACTTCACCAATAAATACATATTTGGACCATTTGACTGATGACAAAGTTACGAAGAAAATAATAATCTTTAAGGGTAAAATTAGTAAAAAAAACATTACAGATATATCTAACCCTTTTTCGTTTTCCTGGCAGAGTTTACAAAATAGATTCACTTTTAGTCATTACCAAGAAATCCCAAATGGAATTAATAAAATCTAACTAATATGTGTATTTAAGTTTGAGAGTTGCTCTATTGTAATCCTTGTATATACTCCCTCGTTCCTATTTACATGTCTTTATAATTAAAAATAGATATTTTTTAATATTTGTGAAATCATGTCTTTATAATTAAAAATAAATATTTTTACTCCCTCTGTCCAATAATACTTGTCCACTATTGACTTGACACACTCCTTAAGAAACAATAAATAGAAGGGTGATTTTACTATATTACCCTTTGAATATAATAAATACAATGTATTAAAAAATGTAATAGGGAGATGACTATAATTAACGATAAGGGTAAATTAGGAACTAAGTGTAAAATTATCCATTGATTTCATAAAGTGGACAAGTATTATTGGACATCCCAAAATAGTATAGTGGACAAGTATTGTTGGACAGAGGGAGTAATATTTGTCATTTCACAAAATCACTGTATAAATGACACTATTTTTTCTAGTTTACCCTTGAGAGTTACTCCCTCTATTCCATATTAACTGAATTTTTAGGATTTTTTCATTGTTCAAAATTCAAGATGAGTGTTTGAAATTTTTTTCATAATTTCCCTTTCATTTAATGAAGTTTTATATTTTCTAGGAGATAAATCATACTACTTACAAAACTATTTTTATTATTTTACAAAGGGCAATAATGGAAATCATGATTTAAATTGTGTCCTTGAATGTTTTTTCTTAATAGGTGTGCATTACCTCAGAAATCTAGTTAGTATGGAATAGAGGCCGTATTAACCTTGAAAGTACGTATTTGACCAACATAGAAAAATTAAGTAATTCATCAACGTTCATTGGTCAAATTAATTAATCTTAGACTACACAAATACATATTTGTATTTTTTCACCATATGCAGATTTTTCATTAACGCCCACACTTTAATTGCACGTTGCACTTAAAGCTCCAAAAGACCTTATAACTTTTTTGTGTTTTTCACTTTTGATAACACTGCCTTACTGTTCTAGCGAGGTTTCATATTTGTGCCTATTATTTTGAGTTGACTCTGAAGTTTTGATGATTTAACGAACTCTGGGATCTAAGAATGGAACCCGATTCCAGAAGAGACTGAGAGTTCCATACGTGAAAAGGACAGTTGTCTAAAAGCTGCAATCTGTAACACTATCGCATCTGCTGTGATTGGTGAGCGTCTCTTTCAAAGCAGCAGACTCTCAGCCAATGACATTGCTCGAAGATTTTGTGTCCATCCTATAATATGTCTCTTCTACATTGACACAAACTCAAGTTTTTGCATTTTGAAAAATCACAAAGCAAAAGTCATTTTCTCTCAACGAAATATTTCTCGAAGAACAGCAAGGGACCTAATAGAGTTATCATTGTTCTTAGTTGTTTCTAGGGTATATATTTCAATGCTTATTCTCGTAAGATCTATTCCTAAGATATAAAGGAATCGGATCGTTTAAAGTTCTTGCTGATTTTTCCGAATCATAGCTATAGTTAGCTATGTCGGATTCTTGAAGTTTAGATCGATTAGAGCTAGTTGGTTTAGTGAACAATAGAGTTATTGCTTAGTTTGTGTGTAATAGAGTTGTTACTGTGAGGGGGAAGGGATTAAGAGTTTAATTCCTAGATTACTAGAGATCTATAATATGAAGTTTTGCTTCTTTAGAAGTTAATGGAGTTGGTTTGAAATCCTGTGAGACAGGTTGTGGTTTTCTTCTCCCTTGAGCAAGGAAGTTTCCATGTAAAACTCTTGTGTTTATTTTACTTCCAGTCATTTATTTTTCACACTTTTATTCTGTCAAGGGACTTGGATCATTGACTGTTAGTGGACGCATACATTCTAACAGTGCCCTTCTTTCTTACCTTTGCCATCATCCCTGATATGGGTTGGCATTTCATTAGAGCTGAAGTATGTTAATAACTCCTTTTGTGCAAATGTTATTTAGATGGCAATACTATTTTACCATTTTGATTGGGAAGTGTAATGGTAATACTGTTTATGGGATTAAGGCAATCCTCATATGCTGGTTGATGCTAGTTTTTATGCATTGTATTTAGAGTTAATATTTGTATACAACTTACTATGATAAAACAAGAGCAGGGGCGGATCCAAAATATCAAGTGTCGCCTTCCAAAAATTTAGTAATTTTTATCTTGACATCGTATTTACACTGTAAAATCTGTTGATACCTGTTGGTACTGGTTCCAGTACCCAGAAACTGTTTATTTGACAAGTGAGACTTGTTTAAGTGGTTGAGTACCTTCACCATCAAGGCATCAACCAGTAGGATAAGTGAGAACACGAGGACCGAGCAAAATAATATGTGAATGTGAATGTAATTGAAGTATGATTTTTCTAAAATTGTTTTACACTGTAAAGTAATACTAACTTTCGAGTATGATTTTTCTAAAATTGCAGTAATTGAAGCAAGATATAAAACTATTGTCAATACACTATATTTATTTTTAATTATTATGTGACCATCTTATATTAGAACTTAAGTGGTGATGATGTACTTAATTACAATGAGAATATATATCTTTATGTGTGCCACTGAGATAGAACTTACGACATTTGCCTATTGATATCAATGTTTTTTTTTTAATTTCTCACTCGGTGTTCGATATTCATATTGGATCTTCATTAATTCGGATTCGCGCCGAATAGAGCTCCATTCAAGGGGTAACATTCCCTGTCAAGGATTTCTTCATACCCACGACTCATTTAAATATTAAAAATAAGATCGATATAGATTATTTACTTAATTATATTTTCAACACGCTTCGTCATAACTTTTTTTTTTAGCCAAACACATTACCATATATTTCGAAATTGGAAAAGACAACAACATGAAAGAAAATAAGAAAATCAAAATTGGAAAAGACTACAACATAAAAGAAAATAAGGCTAGATAATTACAATACAAATAAGGAACATTACTTTTATTTATCTTGAAATAGTAGAGTACATGAAGACATTATATTAAATATCTCCACTTAATTTAGTTTTTACAACATAATGTTCCCATAGAAGTACTAATTATAATAATTAACCCATACTGGGAGTAATTTGAACAATGAGTTTCCAGTTAACAACCAGAAAAACTCTACCACAAACATAATTAAGAGGCTTAACCATACCAGGAAATAGAAGCCTAACTTGACTAACTATGGGATTTTCCTCCTGAATTATTTTCTTAGCATATCCTGCTGACTTCCCAACAAGTTCAGGCCATGATTGCTTACCTATAATTACAAATATATAATTATAAAAACAATAATAATAATAATAATAATAATGGAAGTATTCTAGAAATTAAGAAATAGTTTGACTATATTATCCTTTTGCTTCAACACTAGGTAATTAAAACGAAAATATTATAATGGACATCATGGTAAAATCCTCATATCAGTCATTATTTCTTAAGGGGTTTGCGGAGTCTGTAACAACTCAGACTTCGATCAATTTTCAATTTTGGGTCAACTTCTAATAACCATATATTTTAGCACATAAAGAGTCAGGTGGCCCATGAGGTATCAAATCAAAGGTCTTCGAGTCCTCTTTCCAACGCTGCCAAGTTTACTAAATTCCGAGCTCGGAGTGAAAAGTTATGGTCATTTTAGTAAAGCCTCTCTAATTAAGGTCTTTCATCCGTTTAAGGAAAGAGTATTTCGATCTTTTCCTTACCCCAATAAGTCTACCCACGTTTTTACTCACCCAATTTAGGGGTCTAATCAGACGCTAAGTTATTTTTCATATTCCTTAACACTTAGAATTTTAGGGTGAAGTTTCAAGAAGAGGAAAAGAGGGTTTCAAGCGTTCATTCAAGGGTTGAGGAATTTCGCCAAGAACAATTGTTCTTTCCAGGTATGTGATGCTTCCCACAGTGATGGACTTGTTCTTCCTCACGCCAATCATGTAATTATTTCGTTAATTCTCCCATATAATCGTTTATGCAAATGTTCTTGAAGAGTTCTTGAGTTTTAAGCTTCATTCTTTATCAATAGAGGTTTTGAGTTCTTGAGGTGAGGGTTTTGCGAATGAGTGGCGTTTCTTGATAGAATTTGAGTGGGATTTTGATAATTTCGTGTTGGGTTTGTGAATCAAAGAGAGTTTGGAAGAAACCAATCGATTCTAGATGAGTTAGGACACGAAATTGAGCAAGAAAATTCGTCAAAATTCTGGGCAGGAGTGTGGCGTGGCACGCCATGAAGGCGCCAGAGCTGGCCTTCAGTAGTTTGGGGCCTGGCGCCCCACGCCAGCAGTGCGCCCCAAACTTTCCTCTGAAGTTTAGGGCCTGGCGCCCCACGCCAGCAGTATGCCAGGGGTCGCCAGGGCCCATTTCTTCTCTGTTCATTCGAACGTGTCCCTTTAAGTTGTGGCTATGCTTTCCCACTCTATATTAGCTCCTATAGGCTCCATTTATCATTGAAAACTCATGCATTATCCTACTCATATGTCTTAATGCATTATCAAAACTAAAGTTAGTTTAAGAGAAGAGTCAAGAGCTATTATTGAAAAAGTAAAGAGAAGTTTAAGAATCTTTTTAGAACAAATGCTTTGTCTTTAAAAATTGATTTTGAGAAAGAGTAAAAGATGAGTTTCAAGAAAAGTATAGGAAACTAAGTAATTCCCTAAGATAACAGTTTTAAATTGAGAAAAGAGAAACTTTGCTTTCTAATTGAGTTATGAGTACTGAGATACTCCAGAGCAATAATGTTTTTACACATTTGAGCAGCAGTATATATATATATCATTGGGAGTAGTATTGAGCACCGATATGGGGGAGAGTTCAGACAACTCACAGCCCCCATAAACCATGTCTTGCCAATATGGGTTCAAGATCATACTTTTTAGATGAATCCTTATAGCTTAGTGGATCCGCTTAGTTCAGGTGTTCTATATCCCGGCATGATATAGGACAGTTCTGGCAGCTTGGACAAGACGATGTATCATCACTTAGCTCACAGTGATAGTTGTCGGTTAGAGAATCTCCCAATAAAGTTAAAGTATATTTTCACATAACACTTCTTATGTTGAATTCAGAGATGAGTAAGTATTTTGTAAAGAAAAATGATTTCATTCCTTTAATTCTTTACATTTAGTTTAGTTCATGCTATATCTATTGCAGTCATCCAGTTCAGTTATTTAGTTCACTTAAGCCATATTGCATACTCGTACATTCCATGTACTGATGTCATTCGACCTGCATCTTTTTATGATGCAGATACAGGTATTTAGGATCATCAACAGGCGTTTCGTTGAGATCACTTTACGCTTCAGATAGCTTTGGTGAGCCTCCTTGCTTCCGGAGGATTTCATATTCAGTTTTAGTAGCATTTGAGGTGTCATGGATCTTGTCCCGACATTTATCTTAAACAGTTAGAGGCTTCATAGATAGACATAGTTAGATGTTTCCATTGCTTCTCAGGATGTTTATTTAACTTATGACTTATGCTAAGTATTTCAAGACAGTGATTTAAGACTTTTCTCTACATGTCTAAATTCTCATCTATTAAGCTTCCACATATCTTCTAGAGTCAGGTGATGTCATAGTAAGTCAGGCCAAGGGTTCGCTTGGGGATCAGACATGGTTCTCGAGTGCCGGCCACATCCAGGATGTAGATTCGGGGTGTGACAAAGTCCAAAGAAGAGAAATAAAAGTGAACAGAGGGAGTATAATATGACTTAAATAACCATGCTCTTTAGTCTTTATAGTACTTACTGATTTTAGAAAAATGTATATTTAATTAAAAGTAATTTAATAAAAAATTTTCTTTATTTTTAAGAATAAGTAATTTTTTAAAGGGGTGCATCAAAGATAAAAACATCAAATAATATGAATCGAAGGAAGAAGTATTTTAATTTTTGCATATGGGTTTTGACTCGGATCGGGTCACTCTTTTTTAATTGAGTTTGCATTTATTAAATTAAAAATAAAAAGAGTAAAAATTCATTTAAAGTTGAATCTTCTGTATGATTTTTTCTTAGAAAATATGATTATGTGATATTAGTGAAAAAAAGTCGTAATTATGTGCCCATCTGTGAAATTTACCGGTCTTCGAAACTATAAGAAGAAGAAAATTAAAAAGTATAAGAGGAAATTACCTGGGCAAAATATATTTTGGTTTTCATTTTCCACTGGAAGTTGCAGTACTTCTATCCCATCACTCAAATCTCTTGCCATCAGTGATTGGAAAACTGTAATTAAAATAAATAATTTACTAAATTAATTACTTAATTACTTATTTGAGTGATAACATATACTAGTAAAATGTACATGTACTAGTAGTGGCGGAGACAGAAGTTTCACTAAAAGGGTTCAAAATCTGAAGAAGTAAACACATGAACTAGTCGAAGGGGGTTCGACATCTACTATACAACAACAACATACCCACTGAAATCCCACTAAGTGAGATCTGGGTATGGTAGAGTGTACGCAGACCTTACCACTACCTCGTAGAGAAATTATTTCCGAAAGACCCACGGCTAGCTCAAGTGCATCAAACCCAAGTAAAACAAAGAAGAAGAAAACAATGAAAAATAGCATAGCCAAAATTTGACATTTACTATATATACATGAAAAATAATTTTAACCATGTATAAATACTATAATTTTCTGTCGAAACACCAACCTGGCTCTGCCCCTATATGCACGAGAACCAATAAATATTGTGGTTACATAAGCCTTATCGATCTATATAAATTTGAATCAATGGAACAAAAAAATTTGCATGAGATGGGAGAATTAAGGGGCTAATTATATACATACGTGATGCAAGAAGCAAGAAAGCAAGCGCATGAGATAACTTGACCATACTCTTTCCCTCCATTGCTTTTATTTAATTTTCTTTCAAATAATTGTGATGTGTAAGACTCATTAGTTACACATGGATATTTATAGGGAGTTAGTAAGGGGTCGGTTAGATTTAATAATAAACGTTATGATAGGTATCGAGTAACTCAATCGTCAATAATTGATAGGATATTCTCAAAAGATTTATTTAAAAAATTTAAAAGGTAACTTTTATCTTGTAAAAGAGTTGGGGAAAATTCAGAAAATGACATGACACATTAATTTTATTTATGTTTTTAGTCTTTTTTTTTAAATGTCTTTCTCAATGAATTTGGCATACACTGCATTAGCCAAGAAAGAAAAGAATAAAGACAAGGAAAAACAATATATAATGAAATTTAAAAAGATTTTCTAGCAAAAGTAGAGATGCTATGGTCCCTAGCTATGAAATGTTTTTATTGCTGAATCGTTTTGTTAGTAATAGGGGCGGATTTAGGAGTTGAATGTTATAATTTTAGATTTTACGATAACGAATTCAAGTAATAATACATGAGTTCCAAATTTAAATTTAAACATGTATATATTTAATGAATTTCAAAACAAATATAAAATTTATGATAAATCTATTGAATTTGATTTTGAGTAAAAAATTCAATAAAATCTGGTAAATTATTGAGATGAAGCCACGTGTCCATCCATTAATTTGAAGGGTAAACACAATCCAAAAGATTAACGGTAAGAGTCTATACAACCTTAAAGTATAACAGAGGGTATTAACATACCATTTGTGATAGTTCGGAGGTATATAAAAATATAATAAGCAAAATCATTCTTATTCTTTTTACATACAGCACTAATAATCCTCAATGTTTATCAAGTTGGTGCATTTTTTCAGAATTTTCTTTTTTTTAAAAAAAAAAAACGATGGTCCCCTATAAAATGATTTTATTCATGAGTCATTTTGTCAGTACGTAGAACACACAAAAAATGTGGTTTATAATTATAGGTACTTGATATTGACACTAGATATGGGACCCCGTGCCATCACGGGCCGAATATACATTAATCTCTTTGTTTTAATTTATGTGAGATGAATTTGAAGTTAACCAATTTTTTAACATGTTTTAATATATATAGAGGTACTTGATATTGATATATTGTTCCTAATAATTACGCCTTTCAACCATGCATGCATTTGCGTACTCTTTATGTTACTCTCTCGGTTTCTATTTATATGTTACCATTTTAGATTTTACGTTCCTTAATAAATTAGGTAAATTTACTATTTTACCCTTATTTAGTGTTCTCTTGAAGTCTAATTTTCAATAAATGAACATATATAAATTAATTTATTTTAATTAATTAAATTGACAAATGAACATGAATTAATCATTTAGTTTTCCTATGTTGGTTAAATTCATACTTTCAAGGCTAATAACTCTCAAGGGTAAAATAAGAAAAACAATATTATTTATGTATTGATTTTGTGAAATGACAAGTATTAAGGAACATATATTTTTAATAAGGACGACATATAAATAGGATCAAAAGGAGTTTAATTTTCACGAAAAGAGAGATGATACCAAAAGTAAAAAAGTTATGGTCCCCTAATGTAATGTTCTTATATTTATGAGTCATTTTGCCAGTATATAGAACACATAAAAAATGTGTTATAATTGTAAGTATTTTTTATATTGATATTGATATATTGCTTCTAATTATTATGCCTTTCAATTTATTAAGTTGCGTGTGAATCTAATTTATCTATATATAATAGGAGAAGAAAAAACGCCACATGTCAACGCCACAAATTTTCAAAATTTTAAATAATAAATAATTAAATATTATAAATACAAAATTTGAAATAAAAATAGACACATGTCATCAACTTACACAAATAATGACAAATGTCAGCATTTCTAAAAACAGATTTATTTATTTTTAAATCCAATTTATATGTTAGTAAAAAATTGAATTTTTTTTTAAAATCAACTAATCTAGGAAACATTCAATATTGTTAAAAAACAAATTTATACACTTTTTTTAAAAATAAAACGAATTTTTGCATATATAATAATAATAATAATAATAATAATAATAATAATAATAATAATCTATCTATATATAATAGGAGAAGAAAAAACGCCACATGTCAACGCCACAAATTTTAAAAATTTTAAATAATAAATAATTAAATATTATATAACTAATTAAATATTATAAATACAAAATTTGAAATAAAAATAGACACATGTCATCAACTTACACAAATAATGACAAATGTCAGTATTTCTAAAAACAGATTTATTTTTTTTAAATCCAATTTATATGTTAGTAAAAAATTGATTTTTTTTTAAAAATCAACTAATCTAGGAAAGATTCAATATTTTTTTAAAAAAATTTATACACTTTTTTAAAAAAATAAAACGAATTTTTGCATATATAATAATAATAATAATCTATATATCTAAATTTATAATATATACACACACGGTTACAAATTTTTTGCATACAAACAATTTTTAAAAACTTTTAAAATAGAAAATTAGGCAAAGATGTTTTACGAAGAATCTGGAAAAAAAATGTGAAAACGCAATAAATTTCAATTTAAAAATCAAAGTATAAAGCAGTTGAAGTTTTTTTGTTTTTTTTAATAGTCACTTAATTTTTTGTATTTTTAAAAACTTTCAGACATTTAATTTCAATTTTGAACTCAATATATAAGGTAGTTTAAACTGAAAAATCTGAATAAGTTTTTTTGTTTTTCAAATTATTTTTTTTTAAAAGTAACTTCCCAAGTTTAAACTATAACTACAAAAATTCTTTAAATTGACATTAACCCACTTTCTCAGTAATATGAACATCTAAAGGAAAAAAAAGAAGCTCTCGATCAAAGCAATCTGTTTTTACAATCGTCAAATTCGTTCTTTTTTTTCTTCTTAGTAGTGTAAGAATCGAAAAACAATCAAAGCATTCTGTAGCCGAGACATGGATCCAATGGTACTTCCTTTTTCCTTTTAAATAGTAGATTTGAATCGATTTTAAGAATTTAAAGTGTTGTCCACATATATTATATACAACTTTAATGACAAAAATTAACCTTTTGGATACGTATATTCAAATCACAACATATTCTTTTTAATATCACATAAATATTTTAATGATCATCATGTTATAATCATTTAAATTGTTCTATATTTATTTTTATGATGATTTATTTGTTGAATTAACTTTTGAAAAGAATATCGAATGATATATCATAAAATCGAGAAATGAGTAACTACCAAACAAAATTATTATCAAAGAACATATATTTTTAAGCAAATTAATATTAAAATATTGGGAATATCTTTACTATTATATTGGGAGTTGATAAATTCTCAGTTTTAAAAAATTAAAATTAAAATAGAATAACAAAATTATTAAAAATACTAAAAGACGTAAAAAAAAAAGTCTTTTATTTTTTTTAAAAAAAAGTTATTTCGTAGAAGTTTTTAAAAGTTCATATTTTTTGTCTTTAAACTACTTTATTTTATATAAGGAATCACAAATGTCTATTAATGCTATTTTCAACTTCCAAAGGTTGAAATTTTTTGCATACAAACAATTTTAAAAAACATTTAAAATAGAAAATTTGGAAAAAATGTTTTACGAAGAATCTAGAAAAAAACATGAAAGAAAAAAATTGAAACTAAAATTTAATTTTGAAATGTAAAACAAGCCTAAATTTGTGCCACACTTTACTACCCATAGTTATTTTTATTTGAATTTTCTTTTTCCTTTTAAATAATTTATAACTCAAAGTATTTTAATTTGTAAATGGTAAATCCAAAAAAAATTAAAAAATTAAAATTAAAACATTAAAGACTCAAAAATAACTATACCACTAAAAAAAATATTAAATAACGTTTCTTTTTTATCTCCTGGGGTTAAATTTATTTATTTACCTTTAAATTATGATAATTTTTTTAGTGTTATTGCAGTTACTTATTTTTATAGTTGGGTGAGTTTAAAATTTATCTAATTGCATTCATTTTTTAAATATTGAGATATGCGGAAGTACAATCCATATACTTAAGGTAATTGATCAAGAAAATTTCATTAACTGACTCAGTTTCAGATTTTATTTCAAATCAATATTTTTTGCTACGTCTAATTATTAAAAAATGTCACGATTTGAGAAATTGCATTGAACATATATCAAATTAATTTTGTTTACTTGGTTATACGTGTTTTCAATGAATATTATGCATGTTTCTAAATATCTAAACACTATTCCAATTAGATTTACCAAATTAATATCCTCTAATAGTGATCATGGATCACTGATTAAGAGTACGTTTTTATATTCAATACGCATCAACTATATTCATACGAGGGAGTCTTTTTAAACATAATTTATATTGAATTAATAAAATTAATTTTAAATCTGAAATTAAAAATTAAAATTATTTTAAATTTTAAAATCTTTATAAAGGAGAAAAATACTTATGCACGATGGAGTCTTTTAAAGCATAATTCATATTGAATTAAAAATATTAATTTAAAATCTGAAATTAAAATTTTTTTAAATGTGAAAATATTTTAATTTTAAACAAAAAAGAAAAAGAAAAAAGATAACCGTACCATTTATTTTATTTTTTAAAAATAATTTCACGTTTAAGAGAATACATAAATAACTATCCCAATAATGCTGCTAAAATTTAGGAACTATAAATTATTATTTTTTACATTTACATAAGTTTAAAATACAAATAAATTTAGCCTATTTTTTTGTAACTATATTTTCACAAAATATCTGGCAGATAATTGCATGTACAAATAATGATGCTATAATTTAGGATTGTGTAGGGAGAGAAACAACGAATATTGTTATTTTTGTTTTTGCTTATTGCATAAAACTTTATCAAAATTGCTTAAATAATTAATTTGGAATTTGAATTTTAAAAAAATAAGTAATTAATCTTATCCTTAAAAGCACCTCTTTTTTAGCCATTTAAACGTAGTTTTTTTGCTCTTCTTTTTTGTTTATTTTCTATACTTATATTTATCTAATTTATTTATATTTTAATTGAGATATTTTTTAAAGTTTTATTGCAATTATCTTTTAAATTAGTAGGATCAATTTTAAATTTATGTGTATTGCAGTTGTCTATTGAATTTTGAGTTACACGATGATAATGATGTACTAAAGTTATGTTCTTTTATCCATATATATATATAATAAAAGGATAATCAAATTTCAAAATTGGTAAATAATTTTATGATAAATAAAATTTAACTTTTGAATTTAAGATAAATAATATTTATCTATATCTAGCCAGCGTTAAATTCTATCTTGAACAATATCACAATTATAAGTCATTTAGCAAATTTAAGTCTATTCACGATATTATATAACATTATTAAATTAAGTTGAAAATTGCGATTCTAAAATATATGATACATTTTTTACTTTTTAATTTATTTTTTAATTTAAATTTCAAGATAATTATAATTACACATAATATGCTTTAACGGATAAAGATCAAATCAATAGCCTCTCATTCATATCCATATGTTTTCTAATACAATTCAAATTCAAATTTAAAATATCCAATACATACTTTGAGTTAAACTAATATAGCGGTTGTATTAATTAAGATTATTCTTACCTTTAAATCAATTTTCTATTATATTCTTACACAAATTTAATACGGAAAAAAATATTTTGAAAATCTTTTAATTTTGAATAAAACATATATAGAAAATCTATTAACATGTCATTTAATCTTATGATATCAAATATTTCAGATGGAATGTTAGAATTAATAAATTATTTACATAATTTTTGTATTCAAACAACATAAACAGAATAAAGTACAAACACGTAAAAATATTTGAAATATTTGATATTTGATCAAGATAAAGTAATCATAAAATTAATAGTATTCTTACAAAAATTTCAACATCATATATTATAAAATTAAAAGTGTAACTTATATAGCTATAGATATAATATTTTAGTACAATAAAATAAATTGTGTATTAATAATATTAATTTAATTTTCTCAAATAAATAAGTTAATGATTTATATATATAATTATTATTATAAAAAATTAAATATATTATTAAGTGCATAATACATTTTATTAGTTATTTTTAATTATAAAATTATTACATCTTAAATTATCTGTGCTAACACGTGGGCACGTATACTAGTATTATCTAACAACCATGCATTTACTCTTTAGATATCTCTGATATTTTATTAAGTAGTTGACAAAATTATTTATTCTTTTTGTATTCTTATAAGAAATTTTATTCTCCTTTTTTGAAAAAACCTCACAGACAAATCAACTAGTATTATTCGTTGATACATTGGAAGGATTTTTGAATGATAAATACATCGATGACATTAATTTTCTCGTCATGATATACATTGATACATGTTTGACAATTTGAAGATAAGGGACAAAATAGTGTTTTCCTTTAAGCCACTATTAGAACAAAACTATTATTTTTATTTTTTTAATTTACACACATGATGTGAAGGTTAAAGCAGTTGCAGAGAAAGCTAATGTTTGTATATTGTATTGATAAAAGTTATTCATACATATATACATGATAGTCTTGATGACCAAGAAAGGAATAAACATATAAAAGGTATCTAAATCAGTTAGAATCAATTATATATCCTATTATCTTTAAAGATATAATACAATCAATTTATTATATTTGATAAAGAGAAATCAGGCATGATATTCTTTTGAAAAAGAGGACGGTGAAAATTGAATTCACAGCCTACCTCCATCCCTAGAGGAGTCGTATGAGGCAGAAGCTCCACGTACGATTTTGAAGCCAAGCCTTTCCAGCAATGGGGCCTAGGGACCGATATGATGATTGGTTTAGGTAGGGTGGCCGCCCTATTATAGGCATCTATAGGGATTAGTCTGTGAGACCGCGATTCACAAACTGATGCATGAGACTCACCCTTTACTTGAGAATAGAGAGGGGAAACATAGCAGTAATATGTGGGGGACACCCACTGATATCAATATTTTGTAAATTATGAATTTAACAAGAATGAAATGAGAGATTTAATTTTACACTAGTTTACAAATATTTTCTAGTTATATGGTTATTTTTTTTATGGGAGACTATTAAAAAATAACATAGAAGATCTTGATTATACTTAATCAATAAAATTTCTTCTTTACCCAAAAAAAGAAAAGAAAAAAGACTTAGGAAATCATTTCCTCCAGAGAAATTGGAAATATAAAGATTAGAGTATCATGTCGAGTTTTTATTATTCTCTTTTAAATAGTGAATAATTCTATTTAAATATAAAGAAAAATTCATTTATCTTTTGTTTTTTTTTAAAAAGAAGGAAAATTCATTTAAAGTAGTTCGAAATTCTAAAAAAGAAACTTCTTTTATTTTTTAAAAAATCAATAAAATTGCATCAAAATAGGGGGAAACAAAAGAAACTTAATTAATTTATCAGTAATTTGACTTCTTGATTTTTTAACAAGTCTAGCTAGGCTTCGTAATCTTCTTAATTATGTATCATTATTTTTGTTTACTTTTTTAGTTTCTCATTCGAAATTTAATATCCTCTTTGAAATTCAATTAATAAAAATTTATACTAATTTTTTTTTTAATATTCAAGGCTTAAACTTGAAACCTTTGATTAAAGATGGATACGTATTTATCTTTGCACACCTATGATGATATTTTTGTTTACGACTGGTCCCTCAACCTTCTTGATTTGTTCCAAAGAAAGTATAACACATTGTCACATTTTTTTTTTTTTGGGGTGTGGTGGGGTGGAGGGGGTGTGGGGACAAGTTTGACACTTGCAATTCAAACCCAAGCTACCACACATAAATTAAATCTATGGTCCCAAAAATGTTAAAGTCGTAAAAGAGAAATACGGAGTGATTGATTTCTGGATTCACGTGAATTCAATATTTAATGATAGATCTTATATTGATATATATACCAACAAGAAATCACAAATACAAACTGACAAAATAACAAGAAAAAAAAAAGAAACAGAAAAGGAGTATCAACAACTAGTTCTCAATAATCTTCATTGGAAAATTATAGTTTATATACGATAAACGACTTTTCTACTTTCTTAAATTTTATGTCAAGTCAAAATCAAACAGACAAATTGAAACAACAGAAGAAATACACAATATTAATTAAGGAGAGTACATTTAATTAAGCCACACTTATTTATTCCATTATATATATAGTAAGAGTACATGGAGACATTATAATCAACATGAACCCTAATCACTACAACAAATTCGATTATCAGGGACAAATTATTTCATTATTTATAAATCATATTTCGTCACTAAATATCTTGTGAGACGAAAAATATTTTGTCAATCCGTCGTCACTAAATGTGTGTCGCTAAAAGTATACAAAGACGATTTAGTGCTTCGTCGCTAAAAGTATTATATTAACTACAGAAAGAAAAATCGTCCTCAAATGCATAAACATTTGTGACAAATTTATTTGTCATAAAAAGTGTAATTTTTTGTAGTTAATAGTATGCTTTGTCACTAAAAAGGTTATTACTACCGACAAAATTATATCGTCACTAATTATTTTACTTCAATCAGTGATGACATTAATTGTCTCTAAATTTATATGTATTTCGTAGGTGAACAAAATCTAATTTCGTCACTAATGACTATACTTTTCACTTTCAAAAAATTATTTGGTCCTTAAATGTATTAATTAGGGACAAATTTATTATTATAAAAAAGGTTAATAATTTTTTTGTTAAATCTATCATTTTTTCAATTTAATCCAATTATTCAATTGCAATTACAATACTTTTCACTTTCAAATACAAATATAATTTTTTTTTCCATATTTATCCCCTCCCAATTTTTTTAACCCCTTCCCCAGGACTCCACATTATGCTTCCTTGGGGACTCGAACTCACAACCTTAAGGTTGGAAGTGAGGAATGCTTACCATCCGATCAACTCTCTCTTGTCTCTCATTTTTATTTTATTTTAAAGTTCATTCACTTTTTTCAAATTTAACTTCTATAGAAATAATATATTATATGATTATTTATACACATACACAAATGCATAAAATTTACTACCCACAATTCATTCAAATGTAGATTATATTTTATGTCTGTCCATATTTGGCAAGAGTTTGCACGACAATTCTTTTTTCAATATAAATCTCATGTTGTATTTATCCGTATCCAAATAGATGAAAGTCATTCTCTCTTCTCATTTTACATTCTCTAAATCAAAGATGTATAGATGTGTTTGGTATGAGGAAAAATATTTATATATTTTTTCATTTTTGTGGGTTTATATGTTTGTGTATGTGTACATTTAAGTTTAACTTCTATCTTATTTTTTACTGTCAATATAGATAAATGAGTTTTAATTATCATTAATAAAATATTATTATGTAAAATTTACTTATTATTTAAATAGATAATTTTTAAAATTTATAATAAAGTTCACTACTATTTTTATTAATTGAATTTTGTATTGCGTGGTTGAAACATATAGTGCAAATAATGGACCGGATACATTAGTAATAAAACTTTGAACTTACGTCCAAAATATTTATAAAAACAACAAAATTAGTAGAGACTACCAAGTTGCCACAAATCCTCTTTAGTGGAGATGATGTCGCCGCCAAAAGACCTTTTATAGCGATAATTTCTTCGTCGCAACCCAGTAATTTTTCAGGAATTTAGGATTATTTGTGACGACGGCGATTAAGTCCCCACTAATATGTTATCTTTCGTGGTGATTTCAAGGGTCGCCACTAAAACTATACATTTTGTGGCAACATTTATAGGTCGCCACTGCTTCATCTCATTTTGTGGCGATAAGATAAGTGACTACGAATAGTTAAAGTACTAAAACTAGTAAGTGTATAGTTAAGGGACAAAAAATGACAAGTATTTAATTAAGAGACCAAACCTGGTAACATTTTAAATAGTTAACGGACTAAATCTGATAAATATTAGACCATATTAGAATGAATTTCTAGACTGCGCAAAAATATCAAAATGAATATTAACAAATGTAACGAATAAAATGAATATTTAAAAATGTAACGAACGTAACTAACGACATATAAAAATGTGATTTAACAAAAATAATGATTTAACTAAACTGAACAAATCCTTGAACATATTCAAATCGGTTGTGACCAAAAAAATAATGTAAACAAGATTAACCGATAAAAATCCTAATATTTTGAGAAATAAGGATAATTATCAACAAATTGCATTAAAATTGCAAAACATGTATTTTTGACTATTTAACAAATAAAATATTTAAAAATATTAACTTTGAAAACTATTAGACCAAAATTTAGTGTCAACAACTTGCCCCTTTGTTTGATTAGGATCGATGAAAGAGATCCTGGTCAAACAAAGTTGACGAACACAAATTTGGTTTGATGAACTTTGAACAAAACAATATGAGACGTTAGTAGAGATTTTGAACAATACTCTAAGTCCGTCAACGAGGCTGAAAAAAATGAACAAAAGGCATGAATTAGTCAAAAACTGAAAACATTCACATACCTTTGATGTTACTTCTAAAATTTTACAGTGAAGGTAGTGTACATCTTTGAAAGGATGACGATGTGAATAACATGTTACTTTGAACGAAGTGACGGCTTAACTTGTCTCTTGAAAGGCAGACGACCCAACTTGAATATAATATGCCACTTGAAAGGAGGTGACAACCCAACATGTCTATTGAAAGGCAGACGACCCAATTTGAATATAATATGTCACTTTGAACGAGGTGACAACCCAACGTGTCTCTTGAAAGGCAAATGACCCAATTTGAATGTAACATGTCATTTTAAGGGAGATGACAACCCAATCTTGAACTTAATATGTCACTTGAAGAGATGTGACAACCCAACATGTCTCTTTGAAAGGCGGACGACCCAATTTGAACTTAACATGTCATTTGAAGGGAGGCGACAACCGAACGTGTCTATTGAAAGGTAGACAGCCCAATTGAACTTAACTTTTCATTTGAAGGGAGATGACAACCCAATTTTGAATTTAATATGTCACTTGAAGGGATGTGACAACCCAACGTGTCTCTTTGAAGGGCGGACGAACCAATTTGAATATAATTTGTCACTTGAAGGGACGTGACAACCTAATATGAATATAACATGTCACTTGAAGAGTTGTGACAACCCAACATGTCTCTTTGAAAGGTGGACAACCCAATTTGAAATTAACATATCATTTGAAGGGAGATGACAACCCAATCTTGAATTTAACATGTCACTTGAAGGGATGTGACAACCCAACATGTCTCTTTGAAAGGCGGACAACCCAATTTGAAATTAACATGTCATTTGAAGGGAGATGACAACCCAATCTTGAACTTAATATGTCACTTGAAGGGTTGTGACAACCCAACGTGTCTATTGAAAGGCAAACGGCCCGATAAGAACATAACATGTCACTTGAAGGGAGGTGACAACCCAACTTGAATATAACATGTCACTTGAAGGGATGCGAGAACCCAACATGTCTCTTTGAAAGGCGGACGACCCAATTTTAAATTAACATGTCATTTGAAGGGAGATGACAACCCAATCTTGAATTTAACATGAATGATGTACCACAAAATATGAAATAACAATGTTAGTAACAAATGCAACATAAGCTATGCAAATATGACCTCATATGAATAGTGCTCAAGGTGATAAGCCAAGGAAACAGTTAGAACATAATAACGTCATGAATAAAAAAAATGTCAATCTGAATGGAATAACAAAATAAAAGGTGTCATTTTGAACGGCATGACAAACCAATTTAAAAAAATATCATTTTATTTGAAATAACAAATCAATTTTTAAAATATCTCATTTTGAAAGGTATGACGACCTAAATTTTAAAAGACGTCATTTTGAAGGGTATGACGACCCAAAAATATAATTTCAACAATGAAATGATCCACAAAGTTGGTCTGAACAACTATTAAAAGTGTGTGTCAACCCATTTTTTTACTTTTTTTAAACAATGAAACATATTTTAACTTGGTTAGCACCAACAACAAGTATTGTACAAAAATTTCTCACAATTCTTTCTCATTCAACTGAGATTGAATTCGAGGTAATTTCTATGGATTCAAGTGATACCTCAAATGTACTCAAGTAATGACAAGATTGTTCCTCTTGCTTCAAACAACCAACAACTAGTATTGTACAAAAATTTCTCACAATTCTTTCTCATTCAACTGAGATTGAATTCGAGGTAATTCCTATGGATTCAAGTGATACCTCAAATGTACTCAAGTAATGACAAGATTTGTTCCTCTTGCTTCAAACAAATGTTTTGAACTAGACCTAACATCATGTTTCAAGTGCCCTCACCACAAAGAAAGTTCAATTTGCACACATTTAAAGTGTTTTGATTTGAGAACATTTAGCAAAATTCACTCACGCTCAGAAAAATGTTCAACGCATGCAATTGTGATACCATAGACTTGGCCTTCATGTAAATCTCCACTAATGTGAGAACATTTGAGATGAAATCATGTAGGGCTTGTTATTGACTTGTAATGGAGGCTTAGGGATGGGTAGGATAGCCATTTGAGATAAAAGTGACTTAATCTTTTCTTGAGCACTGCACTGAATTTGTGCTTTCAACAATAGTTACACTTTTAGCGTTTGATCCTCTTTGTTGTCCATTCTTTTGTACTTTTTGACTTCTTTTCAAGCTTTGCTTGTCTGAGTTTTTCCCCTTCTCATTATCTTTTGAAGTTTCTCCTGATTGTTTGGAGTGTTCTTCTTCTTTTGTTGCAACTTTGCTTGCTTGAACTTGTGGAGAATTTTCAACTCTTTCTTTTTTCTTTTCAAGTCGTTTTTGCATTTTTGACTTTCAGGGACTTTGATAACTTTTGTCTTTGACAAATTTGAACTTTGAATCTTCTTTTGTAATTTACACGTCTTCAGTGCGCTCAGGAAAGTCAGGCCAAAAGAGGGATAGTGCATATAAGCACTCAAAAAGGGTATAGGCTAAAATGTAATTGTCTAAAGAAAAGTCTTAAGGCTCAAAGTGGGGATATACTAAGGATTAATGTCATTTGGTGGGCTTTGAAAGGCTCAAACGGGTCAAAGAAGGCCTATAATTATTTCTCAAATCAAACATTACTCAGGATTTTCCCTCAACAAACATTTTGGCCAAGTTCTGAATCAACAAAGCAACACAATTGAATTTAATCAAAACTCACTACACAATGCACATGAAATAATGAATCTGATTTTGTTCGCATCTTGAATGCATGCAAGAGAATATTTTCAAGTGTAACAAAAGTATGAATGAGAGGTACCAAAAGAATTTATGGCTTAGTAAGAAATCAACCATCTCCATTATGTCGATTATTTTTTCACATGCACACTCTAATTGTGTTGGCACCAACCAAGTTCAAAAATGATTTCAAAAATATTAACATTTTAAAAAGAACAAAAAAAATAAAGAATCTTTTGAATAAAGAATACCGAAACCTAGAAGGGCTGCCTACGTATCTCATTGAGAATCATATTTGCATAGTTCGTTCATATATGACATAAAACACATGTTTTGAACAACAAATGAATTTTTTGAAAAAATATTAATAGAAATGAAAAACCAATGAGTCACATTGAAGGGCGGACACCCAATTTAACAAATATTTTTTTTGAAAGAAAAATAATTGAAATGAGAAATGAATGAGTCACATTGAAGGGCGGACAACCCAAATTAACAAATATTTTTTTTTTAAAGAAAAATAATTGAAATGAGAAATGGATAAGTCGCATTGAAGGACGGACAACCTAAATTTTAAAAATGTCAATGAAATGTAAAACAAATAAAATCAAGGATATACAATGAAAGTAATATTATGTACAAAAATTAATACAACTGTATAAACCAACTCGGAGCGATGCCTCATAAATCTGAAGTCTGGGTACAACCTTAGTGAAATTTTTTAGGGCTTTTCTTAAAAATTTTGCCCCTGATTTCAGCTTTAACAAACCTTGATAATCAATCTTGTAGCAACTGTCTTCTTTGTAAAATATTTGAAGCCTTCTCAAAAAATTTTGCTCCAGTTTTCATTTTGAAATAATGGAAAACTTACGGGGAACACGATCGAGCAATTGTGGCTCCTAAATATCCTATTGAACAGGAATCAGGTCAAACGTAGTCCAACCAATTGTGACTTGAATGGAGAATGGACTGAGATTATGAATATTCTAAAACTAGGTGACCAAGAGTGGACTTTTTGAAAAACTGGGCCCAAGCGGACAACTCGGGAATTATGACAACCATTGGACGCATGACGAACCAATAAATTGATACAGATTCCAAAAAGGGTTACATATAAAAACAACCGGCTACGGAATCGCAAAACTGTTCTTTAATATAAAAAATTGATGCCATTTTACGGAAATCTGTCATGAATGCAATGACAATATACATATAATTGAGCAAATAATGAAAATAAGTAATGAGTATAATATGCAAATATTTAACAAAATACACAAGATATGATGAATGACACAATAAAGGAATTGTCTCCACAATTTGAAAAAATGAACTCATAATGGTTAGAACATCTATTCCCCAGCGGAGTCGTCATTCTGTTAACATCCTTTAAAGGCGCAATGTCGCAGTAACTCAAAAAATAATAAACAATTAATTCAATTTTAAAAGAATTTAAAGAATAAAAGAATTTAAAAGAATAGAACAATTTTAAAGAGGTAAAGGGAATCGCCATCTAATTTTAGGAAAACGAAGAAACCAATTAATTAATTATAAAAAAAAGTCTACGAAACCATTAGATTCTAGGTAAGGGGTTTAAGTGAATCCAAAAAGAAGGTATTAGGCATCCTTCGAAATCCACAACGGTAGTTCCCGACTGAATCCATTTTTTAAAACTGAGGAGGGGATAACAATAATATACAAGTATAACAAACATGAAATATAAAAAATAATAAAGTAAAACAATTATATAAGAAACGGCTTAACGTCTTCCTAACGTCAATATATACAAAATAATGAATAAAGAATATAATATCCGAACTTTATTCGAATAGCTTCAATGGGAAGCAGCTTCGGATACCTGTAAAGACACTTAGTAAAAGTGTTAGTAATAAATATGAAAAAAAATTAAATGAATCAAATAATAACTTAAAAATAAAAATTCGTCTTATTAACATGGGAGATCTTAGGAATCGACGAAAATTCCTTCATCGGCCAATCGAATGTGATATATGTCCAACACAAAATTAATATTAAACTAAACGAAGAATAAAAATAATAAAATAACTTGCAACGGCAAATAAAGATGAGAACATAACAATATAACAACAATACTAATTAAATGATAACAGACAGTTGCTGGAAATTTTTGGAACAATAATAAGAATTGAAGTAAACGAATAATAAACTATAATGAAAAGAAAAAAAGAATTTCAACCAGAAGAATAATACGACTAACAACAATAATAATAGCATTAATAATCTTAAGAAGAAATAACAGCTATATATAATAATAAAAATTTTAAAAAAATCAATAATAAAGCAAGGGCATAATAATAACAATAAAAATAAATCAACAACTTAAAAGAAAAAACAGTGAGTAAGTAATCTACAAATGATAGCAATAATTAATACAAAAAATAAACGTAATCAACAGTGAACGACACATAATAATATTAATAGGAATAACTCAATGAAAAAAAAAATAGTGCACATGTAATCTACAAATGATAATTATTAATAATAATAAATAGCAAAGTAATAACACTAATTAAGAACCACACCATTAAATAATCAAATTAAAAGGGTCAGAATAGACACAAACAGTGATGTCTTGCCGAAGGAAAACGAACAGTACTTTGATCAGATCTGAGAACTTCGAGACTATGGGTTGATTCTCGCCGGAGTTCGCGGCGGCTTGATTTCGCGGTGCTGGAACAGTGGTTATCTCCGGCGTCGCTGGTTGTTGCTTACCTGCAAAAATGGAATGAAAATCCGAAAAGGGGAAAGGAAACTGACCACCATTTTTCTTTGGCTCTGGTTCATCGGAGCTTTGAGCTCCTCACCGGAGTCATTTGTTGCAGCGACTAAAGGGGAAAGAGGGGTACTTTAGAGATGGTTGTTGTTGGTCGGAAATGGTTCTGTTTTGGTTGTGTTCCGATGGTGGTGGCGAGCTTCGAGCTCGCCGGTGGATCTGGGAAGAGTTTTTGGTTGGAATTTGGGTCTGTTGGAGTTGGAATCTTGTTTGGTTGTTGAGCGATGGTGAAGGGCGGTGGTGGCGAGCTGTCTTGAGGTTTGAAGGTGTAGTTTAGTCGGAGAAAAACATGGGGATAAAGGGTTTGGGTGGCGGCCATTTTCAGCAAATTGGAGGAGAGATTTTCTAGGGTTTTTATCTATTTGGAAATTCTTTCCTCCAAAAATTATTCACCACCACCTAACTTAGTGACCAAGATATTACTTAAATAGAAAATTGAAAATCACCAATAGTACAATATCATTATCTTAAAATCGTGGGTCAAAACCACCGAAAAATAAAATATATGTGTATGAAATTTTATCCATATTTGAATGAATTTCTAGACTACGCAAAATATCAAAATGAATATTAACAAATGTAACAAATAAAATGAATATTAAAAAATGTAACGAACGTAACTAACGGCATATAAAAATGTGGTTTAACAAAAATAATGATTTAATCAAACTGAACAAATCCTTGAACATATTCAAATTGGTTGTGACCAAAAAAATAATGTAAACAAGATTAACAGATAAAAATCCTAATATTTTGAGAAATAAGGATAATTATCAACAAATTGCATTAAAATTACAAAACATGTATTTTGAACTATTTAACAAATAAAATATTTAAAAATATTAACTTTGAAAACTATCAGACCAAAATTTGGTGTCAACACTTCTCATCCTCAAACTGGCGCTCACGAATCTACTTAACTAAGGAAGAACGGGCCTCCATGAACACAATCAAACCACTACTCCCCTCAGAAACCTGCAACCTGACAAAACTGTTGGCTAATCTCTCAACATCTCTAGCCAAGGGCCTCATATCAACACTGATTGCGGCGAGCCTCCCCATACTAAGAGACTTCCTACTCAAAGCATCAGCCACCACATTGGCCTTCCCAGGATGGTACAGAATGGTCATATCATAGTCCTTCAGCAACTCAAGCCATCTGCACTGACTCAAGTTCAGATCCCTCTGAATGAAAATGTTCTGTAGACTCCGATGATCGGTAAAGACCTCACAATGAACCCCATACAAGTAATGCCGCCATAGCTTAAGCACAAACACCACCGCTGCTAGCTCTAGATCATGAGTAGGATAGTTCTTCTCATAGGCCTTTAGCTGTCTAGAAGCATAGGCAATAACCTTCCTTTTTGCATCAAAGCACCTCCCAAACCAACTCCGAAGGCATCACTTTATATGGTAAAAACCACACCCTACTCGGGCAAAGTCAACACAGGAGCTAAAGTCAATAGGGCCTTGAGCTTTTGAAAGCTTGCCTCACACTCATCGGACCAATGAAAATCCACAGTCTTCTGAGTCAATCAAGTCAAAGGCGCTGCGATATTAGAGAAGTTATACATAAACCGTCTGTGGTAGCCTGCCAACCCTACAGAGCTCTGAATCTCGGTAGGAGAAGTAGGTCTTGTCTAGCCCTTAACTGCCTCAATCTTGGCCGGATCGACTCTAATCCCCTCTTTGGACACCACATGTCCCAAAAATGCCACAAAATCAAGCCAAATCTCACACTTGGAGAACTTGGCATACAACTTTTGCTCCCTCAAAGTCTGAAGCACCAATCTCAAATGACAGACATGATCCTCCTTGGTCCGGGAATATATCAGAATGCCATCAATGAACACAATCACGAAGGAATCCAAGTACGGACGGACCACTCCGTTCATCAACTCCATAAACGCTGCAGGAGCGTTAGTCAACCTAAAAGACATCACTAAGAACTCGTAGTGGCCATAACGAGTCCGAAAAGCTGTCTTAGGGATATCCAATGGCCTAATCTTCAATTGGTGATACCCGGACCTCAAGTCAATCTTAGAAAACAACGCCGCACCATGAAGTTGATCAAACAAATCATCAATGAGAGGTAGAGGATACTTGTTCTTAACAGTTACCTTATTCAACTGCCTATAATCAATGCACATCCTTATAGAGCCATCTTTCTTCTTAACAAAAAGAATCGGTGTTCCCCAAGGTGACACACTAGAGCGAATAAACCCTTTGCTCAACAAGTCTTTCAACTGATCCTTTAGCTTCTTCAACTCAGCAGGAGCCATACGATACGGGGCAATAGAGATGGGCTTGGTGTCCGGCTCCAAGTCAATAGCAAAATCGATGTCCCTATCCGGAGGAACACCAGGAAGATCAGTAGGGAACATATCAGCAAACTCCTAAACCACATGAATAGACTCCATGGAAGGTGACTCAACACTAGCATCCCGAATAAAAGCCAAATAGAAAAAACACCCTCTATCAATCAACCACTTGGCTCGGATGTAGGAGATAACCTTACTAGGGTAAGAACCACTAGTACCATTCCACTCTACCCTCGAAACACAAGGCATCGCTAAAGTGAAAGTCTTATCATAAAAATCAAGGATCGCATGATGGGGAGAAAACCAATGCATACTCAATATCACGTCAAAATCTACCATCCCCAAAATAGTCAAGTCTACCCAAGTGTCGTACCCAGCCAAAGAAATATGACAGGATCGATACACTCGATCCACCTCTAAGGGCTCACCCACAGTGTAGAAACATGCACAGGCACATGCATATAATCATACCAAATCATTCTCAGATGCAAAGTAGGTACACACATAGGAGGAAGTCAAACCTCTCAAAAATTTGGGGACCCTCTCTGCCTCATCTCGAACCAAAGACGTGGTATGAAGAGACAACTGAGTGAAACGTGCCTCGTACTCCACAACATACATGCCACCCTGAGTCAAACTCTCAAATCTCAACCTGTCCTCACACTCACACTCCAAGGAATGAAGCGATCCTGAAAAGCATTGGAGAAAATATCCCACTCAACTGGAAGAGATCCAACTGCCCTAGACCTCCCATAAGTCCTCCACCACTCCCTGGCTGGCCCACGGAGCTGGAGAGCAACAAAAAGGGCATCCCTCACATCCACCATCCTCATCGCCTCGAGCATCTCAAGGCAATAAATCAGAAACTCATGAGCATCCTCGTTCTTACCACCCTGAAACTGGGGTGGTTTTATATTCTGAAACTTCTCATAACAATATTGGTTCTCCACCGTCAGAACTTCATCCGGATCATCCTGTGCACCTACAGCTAGCGCGCGAACTAACGGTGGCTGACCCACATGATCCTGAACATCCGGACCTTGATGCTGCTCTGGTCTGCACCCTTGCTCTAGTCTGCGAACCCTGTGGCGTGACTGCAACACCCTCAGTAAAGCTCTCCATAGCTCCCAGCATCCTCAATAAGGTCTCTTGAAAGAACGGTGTTGAGAACCCTGGAGGAACCTGGTCCTCACCAACCTCAACTTGTGGCCCTGGGGAAACCTCTCTACCCCGACCTCTGACTGGGGCCTCAACCACTGCCTCGGGGACTGTCTCCCCTCCATCGCTCGAAACAGAAGCTTTGGTGCTCGGCATCTGCCAAAACAACACGCGACACCAAGCACAAGCGATAAGAACCATGCACGATAAGAGAGAATGAAATGAAGAAAGTTTCCTAATAGTTCTCATAGCTTCTCAAAGATAAGTACAGACATCTCGGTCCTCGAGACTCTACTTAGACTTGTCTTTTACACGTGAGACCTATGAAATCTAGCTCTGATACTTATTTTTCATGACCCAAAACCTGGGTGTGATGACACTTGTCCTAGCCCACCAGGACAAGTCAGCCTAAAACCCAACGAGCAGAAATAACAAAAATAAAGAAGAGGAATAACTAAGTGGAAGTCTTCAAACTTAAAACCAACCCAAGACTGGTATTCATATGTACAAGCCACTAATACAGAAGTTGAAATAGAAAGGTACAAGTCTCAATGTCTCAATGTCTTTGTATCTCAAGTAGAACAAGACATAAAATAAAAGGTCAAGAGAGATCTCCAACATCGAATAACTACCTCTCAAGTTTCCTTAAAAGCCTCGGAGTAAGAAGAAGAGAGAACTAGATCACGGTCCGGGCTCGGAACCTACACAAGTATAGAATCAAGGATGAGTATCAAACAACACGGTACCCAATAAATCGACTAATAAAACAAGGCAAATCTAATAAAATTACGAATCCCTTACTTCCAACCGAACCTCCGATAACTACAACCTGCACAGAAAATCAGCCCAACCTAATAGATTCCAATTCACATTTCAAATAACACATAGGTCAACAACAGTTCAACAGCATCACCGAATTAACTCACATCAGTATCAAGTATAACAATCCCAAAGTCACAAGGCATAAACACAACTCCACAGTCACAGTTCAGAATCATAAGTCATATCTCATAAGTAATCACAAAGTCAATCACAAAAATCATGTTCAACACTCAATAATATGCATGAATGTTGGTGCACATGCAATGTTCATGCATGCATGACAGTCGCCGACAGAAACCTCGGCATCACAGTCGCCGGGCAAAAACCTTAGCGTCACAGTCGTCGACAGAAAATGCTACAACTATTGACGAACAAAGCTTCAAGCTTTAAAGTAGGTTCGGCAATTAAACCAAAAATTTTGAGGTCAAATCGGCTTGTTGTTGTTGAAAAGGGTTGAAAATAATTTTGAAGTAGATTTTGATGAATTGAAATTGATTTTGAACCAAAATTCAGTACACCATCGATTTGTTGTTGTTGGAAAACTTTTGATTTTGCTTTAGTAGCTTTATTTGGAATTAGAAATATTTTTCAAATTGATTTGTTGTTGTTGTTGAGAGGATAGATAAACTGTTGTCTGAAACTTCTAGTAATAGGCCGGAGGGTTTAAAATAAAAAAGGTTTTTTTTTAAATTTTGGGTATAGAATAAATAAAAATCGAGTAAGATATTGAAATGAAGCCACGTGTCCATCCGTTAGTCTTAAGTGTATATACAATTTAAAATATTGTTGGTAAGGTATATACAACCTTAAGGTATAAAGGAGGATATTTAAATACCATTTTCAATAGTTTAGAGATATATTTATCCTTTTTTCCGTAGATTCAATGTGTTGTAGCTATATTTAAATTGCATTTGTCAAACTAGTCCACCCACCCCCCACCACACCCCAAAAGATAAAAACATGAATAATGTGTTGTACTTTCTTTGGAACAAATTAAGATGGTTGAGGGACCAGTACTAAACAAAAATATCATAAAAGGTTAAGGTAGAAATATAGTATTTCTCCATCTTTAATTAGAGGTTTGTGAGTAAATTCGTTAGATAGTCATATATGTTTGAGAATCTGTGTTATAGTAACATTTTTTTTCTTCTAGGACCACAATATCACCTAACTATTCCTATTTTCTCCAAAACATACTCCTCTCTCCTAATGGGTTGACATTTCACATTATTTTATTTTTTTTAACAAAAAGTTTTTTAACAATACAATAAAAGCTTATTTAAGGTCTTTATAAACATTTTTTTTAGATATTAATTGAAACATTTACCCATTCTTGAATTTTATAAAAGGTAATCAAATTTTAAAAATATATAGAAAAATAAATAATAAATATTAGTTAATTTTAATTTAAAATTTGATTACCTTTTATAAAATTCAAGAATGGGTAAATACTTCAATTGAATACCTAAAAAAAATTTCCTTATAGAGAAATTAAACAACAACTTTTTATTGTATTGTTCAATAACTTTTTATTTTTTTAAAAAAAGAATAATGTGACATGACATCTTTCTAGGAAAGAAGAGTATATTTTGAGGAAAATAGGATTTGATGATATTGTGGTCCTAAAAAAAATAAAAATGAAATTATAGGGCAAATTTCCAAATATGAGTGATAATCTAAAGAATTTACTAACGGTTTTGAGTTTAAGTATTTGATATAAAAAATTCTCAATATTTTTTTTTATTAATTGAACTCCAGACCGGAGATCAAATAATGAATAAGAAACTAAAAAACGTAAACAAAAATAATGATACACAATTGAGAAGAATACGAAGTCTAGCTAGCCTTGTGATAAAATAAAAAGCCAAATTACCAATAAATTAATTAAGTTTCTTTTGTTTTCCCCTATTTTGATGCAATTTTATTGATCTTTTAAAAATGAAAGAAGTTTCTCTTTTAGAGTTTCGAACTTTTCCTTCATTTAAATTCAAAAGTACATAATAAACAGAATTGTTCTCCATTTAAAAGAAAATAATAAAAACTCGACATGATGCTCCAATCTTTATATTTCCATTTTTTAAGGAGGAAAATGATCTCCTAAGTGCAGTTACAATTTGAATGAAAAGATTGTGCTTACAATGATCTCCAACATGTATTTTATGAATTTATTGATCTTCTATGTTAATTTTTTTTTAAATCTCTGATAAAAAAAATTATATAACTAGAAAATATTTATAACCGACTATAAGAATTAGATTTCCCATTTTATTCTTGTCAAATTCATAATTTACAAAATAGTGATATCAGTGAATGTCCCTCACCTACTACGTGTGAATTTAATTTTCAGTATCTCCCTTTACATCTCGTGTGTAAATTAAAAATAATAGTTTTGTCCTAATTAGTGATTTTAAAGGAAAAGAGCATTTTATCCCTTATCTTCAAATTGTTCAACATGTGGTTGTTAGACACCACTAGTATGTAGTAGCTCACTACAATGAAGGCAACCTCCACCTATAAATTTGTGTGGTGCACTCTTACAAATTCACTCAATCCCTTCTACTCATTAGAACCAAAAGAAAATGGAGTCAAAAGCTTGGGTCAAGTTTGCTCGCATCATTGTTTTCTTTCTTCTTGCAACATGTTAGTACCACTCTTTCTCTCTATATATATGTACACACACATGCAAGAATATTGTTAGAGTTATAAATGATTTATATTTCTTTTGCGGTATGGGTGGGTGGGGGAGAAGAACTTTCACAAAGAGTTCACCATATACTATATATACATTAAAAAAAGTTATGATCTTGTAAATATAGTGTGACTAACCGGCAAAGGAGGTTTGAATGAGCGACTTATTCAAGGGCTTGTCTATTGACGCCCCTTTGCTGGAAAATTACATTAATAATTATATAAGTTTCAAATTTTTTTTTCATATATATATATATATATATATATATATATATATATGTATTGACTCTCTTAGAGAAAATGTAATTAGCTACTCATCAATTCAGATGAATCTCCTTCTACCCTTGCTTTGTAGATTTTTAAGCATATCAAAAAAATTTGACGATCTAACTTGGATTGAAAAATACACTGTAAATAACAATGTAAAAGAATTGTTACACTATTAGCATGATACTTAAAAGACAACTATAAACAATCATTCATTAAAAATAGATTAATAAGCTAAAATATTATTAAGGGATTCTCTATAATTATAACATGTTAAAATATAAAGGATAATATTTAGTTGAATGTATAAAGATAATATTCTCATTAAGTGCAATTGAAATGTTTTTTTTTACGGCTTTTGAAACTCTCATGGCACGAAAAGAAAGTGATGGACCAGAACTCATAAAACTTCCAAGGGAATTGGAATCTGACTTTTTCTGCAAAGGTAAAATTCCTTAAAAGAATTACTTTTTTTTAGCTTCTCAAAAAACGATTTTTTGCTACTACTAAAAATGCTTGCGTTTTTCTTAAATGCTTGGTCAAACACTTCAATACTTTAAAATGTTTTTTTTTTTAAAAAAAGAAGTCATTGTTGACTTTTTGAAACTTGGCCAAACAAGATGTAAATCATTCAATTATTGAGAAATTTTAGCAGTTCAGTTGGATGATTACCTAAACTTTTACATTATTGGTAATAAGCATTCGATTCTCCACCTTGAAATCTCTTCCCCCATATTTTTTCCTTCCCCTACTCCCAAATTTTTTAAAAAGTAAATATCATGATTCAACTGTTGAGAATACAGTTAAATAATACAAAGTGTGCTCTCTCTAACAGCTTAAGCTTTTAGATGAAATAGTTACACGCTTCAATATGGTATCAAAGCAGGCAGACCTCCTAGTAACACACTTTAATATCAACTCCATGTTTGCTATTATTATAACACATATAGAGTATATTATTCTTATTCTTTCTTTCTCTCATTATTTTTATTGTTATTATCATGCCCTTGCTTTATTATTATTATTATTATTATTATTGTTGTTATTATTATTATTATTATTATTATTATTATTATTATTGTTGTTGTTGTTGTTGTTGTTTTGTTGTTATTGTTATTATTATTATTATTGTTATTATTGTTATTATTGTTATTGTTATTATTATCATTATTGTTGTTATTATTATTATTATTGTTATTGTTGTTGTTGTTGTTGTTGTTGTTTCTTCTTAAGATTATTAATGCTATTATTATTGTTGTTAGTCGTATTATTCTTCCGGTTGAAATTCTTTTTTCCTCTCATTATAGTTTATTATTCGTTTACTTCAATTCCTATTATTATTATTATTGTTGTTGTTGTTGTTGTTGTTGTTGTTGTTGTTGTTGTTTCTTCTTAAGATTATTAATGCTATTATTATTGTTGTTAGTCGTATTATTCTTCCGGTTGAAATTCTTTTTTTCCTCTCATTATAGTTTATTATTCGTTTACTTCAATTCCTATTATTGTTCCAAAAATTTCTAGCAACTGTCTGTTATCATTTAATTAGTGTTGTTGTTATATTGTTATGTTTTCTTCTTTATTAGCCGTTGCAAGTTATTTTATTTTTATTCTTTGTTTAGTTTAATATTAATTTTTTGTTGGAAATATATCACATTCGATTGGCAGATGAAGGAGTTTTCGTCGATTCCCAAGGCTTCCCATGTTAATAAGACGGGTTTTTATTTTTAAGTTATTATTTGATTCATTTATTTTTATTCATATTTATTTATTACTAACACTTTTACTAAGTGTCTTTACAGGTACCCGGAGTTGCTTCGCATTGAAGCTATTCAAATGAAGTTCGGATATTATATTCTTTATTCATTATTTTTATATATTGACGTTAGGCAGACCTTAAGCCGTTTCTTATATTATTGTTTTACTTTATTATTTGTTTATATATCATGTTTGTTATACTTGTATATTGTTGTTATCTCCTACTCAATTTTTAAAAAATGAATTCAGTCGGGAACTACCGTTGTGGATTTCCAAGGATGCCTAACACCTTCCCTTCGGAATCACTTGAACCCCTTACCTAGAATCTAATGGTTTCGTAGACTTTTTTTTTTAATTAATTAATTGGTTTTCTAGTTTTCCTAAAATTAGGTGGCGATTCCTTTACCCCTTTAAAATTATTTTATTCTTTTAATTGTTTTATTCTTTAAATTCTTTTAAAATTGAATTAATTGTTTATTATTTTTTGAGTCACTGCGACGTTGCGCCTTTAGAGGATGTCAACAAGAAGTTGTGTCTCATTCGAGACAAGGTGATGAAGGGTGAAGCCAAGAAGGTTGCACTTGATTCCGATGGAATTTTGAGGATTGGAGGTCGGATTTGTGTGCCCAAGGTGGGCGAGCTTGTTAAACTGATTCTAGAGGAGGCCCATTGTTCTAGATATTCTATCCATCCGGGGACAACGAAGATGTGTCATGATCTGAGTCAGCATTACTGGTGGTATGCCATGAAGAGGGATATTGCAGATTTTGTATCTAGATGTTTGACTTGTCAACAGGTCAAGTGAGAGCACCAGCGGCCCGGAGGTGTGTCTTAAAGGATACCTATCCCTGCTTGGAAGTGGGAGCGGATCACTATGGACTTTGTGGTGGGTTTGCCTACCACCGTGGGTGGTTATGATTCTATTTGGGTGGTTGTTGATAGGCTGACTAAGTTCGCTCATTTCATTACAGTTCGGGTTAAGTATACAGCGGAGAAGTTAGCCTAGCTCTACATCAGTCATATTGTTAGACTTCATGGAGTACCGATATCTATAGTCTCGGATCGAGTTTCATTGTTCACTTCGCACTTCTGGAGGGCTATGCAGGATGGGCTAGGTACTCGACTTGATATGAGCACAACCTTTCACCCTCAAACGGATGGTCAGTCCAAGCGAACGATTCAGGTGCTTGAGGATATGCTTCGTGCTTGTGTGATTGACTTTGGTGCTAGGTGGGATCAACATTTTCCCCTAGCGGAGTTCGCCTACAACAACAACTATCATTCCACTATTCAGATGGCCCCTTTTGAGGCATTGTATGGCAGACGGTGCAGATCGCCAATTTGATAGTCTGATTCGGCGGAGATGGATTCCTGAGACACTGACTTGCTTAGAGATGCCATGGATCAGGTTCGTTTGATTCAGAGTAGACTGTTGACTGCTCAGAGTCGGCAGAAGAGTTATGCCGATTAGAGAGTCCGAGACCTAGTGTTCATGGAGGGAGATCATGTTTGGCTCCGAGTGTCACCCATGAATGGTGTTATGCGATTTGGAAAGAAGGGCAAGCTTAGCCCTAGATTCGTTGGCCTTTTTGAGATCTTGGACTGGGTGGGAGAGGTGGCCTATAGGTTGGCCTTACCACCTAGCTTGTCAGCTGTGCATCCCGTGTTTCATGTCTCTATGCTTCGGAAGTACATTCCGAATGAGTCGCATGTGATTACACTCGATTATGTGGAATTGGGTCCTAATTTGACTTATGAGGATGAGCCTACAACCATTCTTGATAGACAGGTCCAGAAGTTTAGGACCAAGGCGATTGCTTCAATGAAGGTGCAGTGGGGTCACTGTTCAATTGGAGAGGCTACCTGGAAGAACGAGTCTGACATGCGTGCCAGATGTCCTCAATTTTTTTAGGCTTCAGGTACTTTCTTTTACTTTATATTCGAGGACAAACATGATTTTTAGTAGTGGATAATGTAATGACCTTAAGGTCAATTTTGGTAATTTTATAAAATGACCGTTTTATCCCTCTCGAGTGTTGACCCCAGTCATGTTTGGCTGATATCCGGAGTTGGTTTTGTGAAATTCTTGTTAGGTTTTGGTTTTTGGAAAAAATTAAATTCTAAAGGCTTAAGTTGTCAATATGTGATTTTTGAGGTCATCCAAAGTTTCGAAACTCGGATGGGAATTTGTTTGATTCCATCATTTTCGAAATAGGGAATTTGGTCTAGAAGAGTTGACGAAATCAATTTTTGGGCTGTATCGTGGATTTGAGGCCTTGAGTTGGAAAAATATGGAATTTTGATCATAGGGTTGACTTTGGTCAATATTTGGAGATCGAATGCTCGGAATTGGATTCTAACAACTCCGTTGGATTCAGGGGGATGATTTTAGGCCTAGGGTGGCTTTGGTTGAATTTTTAGAGGTCCCGAGTTTGATTTGAGTTGTTGAGGCTTAAGTTAGTTTGGTTGTGCTTTATCGGGTTTAGGGTCAAGGAGACCTCGAATTCAATTTCCAACAGTTCCATTGAGTCCGGAGCGTCGAATTTAGTAGGGAAGCATAAATGGTTTGTGTGCACGAGGTTCCGAACGAATCCCGATGGTCCATTCGGAGATTTAGTGTTTGGCTGATTTTGCTGATATCTGGTATTGGGACATTTGACCTCTGTGTTAACGGAGGGTAATGGTCCGTGTTCGCGGAGCTTTACTAATTTTGGCTTTCGCGTTTGCGGAGGGTTGTGCTCCGCGTTCGCGAAGAGCATTTGAAAGAGGATTTTTCATGGGAATCGATTGGGTAAGTGATTTTGACCCTCAATCTTCATTACCAATTGTGCATAGCTCGATTTTGATTTGAAAATTAGGTTTTTAAAGTTGGATTTTGGGGGTTTTGCATGAAATCTGATTTTTTGAGCAAATGATGATTGCGGACTAGTTTGAACTCCTTTTTCAAAATGGTTTTCACTATTTGGTTTCTAATACCTTGAGGATCATTTTCATGTAAGAAATTCCGGATTCAAACCTTGTTTTCGAAATCAAAATTTTGAGTCATTTGAACCCTTTTGCTCGAATTTCATGTTCTTGATGTTGTTGGTTTCGAAATTTGATTGTGATTCATAATTTGATTAGATGGTGTTTCTTTGGATTGCTTTTGGAAGGGAAAATCTCCAGTTGTGGATTGATGAAGATATCGGTTAAGGCAAGTGGACTTCTAAAACTCTGCGAATCTTGTAATATTTCGGATTTCTCCTTCTTGATTGGGTTGGGGAGTAATGAGATTGAGGTATGGATTTAATTCTTGAATGAAGCAATCTAATCTAATCGGCGGGTTCAATAAAAATGGCTATGTGTGCTAAAGTGGTAGGCCAAAGTGTGATAGGCCATGATAATGATATTGAAGTGTAATTGATGAAATGCTATGATAGTCTTGACATGATTGTGGAATTGATGAATATGTCTTTTGCTCATTGTGGTTTATGGGACTAGACTTGAAATTCTTGCTTAGTGATTAATAAAACTTGTGATGAAAGGAGTAGTGTGTCACGCCCCGAGCCTACACCCTGGACATGGCCGGCACTCGAGAACCATTGCTGGTCCCAAGAGAACCCTTGGCCTGGCTGACTACTTAGCGGAAGGCTTACTCAAGCAATGATAGGCTCAAAATAGAATTAAATCAGTTAAACTCAAATACTCATCTCATAAAATCTGGAAAATACTTAATAACAATACTTATAATTTTGAAAACAACTCAAAGAGAGTAAATATTGAAAGACACCTCGACTCTGTCTATCTATTTAGCCTCTACTATATATAGGTGAGTGTCGGGATAAGACCCACGATTCCTCAATAGAAATGCTACTAACAACTTATAAAACTAGAGTCCTCCGGAATGCAAGGAGGCTCACCAAAAGCAAGCTGAAGTGTAGAGTGATCTCAATGAAACTCATGTTAAGGATCCTAAGTACATGTATCTGCATCATAAAAGATGCAGGACGAATGACATCAGTACATGGAATGTACGAGTATGTAATATAGATGAATAACAAATAACTGAACTGAAACTCTGACAGTAACTCAACTGAAATATAATAGAACTCATGATGGAAAATCATTTAAACTTTTACTAACAGAATATGATAAAAGCATATACTGAACTGACCAGGATGAAAGAAATACTCAACTCAACTCAATATAAAGCATAAATAGAGATAATATCATTTAAAGCTTCACAAAGTATAATATAATAACTCAAAGAAAATTATATGTGAAAATACATTGAAAGTACTCTTTATTCTATTTGGAAGTTTCTCTAACCGACAACACTCACTATGAGCTACATGATGATACAACGTCTCACCCACACTGCCAGAACTTTCCTATACCTTTCTGGGGTATAGAACACATCAACTAAGTGGATCCACTAAGCTCTGCCCGAAAGCACTAAGGAAATCATCTAAAAAGTATGAATCATTTCCCATGTTGGCATACATGGTTTATGGGGATTGTGAGTTGTCTAAACTCTCCCCCATATCGGTGCTCAAAACTACTCCCAATAAATATATATACTCATGCTCAATGTTTAAAAACATTCTCTTTTCTCAATTTGAGGTAATTACTCAAAAGATTCTCTAAAAAGAGGTAAAGCTCTGAAGTATCTCGGTACTCATAAACTCATTTAGAAATCAAAGTATCTCTTTTCTCAATTTAAAACTGTTATCTTTGGGAATTACTTAGTTCCCTATACCTTTCTCACAACTCATCTTTTACTCTTCTCAGAATCAATTTTAAAGACAAAACATTTGTTCTATAGAGATTCTCAAACTCCACTTTTTTACTTTCTCAAAACTCAATTTAAACAATTAGGTTCTGTTTAAAAGATTCTCAATAAAAACTCAATGAATTACTCTAGAATAGGGTTCATGCTGAAACAAAATGGGCATGAACAATCAACTCAAAAATCTCAATGTACAACATACATCATCTCAATAATTAGGAATGGAAATCAAGATCAGAAATTCAAGAAACTCATAACGCAGCAACAAACTCATCTCAAGAATAGTCTAAATCAAGGATGAAAACCCTATGTTACTCTTTTACTGATAGAAAATATATGTAGGGCGTGGGAACGAACTCAGTCCCTCACTATGATTAGCCTTACATTCCTGATAGAGAAACACTAACTTGAAACCTTGAACTGAGGCTTGAAGGTGAAGAACCTTAGCTTCTTTCTTGAGAGAACTTAGAATGTGCGAATGTGATTTGTCTGAGGGTTGGGCGTGAATAGGGAGGTTATTAGGGTATAAGATAGGCTTAGGGAAGTTAATTGAGGGTATAAGGTCAAGATTACCCTTCTGGGAACGAAAGCAAATCATAAAAATTGAAAAAAATGACCTTTTAATTATGATTCATAATTTTGAAACTATAGTTACACATGGTAAATAGCATCCAAATTATAGTGCTTTATGAAATTTGCCGATTAGGGATAATTATTCAAAATATCAGTCCATAAACTTTACTTACCATCTATATTTAGCCCAACTCATACAAATTAGGGAAAATAATCATTCGAATATATTATTTATCAAAAAAATGGCCAGTACCAAAAAATGGTTTGTTTGACAAGGGAGACTTGTTTAAGTGATTGAGTACCTCTCCTATTAAACCGATAGGGTAAGTGAGAACACGAGGTCCGAGCAAATATGTGAATGTGAATGTAATTGAAGTATAGTTTTTCTAAAGTTGTTACCGTATTTGCTTTACACTGTAAAGTAGTACTAATTTTAGAGTATGATTTTTCTAAAATTGCAGTAATTGAAGCAATATATAAAATTATTGGCAATACACTATATTTATGTTTAATTATGTGATCATCTCATATAAGAACTTAAAAGTGGTTATGATGTGACACTTTTTTTTTTACTTAATTACAATGAGAATATATATCTTTATGTGTGCCATTGAGATTGAACTTAGGACATTTGCCTATTGATATCAATGCTCTTTTTTTTCTCACATTCAAGGTTTGATATCTATATTGGAACTTGATTAATTCAGATTCACTAGAGCTTTTTATTTCATAAAAGACTCTTCCGATAGACTCTAAATTGGTATTTTGGACTATTTGTAACTACAATTATATAACTAATGGGGAAGTTTTAATGATTAATTTAGTTGGTGGTTAAAGAAAATAACATTAAAATTAGTAGTGGGCCACTTTTATCACTTTTATAATTAGCCTTATATAATAATTAGGGTAGTAAATAATCTGTAGAAGAAGGCTTACCACTAGTGTAAAAACAAATTGAGAAGAGGGCTTACCTGTGCGGCGACTACGAAGATCAACCGCGAGCTTCTTTTACCGGTACGCTTCTGGCTAAATTGTTAACGTTCTAATTTTGAACGAATGTAGTACTATTGTAACATCAAATAGGTAGCATTAATAACTCGTATAGTTGGTTGTTGTAAGAGTATATGAGGTGCGAAATATATGTATATATATATATTGAATAGAGAATTGATTATGGGATAAGGTCTGCAAATAATAATTATCTAATGATTGCTTATTGATTACTAAAGAAAGTAAAGGTTAATCAATTTGATATCAATATGTTAAGGTTGAAGTGGTCGCTGCTAGCCTACTTGGTTTCGTAACTAGTGGCTTTAGATGTTAATATTATCATTTTATTATCATGTTATAAAATTAGGTTTCGATATATTGAGATAGGTAATTAAATATTAGGTGTATTGTATTATTTAAATTCCATTAACGTATACTAATTGAAGGAATTAAGACTTATCCTTAGGCTTGAACTTTAGGAATTTGATTACTGATTTGGGTGAGTTTTTGAGTCAAAGCTAGATATATGGGTGTCTACGGACTCGTTTGCTTATGAATATTGTATACTTGATAGATTGGAAACGTTCGAATGCATTGAGGAAAGGAAAAGCATTGGGGAATTAGCTTGCTTGACTTTGGTTCTTCGGTTGAGGTAGGTTATGGTTTATTCTATGTGATAGATAGACTCTTAATATTGATTGATAGTCATTGAGTGATTTTGTGAAATTTTCTATGTACTTGGTTGTTGTGGTTTGGATGATTCATGTGTTGTTGTGAATGGTCTGTAATCCCAAGACCGCGAAATCTATAATCTTAAACTTGTTTTATTAAAGTGATGCCTTGAATAAAGAAGGCTTAACGAAATATTGATAAGGAAGTGGAAAGAGATGATAAATAATGACAAATGAATTAACGATATGATTGGATCGGGTGTCACGTTCCGACACGGTATAATTGGATCGGGTGTCACGTTCCGACACGGTATTAATGGATCGGGTGTCACGTTCCGACACGGTATTATTGGATCGGGTGTCACGTTCCGACGCGGTGTTATTGGATCGGGTGTCACGTTCCGACACAGTAACATTAAAGAAAAACATATTGAATTAACTTAATATACTATATCTCAAATAACTCATTTCCCAAAAGAGCGTGGTATGGAGGCCTGAGTCCTCATGCGTGTTCTTGATATTGTTGACTGACTGTGTACTTGATTTAGTGTTGTTGTCACTTGTTCATGTGATTTGTTGCTTGCCACCTGCTATGTGCTATAGTTGATTTTATACTATTACTTTATGCATATCAGTTTCTATTTTGAGTCGGCCGATGATATCTACTCAGTACATATTGCCTTGTACTGATCCCTACTTGTGTTTCCTTCGTTTTCCTTTTGTGGAGTGCAGCGAGTGTACCACCGACTTCGACTCGCCCTCAACTCTAGTCCGTCTCCAGCACATCAGAATTCAGGGTGAGCTATTCCGTCTAGCTCGTGTTGGATTCTCTCTGGGTCATAGGATGATATCCTTAGCTTTCGGACATACATTATCCTATTCATTTATTTGATATCTTAATACTCTTAGACTTGATATTTTGAGAATAGATGTCCTTGATGTGATGACTTTCAAGTTTTGGGAATAATATGTAATAAACTCTAAATATTTCTTTTACTGTTTATTTTAAGTTGTGAGCTTCCGCATTATGGTTGTATTTTGTTGCTGAACAATTAATATAAGTTGGGGTTTGGATTCGTTGGTTCTCCCACCTAGGAGGTTAAGTGTGGGTCCACTCATGACTCGTTTTGGGTCGTGACAAACTTGGTATCAGAGCTTTAGCTAATTTTAAGTAGTACGTTCTTGTGAATGCTTGATTGCTAAGGAAATTGCAGACTCTTTGACACTTAGGCTCATGGTTGTGACTTTGTTTATAGCTTATTTTATTTTGTAGTTTCTTATGATCCTATCTCTTTTAGAAGTGAAATTGATCCATCTTGATTGATACTTGTGCCATGTGTGGTGAGAATTTGTTTATTCCATGTTTTGCATCTTAGTCTAGAACTTGCCCTGCTTGTTATTGAAGCGAAATAAAAAGTGTTGCTCAGTTTAGGAGATGATAATAGGCTTTCTTTGATTTGTCTTGTAAATTTTAGCCTTTTCAGATATTATATCACTAGTTCGTCCTTTTGAGCCTGTAGCCTTTTGTTGGGAGCCATATTTTGCCCTTAACTATTTTGTTGAATCCCTAGTTTTTGCACCTTGCTTCCTTGAGCACTATAGCATAGACTTATTATGATTGGTAAATCTGAAGAAAACAAGGGATGGTTGAATGAAAAAGAAATCAATGATGGCTACAAAGTGGTGAAAAAGCCCTATTCGAAAGAATGTGACATGAAAAAAAAATAAAAAAATAAAAAATTCTTTGAGAAAAAAATATATTATTGTGAAAGAAAAAAAAATGATTGAAGCATTATTGATATGATGAGAATTACTTGTGAAATAATTGTTCAAGAGAGGACTGAAAATAAAGAGAAGAAAATAATGGGTGATGAAGTCTAAAAATACAAAGTGCTTAGGGAAGTGTGAGTCACTATTATATAATTTTCTACCCGTCCCCTAGCCTACATTACAACCCGTTAAAGTCCTATTTGATTATATTCGAGCATGCTTAATTAGTGGAGATGTACATAATGGGCAAGCATATGGTTCTTTGAGCATACACGTGAATTTTATTTGTGAGTGTGAGATTTGATCTTTGATGTGAAGTCCTTAATTTATATTCAATCTTTTGAATTGAGTGTGTGGACTATTTCTTCTTGTGAGGGCACTTGTTTCATGATAGATAGGTGATGTTATTAACTTTCTTTGATGAGAGTAGGTGAGCAAGCTTAAATTTGATGAGTTCAGAGTCTTTCCTTGAGGTTAGGAGGTTAGAGATTTGTTGTTTATTTGGATGTCTTGCATAATGAGCAGGAATTGTACTTGATGTTTTCATATTTCAATATGGCCTAATTGTTTGTATCAACCAAAGTGATGGCTTCCTAGTATGATTTTTGAGATGAGCTTTAATGTTTGCTCGAGGACGAACAAAAGTTTAAGTGTGGGGTGTTGATCTGAGGCCAAAAATATATTTTCTTATCATTAATTGCCTCATATTTATTATTTATATTTGTCCTTTTTTAGCATGAATTTTATGGATTGTGCTAAATAGTGTATTTTATTTGTAGGATTAAATTGGTGCAAAGTTGAAGAAGTTTGGAGCTAAAATGAATTAATTATGAAAGATTGAAGAAGGAAAATCAAGCAGGCAGCTTAATGGATTAAATTGAATAATATATTAATATTTATATATATGGAAAAGTTGGGCGAGGAAAGCAAATTGTGAGGCGGTTTCACGAGTAAAAGAAGGAATTCAATTCCGTTTTGGTTTTGGGTTCCTAATTTGTTTTGGACTCAGTTATTTTATTCAGGGTTTTCTACATCTATAAATAGTCCATAAAAATAATTATTGGAGAAAGAGACTTTTGAAAGGAAGACACTTTGTAAGGAAAAATTGTCAATACTTTTTAGGGTTCTTTTCTTCTTCTTTTTCTTAGGTATTAGTAGCTAAAGACCCTTGTTCTGGGCTGCGGCCATGGGTAATTGTTGAACATCGATTGTTTTGAATTAATGTTGGTTATCGTTTAAATTACTTTTGTATTCTTGTTTTAGTATTTCATGCTTGATCACCATAGAAATAAATCTATTGTCTATTCTTGGACTCGAGAGATAAAGAGGTAGATAGACCAGAGAATGCAAAGAGCTTGTTCTAACTTTGTTTAGATTCGTGTTTAGGAGTGACGCCCGGACGAACACCTCGCTTGGTTACGAAACAGGATGAAATATAAATGCTCGCCAATTAGGACTGCCTATCCCCGCTCAACGATGTAGTTAGACAGCTAGTTGGAGTAGGCGATTAGAGGTCGAGAGATCATGATCATAAAATCAACCCTGTAAATCAGTAATTTGATAACCTTAGTTAATTCATTACATGAGATGCGATACATGAAACCCTATGCATGTTGCAGCCCTGGAATTGTCGCAATTACTGTAAGTTAATCTTAGTAATTAATTCTTGCATTCTTTTATTTCTTTTGACACTCTTAAATAAATAATTAGACTAGTATAATTTAGTAAATAGTTAATTGACAAGTCTCTGTGGGTTCGATATTCCGGTTCTTAAAGAGCCACTTATTACTTCTGCGACCACGTACACTTGCGTGTGCATTTGGAAGCAACAAGTTTTTGATTCACAAGAAAGTATTATTCAAAATTAGGCCTAAATAGCAAGTATCACACAACTCAAAAGGGTCTTTTCTTTTCTCTAAAAAAAATAAAATAAAAAGTAAAAAATTTACTCCCTATCGGTTCAAAGGGACTATCCTCAGGAAAAGTACCGAAAACAAAAGCCAAGGAACCCACCTAAAAATACAAAAAGACTCGATAAAACAGTAAAAACTAGGAATTCATTCCTCCACCCCACACTTAAAAAGAAGCTATGTCCCCAAAGCATCAAATAAAATTTAAAACAAGGGTTAGGAAAATTCTCTGAGGCCTCTAGGCCTAGCTAGTAGCATGTTTTCTTTTTCCATCAAGGGTCGTACGCACCACACACTTAAGCTCAAACGTGCTCCTTAGCTCCAAATTCTTGGGTACTCAGACTTCCCCTAATCTGCAAAAACAAGGCCAAAAGAAAAAAATGACACTAAAAAAAATAAAAATAAAAATAAAATAAGAAGCTACACTAACAATTAGGTTGCCTCCCAATAAGCGCCTAATTTAATGTCGCGGCACGACCTAATTAAGTTCACCACTTTTCTTTCCACTTTGAACTTATGAATTGTACCCCTAACTTTGCATCAATTTTTCTGCTCCTCTCTAGGGGCGGTTGTATAAAGATAAAGGAACCAAGTAATAAATGTCGCATCTTGCACTTCTTGGCCCTTATGTGAGGAATGTCGTTTTGTCTACGTGAATTAGAAAACTTTAGAATGTAGGGGCCTTGTTCCTCATCTATAGTCAAGTGTTTTGAATGAGATCCAAGATGCCTCAACTCCAAAGCAACATTATTTACAACATTCTCACTTTTGTACTCTTTCTCAACATTGACATTAAGGAATAAGGTATAGTTGAATGGTTGGAATTCCTCTTTTTGCTCCACTATCTCCTTCACATACTTGGCGTACATAGGAATTCCCTGCAAAATATCAACCAAATGGAGATTAATGTGAACTTGTTTAAGGAGAGACAAAAACTTACCGAAGCATACGTCCTCGTTTTGCTTTTTGAACTTTTGAGGAAACTGAGGGGGTGGTTTTATTTGAGGAACAATCCTCTCAACATTCGCATCTTGAACCACTTCTTCGGGTTTCTTTTCTTCTCTCACCGTCTCAGAACTTCTCTTCTTTGGAGCTAGTTCTTCCAGTTGTAATCCACTCCCTGTGCTCACCGCATTCAGTTGCCTTGGGTTAGGATCCGTGTCACCCGGAAGACCTCCAGGAGGACGCACATTGACTGCATTAATCAATTGTGCGAACTGCCTTTCCAGATTTTTGTGTGCTAATTGGGTGCTTCTCAACTCTTCTCCCAACTTCCTATAGTGTTCTTCATTTTTGTTGTTGATTTCTGTACTTAGCTTTTGGAACAGCTCCTCTTTAGTCATATCTCATTGCTTCGCACCTTGATTATTTGGCTGTTGAAATTGTTGTCCATTACTTTGTGGTCTGTATTGGTTCTGCCCTTGAGCCTGATTTTGGTGTTGATTCTGATTTCCACCCCATGAGAAGTTGGGCTGGTTCCACCAACTTGAGTTATACGTGTTCCCATATTTCTGCGTACCTCCACCTCTTTGGGCATTCCCCACTTCATTACCTCTGTCAATATCACAGATAACAGAAGAATCATAATAGGGGGGAGGGGGAGGGGAATAAGAGTTAGGACAACCATTCCAATGACCAAATTGACCACCAAATATATGACAAATAGGACATTCGATATCCAAGTGGGGTCCATTATAATAATTGCAAGGATACTTCTCACCCAACCACGATTTATCCCAATCAGTCATATCAATAAGAGTACCAAATTATTCAAAGGAAAAAAAATTATTGTTCGGAAAAAAAACTAATTAATAAAACAAAAAAAAAAGAAAATTTTAAATAAATAAAAA